>JARFXV010000771.1:0-600000 GCA_031761425.1 Cosmopolites sordidus | reverse complement strand
CTGTCAATCTGGTTTCTTGCAAAGCTAAAATTTGGATTTTTTGCTGATTTAATGTTCGCCCCAATTCGTGTAGTTTTCCTGGACGCAGGAGAGAATTGATATTTACCATTCCAAAGAAAGTTCTTGTTTTCGGTTTCAGACGTTGGCCAGAGGTCTCCGACTTCCTCTGAAAGATTTTGCGTTTAAGCCCGGACGCCCCAGAATCCGAAAGTCCGGTTGTACCAGCAAAGCTGGCTGAGGATTGTCTACCTCCGGGGGTAATTTTGTAATTACTAGAACGCTTCATCTTGTACTTTGAATTAAAGGTTTGAACCATGACGGTTCAGAGGTTAAGACTGGAGGGGTTAGTTCCAGAATTTAAATATCAGCCGCACCACTGATGAACAGACGCTGACCACTCAACCACTTGATACAAGTCAGACGCTAAGTGGATTTTGTTTTTTTTTGCCTTGGTTCGGAGCTGCTTATGATGAGATATTCGCAGCTGTCCATTAATATCTAATGGAACTTTCACTATCCATCCACCACCCGTGACCCGTCCAGTACCTTAGGCGAGGTATACTGGAATATATATATATATATATATATATATATATATATATATATATATATATATATATATATATAAAATTGTTGAAAATTGTTTTTGCCTTGAAATTATTTATTTTATATGAAACTATAGCTCTTTCAGGGAAACAATGGTTTCACGTCATCAATCTAGAGAAATCTATTGCCAATTTAAATCCATAAGAAAGAAAAAATCATTTAAAGTTCAAAGCATTCTCTTTCCTTCTTCCTCTAATCCTATTAGAAAAAAGGATAAAAATACGGTGAGCCGGCGGATATCATTCTGGGAATTCACTGTCAAGATAACATTTAGGTTTGTGGTTCTGGACAGTGTTTTTGACCTAACTTGTGTTACTTGTGTTGCTTTTTCGTGGAATCTGTCATTTGCATATTTTGATCGTTTTTGAGTTGTGCCTTCAAACGTTTCTGAATTATATTTACTGTATTCTTTGCCTTTTTAGCTATTTTCTGATATAGTTTCTGTTTTTGTGAGTTCTGTAGTAAAAATTCTGTGATTATAATTGCAAAAAAATTCAAAACCGTTAAGCGGTCTGTGTAAGCAGCTTGCCTCGTCACTTATCAGTTTTTTTGAACAGGAACGAGATAATGGGGCTCCTCTTTTGCCATTAAACGCTGTGATGGAGGTATGTATTAATAACTTAGTAGGTCTCATGGTTAATTGGAGTTTTTTTAGCGAGTCTCAGCTGCACTAAATATTAGTATTGATACAGTGATACAGCAATTTCGAAAAAGTTGAAGAATAACGAAATGTTAAAATCACCGAAGAAAAAGTGTCAACATCCAAAACGAGTAACTAATCTAAGACATCTTGATGTCTTGATAAAACATATGAAAAAAAAAGAGTAGATTTACATGGAAATATTGTATTTTTATCAAATTTTATTGAACTATTTCAGAACAAACAGTTAATCTTGAAAGTATTCATGAAAAACTAAAGAACAACAGCTCTTTGATGAATGTAACACTTCGCTTCATATACTTCTAAAAGAAATTGGTTTCAAATGGAGTAAAGATAATTCACATAGGGGCTTGATTGAACTTCTAGATATTGTCTTTAAACAAATCGAATTTTTGAATATGTATCAAAATATCAAAGACGAATCTCTGTTCGATTTTGGTTATTTGGATGAAGCATGGATATTTTAAAATAATATCCTCAGTCACTTGTGACAGGATAATAATAAGAGGAGTGTAAAGAATACAAAAGTTGATGGAAAAAGGTGAGTGCTATTCGTAATAGTTAGGAGCCATTAAAGTCATGTTGTTATGAATAATTATTTTAAGACATGTCAATAACAACATGGTATTGCTGATATATTATTCTTCATGCTGGGAACAAAATGGTTTTATTCCAGAGACCGAATTAGTCTTCTCTTCTAAAACAAAAGGCGATTATCATAGAAAAATTAATATAGATAACGTTCTGTTCTGGTTTGAAAACCAGCTGTTGAAAATCTTGGAGGATAATTGGAGATTGGAGATTTGGAGGATCTTGGAGGAATCTTGGATTTAATACTTTACTTGAACAGCGATTCAGATGCTGAAAGTTGTTTTAGTGACATTGAATAATTAAACTTTGTGTGAACTAAATGAAAAGCCTCTATGTTGATAAGCAGAAGTTTCGAAACAGGTTTTTGATTAAAACTTTTAAAGAAAACTTAAAAAAATAAAATAAAAACTTTTCGCGTTACTTTTTCATTTACAGTTTTATCGATCATACAAATGCGAAAGTTTGGGTATTTTGATGTTGATGTGGCAATATTGTAACGTGAGTGCGTCATAGATTTTGATGACGTACAACCATTGTTTCCCTGAATGAGATGTAGCTAAACTCGGCCATGCTTCGCTGTATTTCAGTCTGATATGAAATGAATAGGGAAGTAAATATAAGTATTCTACCAAACATAAATTCACCAAGGAAATACATCATTCAATTTAATACCTTGCTTTACATTATATATGCTGTCGAATGAAAGGAAAGGAAAAAAAATGTTTTTTACATAAAAATTTCTATAAACATGGGCCCCACTCTCAACTGTTTCAGAGATATAGGTAGGTGTAAACAAAAATTACAATGATTAAGATTTCTTTTTAATATTACTTTTAAAGTTACGTTTTGTAGTTTTCTAAAATACCAAATACCACCACTTACATCTAAACACTTGTCAGCTCTCTTAGGAACAGCTCGGCTTGCTCTGTGAATGGATTCGGATCTGTTCCTTATAACTAGTAATGCATCTCTAGTAATGCATATACGAAAGATTTAACCCACCCTCAAAGACAATAAATCAGAGGATTAAGGTCTGGTGATCTAGCTGGCCAATTGTGCGGACCTCCTCGTCCAATCCACCGGTTTGGGAAGTTGTTGTTTCAGAAAGAGTTGTAGCGTGCAGGGTTTAGGTTAGATTGTAAGTACATTAAGTGGAACATTTTCTAACAGGTTTTGCAAATGATTCTGTAGAAAATTTGGGTAAACTTCTACTGTCTAATATGAATGGACCGATTAATTCATTTTTTAGCATACCATACTACACATTAATGCTAAATAGATGTTGAAAATTAGGTTCAGCCGTAGCTTGAGGGTTTTCATCGGACCATCGATGTTCATTATGAAGATTATTTATGCTATCACATGTGAACTGCGCTTCGTCGATGAACAGAGAATACTTGTATACTCTCCGATTTAAATTTATCCAGTTACAAAACTGCATCCTTTACGCAAAATTACCTTCCTGCAAATATTGCAACAGTTGTAAATGAAATGGATATAAACAATTCATGTGAAGAGTCCTCCAAGCAAACAAGTGTGCCTTGTACCACCTTGTTACGCTTAAATTTAAATTGCCGTTCAGATAAAAATTCTCGTATTTGAAAACATACCAGATTCCCCAGCAGTGATAAAAACTTGTTCAAAAACCCTTCTATCTGCCAGTCTCCGATTCGAGAAATGACGCTGATATTCCGTAAACAAATAATATATCAGTAATATCAATAATAAATATATCAATAATAAATCAAATCAAATCAATAAAAACTTTTAAACAATTTGCTAATGATAAACTAATAATTAACTGGTGTAAACAATGTGGTTGTTTAGCAGTAAAAAAAAGATAAGGTACATTTTCTCACTCTTATTATATTTGTACACCCCTGTTTCTTTTCGGTCCCTGAATATATAGCTAAAATATTGACATTTCCTCCTTAATCATCCTGTATATATATATATATATATATATATATATATATATATATATATATATATATATATATATATATATATATATATATATATATATATATATATATACCCGTCCTATACAAATTTCCTTTCATTTTTATCGATACGATTTTTAAATTGAAATGCTCTAAGCAGGGAAAGCTGTAGTTAAGGTGTAGAAGTTGATGCGCTACAGTCCCATTAAGTGGCGAGGTACAACAAAGTGAATAGCGCAAAAATACCCACCGTGTTCAAATACCTAATCAATTTTCATAGCGGTCTGTTATACGGTGTAGAAGTTGATGTCCTGCAGCGCCATCTACTGTCGAGTTACAACAATATATATATATATATATATATATATATATATATATATATATATATATATATATATATATATATATATATATATATATATATATATATATATATATATATATATATATATATATATATATATATATATATATATATATATATATATATATATATATATATATATATATATATATATATATATATATATATATATATATATATATATATATATATCCTGTTCCAGGATGGGGTAAAGATCAATGGTGCAAACTTAAACCATCTTAGATTTGCAGATGATATTATTCTCATTTCACAAGACCCAGAGGAGCTGCAAAGACGCATACAAGAACTGCAAAGGGCTGGCGAACCATTTGGCTTGAAAATAAACCTGAAAAAGAGTCAGGTTATGTTCAATAACTTCGCTCAGGACAGAAGAATTTCAGTTTTAGGAAGGGATTTAGAGATTGTGGACAGCTTTGTATATCTTGGGCAGAGGATTTCCATGGAGGGGAATACCGCCCGGGAGGTGGAACGGCGTGTTAAATGTGGCTGGCAGGCATTTGGTAGGCTCAACATAGTGTTTAAGAGCAGACTCCCACTTTGCCTGAAAAGAAAAGTATTCGATCAGTGCGTTCTACCCGTTATGACATACGGAAGTGAAACCTGGACACTCACATCGCAATCAATTCAAAGACTTCGGGTGGCACAGAGGGGAATGGAAAGATGTATGCTTGGCATTACAAGACGAGACAGAAAGTCCTGCGCATGGATCAGGGAACAAACAAAAGTCTGTGACATCATTGGAAGAGTAAAACAGTTGAAATGGAGATGGGCAGGCCATATAGCGAGGCGATGGGACGACAGATGGACCAAGGCAATCCTGGAGTGGATACCGCTTGATCGCAAACGTCCGCGAAGAAGACCGAAAGCACGATGGACTGATGACATCGTTAAGTATATTGGACCCGAGTGGCAGAGGAAAGCCCAGGACCGTGAAGGTTGGAAGCATGCTGAAGAGGCCTTCATCCTGCAGTGGATCGATACGGGCTGATGATGATGATGATGATGATATATATATATATATATATATATATATATATATATATATATATATATATATATATATATATATGAACACTTTTGTTGGTTGTTTGAGAGGTCAGAGACCCACCCATCCTTTCAACTGGATGACATATGTTTCGTCTCTCGACGATCAGACTCTTCAGGGCGCCGATATATACCATACCATCAAGAATAGGGAGACCCCATACATAGCCAATAACCCATGTTTTCACCGACCTCCCGTCGGATGGCGAATATATGTACTGTTAGATTTTCTTGGACTGCGTCCAATGAGACAGCAGTAGCTGAGTGTCATCACACACCCAACCGTTGGGTTCCACAATCTCATGTGGAACAAACAACAACCTGTGTCCCCGCCCAAATGAACACTTTTGTTGGTTGCTTGACCGGGAAGGAGCCTCACCCATCCCTTCAACTGGATGACATATGTTTCGTCTCTCGAGGTTCAGACTTTTCAGGGCGCCGACATATACCATACCATCAAGAATAGGGAGACACCATCCACAGCCAATAACCCATGTTTTCGCCAACCTCCCGTCGGATAGCGTATATATGTACTGTTAGATTTTCTTGGACTGCGTTCAATGAGACAGCAGTAGCTGAGTGTCATCACACATCCAAATGTGACACTTTTCTTGGTTGCTCATTTGGGCGGGGATGCAGGTTGTTGTGTGTTCCACATGAGATTGTGAAACCCAACGGTTGATGGCTAATTAAAAGGTCCGTTCCTCAAAATAATTTTCTCATCGAATTGTTCCCTCAATAAATCAATTATTACATTGGCTGTATGACTTGTGGACCCGTAATGTTGGAATCACATCTCCTCCAGATCAAATTTTCTACGTAGTCCAATTACAAAAGATAACTTCGTCTGAACGACCACGAATTGATAAATTTGGAACTTCATCAACACTGCCAGCAACTGTGCCAGAATGCATAGTTTTTTGTGTTATCAGGAAGCGTAAAATGCTTTCGCAATTTGCCGATAATTCGGCGAATACATCGCTTCATTGGGCGATTATATGCACGATAAAATTCACGAAGTGCTTTATAAGTTTGACGCACACTACGAACACAGATTTTGAGAAAAAATAGACAATTTGCAAGCGTTGCTCTTATATTAAACGTTACACATATTAACCCTTTATGGAACCGTGTCGCAAAGGTAGATCGATTCGACAACGAAACATTCTAACTATTTAGTAACAAATCAACTAACTAGATGGCAGCACCTATATTTGTTTGAGCCATTGAAGTGATGAACACGTACAAACCGGTTTGTGCCGTTCGAGTTCAATTACGAAGAAGAATTTATTGTGGAAATTCTGATAACTCCCTATTGAAATTGACGTGGAGAAAAGGTAAGAGATTATTTAATTTTCAGTGATCAAAATAAAATCATAAAATGTTATTGTAAAATCAAGTTTTTATTGATTTATAGATTGATTTTATTTTATTGTATAACTACAACATTGCACGTTAGTGACTGATTTTTACTACTGTATATTTAATCTGAAATTTATTTTTCCAGCATCAAAATGAGTCGCAAATTGCGTAATTTGACTGCTCAGGACCTGGAAGCTATACTATAGGGAAGACAGAGAAGATGACCTAGACTTTTCAGTCTAAATATAAACAAACAAAGACAATGTCGCAGATCCAACATTTGTTTTACAGTAAAATGAGCGCGAAAGTTCTGATGAGGACCTAAAGTACCAACTGACTTAAAAATAAAAATAAATTTCATATTGCCAGCGCCTCGGCAATCGATTTTCAGTCCAGTACCACTGCAGAGGATTCCAGTAGCACTATTCAGACCGTAGCTTACAGTCAGTAAAATTCTCAACTCTACTGAATTCAGAGTAGCTATAGCCGAGATTATATGCAAATATATGACAGCGAACCGTATAAACCGTTATAGTGATATTGAATGCCTTATTTAAAATAAAAAGAAGAAAGGTCCAGCTCAACATGTTTCACTAAAAGATGTTAGGCTGGACCAATACGGACACTGGTCTGCTTGGACAAATAAAAGAATAAGTTTTAAGTTTCCGGTTTATAGTGGGTGTAAGCAAACTGAATCCGAAAAATATTTGAGTTGCCACATGTTTTAATAAACAACACAACTGAACTTGAAGAGATTTACCACTAAACACCAAAACGCTTTTTTGAACTGCTCGACGCACGTTTCGCTAACCATGTTCTACACAACTGCTTTAAAAAAAAATCATACCTCCTAACTATATGTTGATGTGTTACATTTCTGCAACAGTCAACCAATAAGCCATAATAAATAATATTTATGAAAAGCGATTTTTTAAATTATTTTTCCCGTTAACAAAACTTTTTACTATCTAATATTGATATTATTATTATAATTAAATTTATTAAAAAATATACGTGGGGTTAGTTTGGATCTAAACAATTATTTTATTTATAATTATACATTGATGAAATATTTGATATCTCTTTTTATACTGTTATTTTTTTGCCCAAAAATATTAATTCTTCTATTGGAACCTTTGATGTGAAATACAAAATTTGAAGAGATTTACCACTAAACACCAAATCACTTTTTTTGAACTGCTCGACGCGCGTTTCGCTAATCATGTTAGCATCTTCAGGAGATGATTAAATTAAACGTTTTATGAAGGATATGATTAGATTAAATCATCTCCTGATGATGCTAACATGGTTAGCGAAACGTCCGTCGAGCAGTTCAAAAAAAGTGATTTGGCGTTTAGTGGTAAATCTTTTTAATTTTCATGTAAAGATCCCATCCCAGACTGAAATATCCCATCAACGTTTAATTATGAATAAAGTAATTGTTTATATTTAGACTAATACTGTGTAAGCATTTTAGACGCTCGTTAAGTCCATCTCTTTAAATTAAATTGTCTTAGAAACAACGTAAACATAAACTTAAATAAAATATATTATAAACAAATAATATATTATACGCAAAAAAAAAAATATTATACTTGTACACAATTCACTGCATTTCCAGGATCATCCAGATGTGTTCGATGAACTTTTCGGCTGATCCCCATAATTTTTATTAAAACATTCTAACATTATAAAACTTCAAACAAACTGATATTAGTTAAATAATTTAGCATGACCATTTTTTTGGGGTAAACTTTTCTTCTGTTCTGATTATTTGTATAAAAAGTGTTATTGACTTTTCACTATAAAATTAATGGAAAAATTCGGTCCAAAGCATACGTATTTACCAACTTTAATTAAACTACCGAAAAGGGAGCCATTTTTTGAAAATAGTTCTACTTGTATAGACCCGATTTTAATTAATCTGCAAAGTAATTAATACGAAAAAAGAAACTGCACCCAAAAGTTTTGAGACCAATTAATTAATACGAACTGTACTAGTTCTCAATAACTTTACTATTGAAATATTGAAAGATATGATATATATGCTAGCCATAAAATCACCTTCAAAGTTCTAGTGATAAAATGAAATAAAATTAGTTATGTCATTATATAGTCCATGTATTGATTCAAAGATATAGGCATAAGCTAAATTTGACACTTCATCTTTGAAAGAAAATGTTTTACATGGCAAGTTATTTCAAAAGATGACCCTTTTAGTCAAGATTTCAAAATAGTAGAACAATTCGCACTTTTCCATTCTCAAAAAACATTATTGCTTATTTTTTTACAAAAGGACCACCTTTCATAAAACTCATACCATGATAAAAATTACTTTTGGGTGCTCAGAAATGCAGTTCACCAGTGTGAGATGGACAAATATTATCAAGCGAGATAGATAGTGACGCTGTTCAATGACGAATTAGGGGGAGACAGTTTGACATTCAACTTTAAGATGATCCATTTAGTGAAGATTTCAAAATGATACAACAATTGGTACTATTCTTTCCACAAAAAATATGATTGCCTTTTTTTTTTGGAAAATATCCTTATTTCAAAAAAACTCAATCCAAAGGCAATGTGTGTGAGTCAAATTAATAATTGGTATATTATTTCATTAAGATAAAACTTTATTAAAATTAAATAAAAGGAGTTATTGTAATACTTTTATTTATCACAATATTTTTGTTTAAAATTAAAGCAAATGCTCAAATTGTTTGCCTTCGGCACGAATACATACTGTAAATCGCCTCAGAAAAGATCTTTTCATCATTGGTGTGAATCTCCTTGCATTTATTTCTTCGGTTGTTTCAACAATTCTGTGACGCAGTTCGGCTAGATTTTGTATTGGTTTTGAATACACTTTTTCTTTTATGCAGCCCCAGTAAAAGAAATCAAGGGGTTTAGGTCCGGAGAACGAGGAGGCCACTCAATTGACTCTCTGTTCAATTAATCCTGTACAGAACAAGCATAGATAGTGCTGGATAACCATGAAACCACATTTTTCTCTATATATTGAGTGGTATCTTCTAACAAAGTCTGCAAATAAATCGTTTTGGAGAAAATCCAAGTAGTTGGCGCCATTGAAAGTTTAAATTGTCCAATTATTTGTCCGTTTAAAATTCCGGTTTAAATTTCCGGTTTAAATGTCCGTTAAAAAAGTTAAATGTCAATCTGTCTCTCGCTAATTCGTCGTCAAACAGCGTCACTATCTATCTCACTATATCACATCTGTCCATCTCACTAACACTGGTGAATTCCATTTTTGAGCACAAAAATATTTTTTATCATGGTATGAGTTTTTTGAAATGTGGTCCTTTAGCAAAAAAAAATGAACAATAACATTATTTGTGGAAAGAAAAGTGCCAATTGGTGTACCATTTGGAAATCTTAGCTAAATGGGCCATCTGCTGAATTAACTTGCCCAAGGTAGTGTAATAATTTTTTTTAAGATGATGTGTCAAAGTTAGCTGAGATAACTTTTTAAACCACGACTCAATTAAACTTTTTTGTTCACTAAATTAACAACGTTTATTGTTTGATTTGTGACTGCGATTAATAACATGGTTATTTAGGACCACATTATAAAAATAACACTGAAAAATTGGAAAATTTATGATCACAGTACCTAAACATATAGCTTAGGCCCATTTCACACTATCCACTCCACGCCACTCTACACCAAATACACAGAAGTAGATGGGGGTTTACACACCTATCCACGCCACGCCACGCCATACAATTATACTGAGCCACAAGGGTTCCACTCGAGATCAACAGCAGGCGGGCGCCACATCCACGCCACACCACCTCTTGTCAACAGTAGGCCTGAAAGAACCAATGGGCTCTTTCATACTCTGCCACGGCCCATCCGCTCCACAACCACAATACACACGTGGTTAATCATATCAGTTATCAGTGCTTATTTGACCCCAAGTTTGTTCTTTGTTTTTTTAAAATTTGGATGACTTTTTTTGTAATTTTGATTATTTTTTTGTAAATTTGATTACATGGAGTTTTTTGATATTGAAAATTTAATAAACGAAGTAAAGAAAAATTAATGTTTATGGAACGTACAACTCGGTGATTATTTAAATAAACAAAAAAAAACAGTTTGCTTGGTCTGAAGTTTGCAATACATTGTTTTCCGAGTATGCAAAAATGACAGATGTGAAAAGGAAAGAAGCTGGTAAGTAAAAATGTATTTATTTTCAATTCAGTAGCAGGTCCGTGCCGTTGTAATTTGGCGCGGTCGTCGTGCAAAATCTAGCTGTGCGCCCTTTTGCAACATAACATGAGAACTTAACGATCCCAGTTAATTTTTTTGGCGGCAGGAGTGGTCGGGACGCGGGGCAAAAGACAATAGACAAGCCGAGATTAATTTAAATTTTGAAAAATTCCATGAAATGCCCTCTGAACAAGAGTCAAATAAAAAAGAAATTGGTTTATAAATATATATATTTATAAAGAAATAATTCCAATATAAAAATAATATTATACTAAATAAAATACCTATGTAGCATAATTATTAGCTATACTTATAAGCCTTATAAGATTTAAAATTTGGACATTTGCCAGGGTACACTTTCTGGTCCACTTTATTAATCTGTATACTTATCTCTAATATTTGTACCGGGACGTGACCTTTCATTATTACTTTCGGTGATGTCAAGCAACCCAGTTTGGGATAATGTATCCTCAAACGAAAATCCGTCCCTTAATCTTACAAAGTTGTGTAGTACTACACAAGCCTTCACTATATCTACTGTGAATTCCTCACCAACGTTCTTAGCTTTATGAAATATGCGCCATTTATTGCTTAAAATGCCGAATGTACATTCAATTATACGTATAGCTCTTGACAATCTGTAGTTCAAATTTTTTTTCTTCAAATGCGTGCCTCCATATGGACGCATAATATGCTTTGAAAATGCGAAGGCTTCATCCCTAACTATTACAAAAGGGAACGCTGGCTCTGTTGTACCTGTTGTATGCTAGCCTGCGTCTGAGAAATATTACAACTATTACTTTGTAACTTTTTCGCAAGAGTAGATTGTTTAAAAATAGATGAATCTGGGTTTTTGCCATAATTTCCAATATCAACATAGGTAAAACAATAATTTGCAGCACATAAGGCAAGAAGTACAATAGAAAAATATTTTTTTATTTAAAATTAAGAGATCCAGAATGTTTCGCTTGAATAACTCAAATATGTTTACCATTTATTGCGCCAATACAATTAGGAAAATTAGTTCGCTCCCAAAATTGCACTGCTATAGACTTCCACATCTCTTCGGTTGGAAAAGGTAACACAGTTGGTTGAAGAAAATTCCATATTGCCTTACATGTTTCATTAATTTTGCAACTTAAAGTTGATATTCCAAGTTTCTAGTATAATTGCAGATCAGTCAGTGAACATCAATTTGCCAGGTACCTGTTAATAAAAATATCAATTATTGTTTTTTGTATTCAAATATTTTTTAGAACTAGACGTGCAAAAGAAGTGGAAGGGCATTCGAAGTTTTGGCACGTGAACTTTCTAAATCTAACTTACCATCGGGATCAGTTGGCTCTCAGAGAAAAGTGTACGTTCATTTTGACCAGCTTAATTTTTTACTTCCCTTTGTTAAACGAAAAAAGTAAGTTTAATTTAAAAAACTGGTTTGTCATAAAAGTTTTTATTTCAAACAGCAATACTTATTCCATTTTTTTTCAGTACTACTTCAAACATAGACATCGCATTTGAAAATGCCTTCTCAACAGCAAGACTCAAACGAAACAGAAGTTGGTTTAGAAATTAGTCCTGCTCTTAGTGCAGTACTTCGCCCCCCTCCATCTAAAAGGTCTAGGAATAGAGAAAATATTGTGTCGAATGAGGAAAAAAAGCTAATGGTCACTTTGTCGCAGAGTTTAGAAAAAAATGTGGAACATAAAGATGACGACAGTCGATATTTTCTTTTATCGTTATTCCCCCACTGAACCAAGTACTGTACCAAGTCATCAAATGTTGAATTGTCGGATGGAGTTAATGCGAGTCATTTCAAATTTTTTGAAATCGGACCTAACATGGGTCAACCGAGTAACCGAAGGGCAAAAGTTTGATTCACAGTCTGAATCATAAAGACAAAATTTATCCCCTCTACCTAATTTATATTGCTCGCAAGATGAACCACCAATTAATTCTACTCAATTTCAGTCCAACTTCAATGTACAGCAGTCTATTGAAACACGTTATTCACAAATCTCTCCTGGTTCATGTTACTCTCCTGAATCATATGATTATTCACTTGATTCATTGTAGCTAGATTTTTATTTTTTTTTATATATTATAAATGATTCGGTTCATACAAACAGGATCTTAAGTCCATTTTTGGTCATTTTGAGATTTAAATGTTCCATTTTGGTTTCTTTACTAGAATGTTGGTACTCATCATTTGTGGGCAAGTGTGAAAGGGACTAATATGTTTACGACATGTGGTGTAGAGTGGATAGCGTGAAAAGGGCCATAGGGTGTCGAATTTCAAGATTATCAAAAATATGCCTCTTATCACTTAAGACGGTGACATGGATTTTTTTTCTTAGAAGAATATATTAGACTATTAGTCCGGGAGTAGATTCGATCGTTAGTGTCCCGACTGACTTCACACTTCAGTCTTCAGACACGCATTGAGAATGCCAAGTGTGATCTAGACGAAACGTCTGCCCGTTCCCAACAAACGGGACACTAACGATCAGATGTACTCCCGGACTAATAGTCCAATATATTTTTCCATGATGCGAAACACTACGAACCAACATATATATATATATATATATATATATATATATATATATATATATATATATATATATATATATATATATATATATATGTTTCGCCTCTCGATGTTCAGGCTCTTTAGGGTACCGACATATGCTCTCTTGTCAAGAATAGGGAGACCCTATCCACAGTCAACCACCCATACTTTCGCCGACTTCCCGTCGGATGGCGTATATATGTAATATAAAACTTCTTTGGACAGCGTCCACATAAGATTGTAGAACCCAGCGGTTAGGTGTATGTGACACTCAACTACTGTTGTCTCCTTGGGCGCTGCCCAAAGAAGTATTACATTACATATATATGCCATCCGACGGGAAGTCGGCGAAAGTATTTGTGGTTGACTGTCGATAGGGTCTCCCTATTCTTGACAGTAGAGCATATGTCGGTACCCTGAACCTGAACATCGAGAGACAAAACATATACCCTCCAATTGAAGGGATGGGTGGGGCTTGTCCCCAGTCAGGCACCTAACAAAATGTTCATTTGGGCGGAGGCGCAGGTTGTTGTGTGTTCTAAATGAGATTGTGGAACCCAGCGGTTGGATGTATGGTCAACTACTGTTGTCTGCTTGGACGCTGTACAAAGAAGTCGTACATTACATATATATATATATATATATATATATATATATATATATATATATATATATATATATATACAAATATATAAATATATATAAATATATATATATATATATATATATATATATATATATATATATATATATATATATATATATATATATATATATATATATATATACAAAAAAAAGTCCACAGAAAGAGTGTTTTATTAAAGAGGTTTTCAGGTGGTTTAAGGTTAAGGATAAAAATGTTCACGGAATGTTGAATTATCTCTGATCGTCGGTTGACAATCAGCATGATTGGAAAGTAGTTGAATTTGACTCACACAACCTGACGAACAGTTGTCAGATTTTATTGAATCTCGCAGATATCTTACCTTAAGCAATTGTGGCAACCATCCACGATGTTTTTAAACAATCCAATTTGTACAACAAACTCTGAAAAACAAAAAAATTATTCCCATAGCATATATAACATTTTCGATTACAAAAATAATGTAATTAAAAAATGCGAAACCTCTTATATACTAACTTGATTAAATTTTAATAAGTATAATTTACAATTTATAATTACAGTACCTCCGGATATCATCAACGATAATTCAAGTCGAGATATGTCGGTGGGCGAAGGTGAGAATGCAACATTGTGGTGTCGAGCGACAGGTCATCCCACGCCCCGAATTGTCTGGAAAAGGGAGGATGGTCAACCGATTGTTTTAAGGAAAGGCCCACGGGAATATGCCAGAGGTAAAAATTTAATTTATCTAATAGCCTTGTTAGAAACTGTTTATACATAATAATGAATAAACCATCAATTAGAAAACTAATTTACATGGGTTTATTAAAAAGTTATTTTTTTCTTGTCAACAAAAGGTTTAAATCGGAAAGGTATATACTAAGATACTGCAAAAGTAGAGTCCCTTAGCATCTTCGTTTTTATGACGGAAATTGAATCAGTCTTCATTTTGAAAACGTATATACAAGGTTACCGATGACTCTCCGTCCATTCTTTCTATTTTAAGTTTTAGTACAGGGTCTTTCAGCAAGGAGAATCTTTTATGCAGTTGCTTTAAAATTTTCCCAAAGCAACAATATAAGATCAAAATTCCATGGCTCTCTTTCTCATACATTGAAGCCAAATAAACGTTCATTTATCCCAATACAATGATTATTTGTTTAACATGGCCTAATAAAGAACGCACGTTCAACTGATTTGTAAAACCGCTGGACTGATTTTGGTGAAATGTTTCGTGTGTGTTTGATGTGGGTCCCTGGTTTAGATCACAATTGGACCCGGTAGGTGGCGCTGCGATAGGGTTCCAGGATTTTTTTAATTTTTTTTGATTTTTAATTTTTCGAACATAAAAACATATAACAAAATTGCACCCCTCTTACTATTTTTTTAATTGAAAAAAAAGGCGTTCTATTTAACGTACGTCATTTGCCTTTCATTTATAAATAAAAAAAAAAACCTTTCATACTTTGTCTAATCTCCTAATCGGATTAAATTTAATATGTATATTTCTTATTTAGGTATAGTATGTAATTGTCAACCATTGACCAAATATTTTGTATATTGTCTTGACAAACCCGGAATTCCTAATATTTGTGTGACTCACTAACTGGAGATCATTGTGAATTTGTAATTGTGGTGATCTCATAGTATTTGTATAATTATCGAAAGCAATTATACCACCCAAACGAAAAGCCAACGTTCGGACAGGACAACTTCTGTCGGGTCCGCTATATACATATATATATATATATATATATATATATATATATATATATATATATATATATATATATATATATATATATATATATATATATATATATCTATATATATATATATATATATATATATATATATATATATATATATATATATACACATCACTCAATAAGTTCGTGGGATGACTAATAAAACAACAACTTTTGTGCAAAATTTGGCTTTATTCATCTACATAGTCTCCTTCAAAAGTACTACATTCATTCCAACGGTTCTCTAACATTTCGTTTTTTGTAGAACGATTTATCTTTGACCTCAAAATAGGCTTCAATATCGGCAATCACTTCTTCACTGGAGCCAAATCTCTTTCCCTATAGCTTTCTTTTTAAGTCTGCAAACAGAGATACTAGTGGCTGGGAGGCAGATCCGGTGAATACAGTAGATGGCGAAGCAATTCAAAGTGCAATTTTGCTATTGTTGCGAGCGATTTATGACACGGCGCATTACTTTGATGAAAAAACACTTTTTCTTCTTCATTTAAGGTGGTTTTTTCGCAATTTCTTCCTTCAAACGCACCAATAACTCTAGATAATATTCGCTATTGATAGTTCTTCCTTTGTCAATGTAATTAATGAATGTGCTCCAAATAGCACGCTGAATCGTCGACGCGTTGCTGTTTTTGATCGACTGTGAGCAAACATGGTATCCACTTAGAACAGAGTTTTCTCATGGACAAATGTTTACGCAAAATGGTGAATACACTATCTTCTGATATATTTAAAGTGTCAGCTATCTCACGTAACTTTAATTTATGATCGGCCAAAATTATTCTGTGGGCTTTTTTTGTTTTCTTGAATAACTGCCGAATCTGGGCTATCAGAGCGTCCAACGTAATCGGTATTTGTACGGCCGCGTTAAAAATCAGCAAAACCATTTATCTACCATTTATCTCGATGGAGCAGAATCCGAATAACACTTATCAGGCCATTGCTTGGCTTGAACAGTATTTTATCTCAGATATTTCCATTGTTTTGAAAATTATTAGAGTAGGCAATATCGCCTCTTCTTTTCTCAGCCTACCTTGAAGATGTGTTCCGTAATCTGGATTGGAAGCAGGATGAAATAAATATCAATGGTGCATACTTAAGGCATTGGATTTGCAGATGATAAAGTTCTTCTTTCACCAGCCACAGAGGAGCTGAAAAGGGCTAGAGAACCAGTTCACTTGAAAGTGAACCTCAAAAAGAGTCAGGTTATGTTGAATAAATTGGCTGAGAGCAGAAGAATTTCTATTTTAAGTAGGGATTTGAAGATTGTGGATCATTATCTCCCACTCCCCCACTCCCACTTTGCCTAAAATGAAAAACCTTTGATCAGTGTGCCCTGCCAGTTATACATACGGAGGTGAAACCTGGACACTCACATAGCAATCAATCCAACAACTTCGACTAGTAAAGAGGAAAATGGAAATATGTATGCTTGATATTACAAGACGGAGCAAAAAGCACTGCACATGGATCATGGATAGGATGCACATGGATAGCGAGGCGATGGGACGACAGGTAGACCAGATAGATCATGGAGTGGATATCTCTTGATCGCAAACCTCCACGAAGATAACCCAAAGCACTATGGGCTGACGACATCATTAAGGATATTGGACCCGAATGGCAGAGGAAAGCTCAGAACCGCAACAGATAATGTTCTTAAATCATTCCTGATATAAACTCGTTCATTCTGTGAAGGATCGCGGCGTTGAAGGGATTTATACACGGAATGATTTACGAACCGCTAATTTCCAGATATTGCACTGCCCTCTATCGGAAAAGTATTTGATTTTTCACTGTATCCTCATATTGTTTTTATTTTTCCCTTCTTCGGAACATTTAATGAAAAGGACTTAATATATATTGATGCTGGCACAATCTATAAATAATTTTGTTTTTCTCCGTTTATTCTTCCTCGTACTTCTTTTTTTCCACCTTGTAGAAAACCTTTAGGGCCGGTTCTGCCAACAGATTTATTTTTAACGTACACCAACAAATAAATTATCGATTCGACGATGTAGTTGATCTAGAGCTGAAACCACATTATCTGCGTATTATGGGACTGTCAATCGAGATGATTAATTCCTTTAATTCAAATAATTTCGAACGGAAATAATCGGTTTGCCGAGCGGGTTATTGGTCAGTGAAGGACTGTCATGATTAAATCGCTAAATTTTAATGCGCCTAGAACTAAACTGCTGTAAATTACGATTAAAACCGAACCATTTAAATTGAGTAAAGTTTGAATTACTACCTCGTGGGTAATGTATTATTGAGATAGAGGAAAAAATGGTTTCATGGATAACCAACCTACATTTATCGTTACAACTTGGACTTTTAATCCTTTTAGAAATGCTATTATAAGTGCTGGTGAAAATTATTTTAACTGGAAAAATCTCCCAATTTAAATGAAAATTTTTATATGCTAAACTTAGTTCATGCAGTTCGCATATATAAGGTTATTGAATTCTTTATATTGAAATTTATACAGGTAATAACACTGCTACTTTTTTAAAATCAAAATTTCTTGGATATCGCGCTTGTCAATATTTTAATTTAATGTTCGAGCGAATCTAGAGGAAAAACGAGTTTCCAAATCTAAGACTTGAAATTCGACAATTATGACAAAGGATATATAATTGAACTATGTTCAAAATTTTAAAATTATACACGCTCTAGATTTTTAGAAAAATTATATTTTCAACCATTCTTATACGAGTGGTGGTTATTAAATAACGAGACTGACGCTGCTACAGAAGAAATACGCATGTGCCAAACGCCAGCGACCAACAGCCGCTTAGCGTGAAGCCTTCTCTTTCGAATGCAGTACCTCTCGCTTCTGTAAACAAATCCATATAACCGCAGCCTTAGTACGCATGAGAGTAGTTTTTTGTTTCATCGGGAAAATGTTAAGTGCAACAATAGAGCAACGAATTGTTGTGAAATTTCACTTGAATCTTGGAAAAACCGCTACCAAAAATTATAATTTATTGAAAGAAGTGTATGACAATGAATGTTTATCACGTGCACGTATGTCTGAGTGCTTTAAATGTTTTCAAGATGACCGAGAAGACGGTGAAGATGATCCACACCCGGGCGGCCCTTCCACGGCTAAAAACGGATGACAATATCGAAAAAATCGGTAATCTGCTTCGATCTGACCATCGATTAGGTATTCGTGCGATTGTTGAAACTGTAGAAATTGATAAAGAATATGGACGGTAAATTGCACATATCAATTTTAACATTCAAAACGTGTGTGCCAAAATGGTGTCTAAAATTCTCACGTTTGAACAACAAGAAGCTCGCAAAAGTGTTTGTACTGACAATATGAATGCCATTGAAAATGACCCAAACTTATTGGAAATGATAATAACATGTAACAAATCATGGTTTTTTACTTATGGTCCTAAAACGAAGCGTCAATCCAGGCACTGGAAGAGCCTAAATTCACTGAGAGCCAAAAAGCTCGAATAAGCAAATCAAAATTCAAAGTAATGATGATTATTTTTTTCGATATTCATGGGATTGTGTACCTTCACTGGGTTCCTGAAAGTTAAACTATTAATCAACATTAGTACATTCACGTTATTGCTGAACTCCGTAAAAGACTAAGAAAAAAACAACCCGAATTGTGGGGACAAGTCAAAGGTTCTCCACCAAGACAATGCGCCGGCTCATTCCGGATTGTCTGTCAAAAGGTTTCTAGCCAAGTACAGAATCCCAGTGTTAGATCATCCACCTTATTCGCCGGATCTTGCACCCTGCGACTTGTATCTGTTTCCTAAGGTGAAGTCTGCAGTAAAAGAAACAAGATTTGAGTCCGTTGAAACTGTGAAAGAGAAAGCGGCACGCGTTCTGAAGGAGCTGACAAAAGAAGACTTCCAACACTGTTTCAAAAAATAGAAGATTCGCATGGAGCATTTTAGAAATAGAACAGGGGTATATATTGCAGGTGATAATAAGTAAATATATATGAAATCAAAATAAAATGTTTTACAGCGCCAGTCTCGTTTTTTAATAGTTACATCTCGTACACAGTCTCTTATGATAGAATGATTTCTGCAACGGATTTTTTAATTTTTTACAGAATTTACCTTTGTGCCTAGAATGCATATGGTTTAATATAAATTTTCTATCATGCAGGTCAAAATTCTCATTCATATACTCAATATACAAAAAATCCATTCCATAATCTCATGTGGAACACACAACAACCTGCATCTCCGGCTAAATGAGCACTTTGTTGATTGTTTAACCGGGGGCGGGCGGTTGACGACACTTAACACTATTGTCTCATTGGATGAGGTCCAAAGAACACTGACATTGCATATATACGTCATCTGACGGGAAGTCGGCGAAAAGTATGGGTTGTTCATTGTGGATGGGGTCTTCCTATTCTTGACGAGAGAGCATATGTCGGTTCCCTGAAGAGTCGAAACATCAAGAGACGAAACATGTGTGCTCCAGTGGAAGGGATGGGGCCCGTCCCCGGTCAAACAATCAAGAAAGTGCTCATATATATATATATATATATATATATATATATATATATATATATATATATATATATATATATATATATATATATAGTGTTAGATTTACTTGGAGTCCAATGAGACAGCAGTCATCACACACCCAACCGTTGGGTTCCACAATCTCATGTGGAACACACAACCTGCATCTCCGCCCAAATAAACACTTTTGTTGGTTGCTTGATCGGGAAGGAGCCCCACCTATCCCTTCAACCGGATGACATATGTTTCTTCTCTCAAGGTTCAGACTCTTCATGGCGCCGACATATACCATACCATCAAGAATAGGGAGACCCAGCCACAGCCAACAATCCATGTTTTCGCCGACCTCCCTCATTTGGGCGGAGACGCAGGTTGTTATGTGTTCCACATGAGATTGTGGAACCTAACGGTTGGGTGTGTGATGATACTCAGCTACTGATACTGTGGATAGGCTCCGTATTCTTGATGGTTGGTGCCCTCCATGTCATCCAGTTGAAGGAATAGGTAGGGCTCCTTCCCGGTCAAGCAACCAACAAAAAAAAAAAAAAATATATATATATATATATATATATATATATATATATATATATATATATATATATATATATATATATATATATATATATATATACATACGATATATATATATATATATATATATATATATATACAGATTCATCCTCAAATTCATACAGAAATCTGATCAATTCCTCGTCTGACAGGCAATTAGGATTCCTAATTGGCAGTTTTCTAGGCCTATTTATTCTCAAAGAACCAAGCTGACCATTATCGTAATCGTGTTATGTGCTGACAAAAATACAATATCCCTGAGTGGGTGCATCCCATCTTTAAAACTCAACCGACAAAGGACTCACAAGCTCGTCATACGCAAGTAGTGGCGGCGACCCTAAACGGGCATGTGCACTTAACGCAGTAACATCATTGAGAATCATTCTCCTATCCATTTTCTAATAAAAATATTCTTCGGTACATGTTTTCATTGTTATTACGTAGGATTTGATATCTTAACAGTGCTGGACCAGAAATAAGTTCGAGGAATTTGAAATTGAATACATGTAGATCAACGACGTTTTACGTATATTATCTGACCTTCAGTATAATGTAAATGTCCAACTCAGCTAGAGCTCAACCGGGAATCTCAGCTAGAACCATATCATTTAACATTAATGTGTATCTCCATCCAGCGAGTCGTGTTTAAAGGTTTGGAAAGTGCAAGTAATCGCTGGAAGCCAAATCTGACAAATACGTGCATGTGCAAGCACCCCGAAACGTAGATCAGAAGGCATCAATTCGCAGCATCAATTTGCAGCATCAATTCGAGACATGTGAGCGGAAGAATTATTGTAGTGAAAGCGCCCTTTTGTAAGTCCAGTAATGAAATGTAACACTCCCCGGTGACGGTCTTGCCTTTAGTCAAGGAGTCTATGAACACCACACTACGAGAATCCGAGAAAACCGCAGTCATGGCTTTTCCTGCAGATGATACCATTTTCGTTTTTTTCTTGGCGCACTTTCTTTCAGCTGCTCCCACCCACTCTTTCGATTGTTGCTTAACCTTTGACATGTAACGGTGACTGCACGTTTCACGTGATGTTATACCGCATACAAAAAATCACGTTTAAATAAGTCTAAATATTATTTCAACTAATGCTATTTGTGTCGTGACGAAATTTTGCAAATAAATAAAATTTTGGTAATTATTCCGCAACCATAAAATAAGTACTTTTTAAATTGTGTTTTTAACAGAAGGAAAGCAAATGTTGTATGTTATATTTTTAAAATCAATTGCTTTAAACGAGAAGTGCATGTTTTTTAATAATTTGTTCTACTGTAATCTGTTCTACTGGAATAAATATTTGAAAAAGTTAGAGCTTTCATTCAAGCGTAGTAAATTTAAAAACAACAAATTTTAAAACATTATCATTAGAAACTTTGTCTTAATTACAAAGTCAAATTTGATCCTTATATCGACTCCAATTTGTTTCGCTTTTTCTTTTAAATCACCAACCGTAAATCATTCGTAATTTTTTTCTGAAACAAACTTGGTTCCGGAATTTAGATGATCTGTATTTATTTTCCATAAATAGATTTCTCGATAGCGTAAACTCCTTCACAATCCTACAAAACCGCTCATAGATTTCCAATTGCGAGCAAGGGCATATTCAAAATTCCGATTTAAAGGGTTGATTCAGATTTTTTACGAAATCGTTTATTTGTTATATTTTTTTATTATGGTTAATATGATTATTGTATACGTATAAAATCGTACAAATATTTGTTTATGTGTTCGGAAAATTTAAACATACTACTGTGATTAAAAAGTAAGGTGGTTTTTGTTTTGAAAATTCGCGTGCTTTATGTATCGATTCAGCAATTTATTTTTTTTTGAAGTTTTATGAACCGTACTTGATATTTGACCAGTTTCATATACCGTCTTTGATAATTGTTCCATATTTTTGTCGGCAAATATTTAATATTATAAAGTGGATTTGCATTAAATTTTGCGTTAAAAGATGCATTGAAGATATTAAGGAAGTGTTAAAGCAGTGATGTTTACCATGCACAAAATGTTTACCATTGGTGCAAGGACTTAAGTAATTGAGAGAAGCAGATTAACCTGGAAACTCATTTGAAAGTAATTGCCGATGAAGTACTAGAGATATTGTAGATATTACTGGAATACGTAGCAAAACAACTATTAGTTTTTGTATCGCTATAGTACATCTTCGCGCAACATAATAATTATTCATCAATTCTTCTCTAAAAATCAAAAAAGTACCTCTCCATAAGCAACATATTCACCGTGAATAGTCAACCACTGGAAAAGTAGCAAACTAGTATATTTGGAAGGTCGAATTTCCTATTCTACCGACACGCAAGAAGTGATTATACCAGTGGCGGCTCGTGAGGGAGGGCATTGGGGCGCCGCCCCTCCAACATTTATCACATTATATAATTTATCAGAACGAAACACCATATTAATTTTCCTTTCAGTTTCCTTGCTTTAACTCATTTTCCTGGTTCACCCCCTGTGTGGGGTTTCAATAGCACGAAAAGTAAAAAGGAGGAAGGAGAAAGTAAAAAAATCTTTATCAGCACTATTTTCTTCTACGCCATCCCACTTTAAAAACCCACGAGCCGCCACTGGATTATACACAGAATAAAGCATGTTGCTCCCAATTTTGAACACACTAATATCAGTGTTTACGATGCCATCATAATTCCCACTCTTCTATATGGAGCTGAGTTCTGGGTCCTGCATTGGAAGCAAATAAAGCACAGAGAAATAAAATAGCAAATCTATCAGACCAATGTGGCGCTACTTGAAAGATCCACCAGTTTGAGCATCGAATTCCAGATAGGATGCCGAAGCAGATCCTCAATGCAGAATTAAATAACAAGGAACGAAACCTGGGAGGTCCAAAGAGATACAAAGACGTCAAAAAATCGTCTCTAAAGAACTTCAACTCTCAACATATCTATTGTGGTTTAAAGACATCGGTTCTTTAATAATAAAAAATGGTCTCTCAAAAAGAAAGGCATCATTTGAATTACTCACCATTTACATTTCGCCAAACAATTTGAAGTTTATATTATACAGTTGATACTAATTTCGGGCCGTTTTTTTTTTGAAAATGACAATGAAAACATATTTTCAATCAATTGTGTACACAAAGGAGATCAATCTAAGATGGAAATTATTTATTAAATTATATCGACTATTTATTTCCAGCCGGCAGCAATGCTATGTACTATACAAGTCTAAAGATGTCGCATCACTAATCATTTTGAAATACTATTGCAACTATTGTTTTAGTAGCTCCACTAGCATCTCCCAAGGTTTCATTGTCAACCCTAACAAATCGACCTGAAAGTGGTTACCAAGTTCCCAATCTCTAAGACATATTTTATCTTCATATTCATGTATACGAGGATTGCTATTTATGTATCCGGAATTGGCAACAATGGTGTTGCTAGGCACTATCTGGCATATGCATCGTAAAGTTTGACATTGTTGACTGTATACGTATTCAGAACGTGTTGTCATACGGACGCTATTTGTGTTGTTAAGTGACCTGAAATTTCATCTCAGTCAAATAATTGAATTAACTTCTGAGAATTTTCGTGCGATGATTTACACACTTTCAACGTGGAATATCCCAATAACAGTGCACTGATCAATTCACTTCGACTTTTGACGATGAAGCACTATCTAAAACCACTGTATATCAAAATCGGTTGTTGTACCAAAAAATATCGACACTGTGAACGAAAGGATAAAACAAGATCGTCATGATACATACCGTGAGATTGAAGGATCCCTGGGCATTAGTATAATAAGCATATATAAGATTTTACATGAACATATACCCGTGAAAAAGATTTGTACGCGTTGGATTCCGGATAATTTGGCAATCGTTCAAAAGAGGCTCGTTTCGATTGGTGCCAAGAAATACTCACAACATACATCTACACAGGTGACGAATCTTGGATATATGCCTATGAGCGAGAAAGTAAACGGACTATCTAAGTCTTTCAAAGTGAGCCAAACCCAACAAAAGGGGTTCGCGCAAATGGTCGGTGGTTTTTTTGGGATAAATGGGCACGTGGCTTCAGTGCCACTAGAAAATCATAGAGCAATTCTGAATGATACACAACCATTTGTTTGCCAGAAGTCTTTGAAGAAATAAGAAAAAACAACCAGCGATGCAGAATCTTTCTTCACCATCACAACGCGAGCTCTCACACATCGGACCGAACAACTCAATATTTGACTGGTCATCCGCCCTACATTTCTGGTTTGGCACTCAATGATTTCTTTTTGTTCCCGTCCGTGAAGAATAAAATACGTAGTCAACGATTTTCGACGAATGGAAAAAATCCTATGGTTAAAATTGGTTCAAACGTATGCAAAAGTATATCGATCATCGCGGAGAATATTTTGAAAAAAAATAAAGCCATTTTCAATGATAAATATTTGTGTTTACGTATTATTTCCGATACATACATTGCAACCTTCGTATTACCCTTGTTGCCTCTAGTAAAGGCGTAGAAGCCTTATGATCGTGCAAATGATCGTGCAAATGAATGATCGTGCACAATGAACGTGAAATGATCGTGCAAATATGATCAAATAACTATGATATTTGTTAATTATGATTCACTAGAAAAGTATGATTCGCAGTAAATGTAAAGGAAGCGACAGAGCCAGGAATGGCGCACCCCAGCTTTACCACGACCTGGGTCGCACTGTGGCTAAGAGTGAAACAAAACGTACCTATGCAAAACGCAAGACGCATCAAATGCTAGCCTTCTTCCCCCTCTAGAGAGGAAACCACCAGTATTTCCAGATCGAACGTTAAGCTACCAGTCTTAGTCTTATAACTTTTTTTATACACCTTGTAGCCTTAAATTTATGTGCTTCAAGATTAAATCACGAAACCAAATAAAAAAATCCATCAAAATATAAAAATAAACAAAATATATATCTTGGTAATAATAATAGAGATCAAGGAAATCACAATTTCATTTACTTCCACTCTGACTTTTATATTATAACGTTGTTTTCTTTATAGTTGAGGCATATAACGGAACGAACCTAAATTTCTGGAGACTGGACAGAAGACAAATGGGTGCTTACCTTTGCATCGCGAGCAATGACGTTCCGCCGGCAGTCAGTAAGAGAATTGCTCTAAATGTAAATTGTAAGTGACATTTAAATTAGATTACCTTTTCAGGGATTTCAGAGAAATATTTCGTGGGGCTCGTTGTTTTGTTCGGAATTGCACTTATACATCAAGCACATTGCCGTATTGTATTCTTGATGTTAACATTTGGAATAAAAGGTTTTATATGTGTATAAGGCGAAATGAAACTTATTCTGTATTTTCTATATAGAGATCTTTTGGTTACAGGCATTTTAGAATATAACTTAATTCTAATGTAAGACATCTTTAGAGAAATTCCTAAATAGGGACAAATAAACCTAATCAGGAACAAATAAACAAACTCTAAGTACAGAGCGTTATACATAATGAAATTTGAATGCTTTTAGATGTAATGCGGTGTCCATTAAGCTACTGTTTCCTAAGAAAGCGGTGCCGTCATCTAGCGGCCGTGATAAGTCGTGATGCGGAGGACGTAATATAACGGCGGCAAAAGATGTCAACTTAAAAAAAGACGGACAACGGACAGTGAGCATATTGCGGTGGAGAATGGACGATCTAGATATAGCATTATTACTATCATCGGAAAACGAAAACTCTCGTTTGGAGGAGAGTGAGATATTTGGAAACTACAGAAGATGCTACTACAAATGTACTACAGAGGATGAATTTCAAATTTTAGTCCGTTGCCATCTGCAAATTTGAATTGTAGAAGAGATTTTGTTTTAAAAGAGCTTTCCTATAGCCTTGCTCCTCACATTATATAAAACTTCATTATTTCTTACAAAATCAATCAACATTTCACGTCACATCACCGCTACACCGGAAAAAACGGTGGAATACACCGTTCCACGACTGTTTGTCACCGCTATGACGACCGTCATGCAAATTGCACCACCACTATTTGACATAACATTCACAACCAACGGTCTCTAGGAAACCAATGCCATGTGGTTTGCATAGACAACGTTTTAATGGAGTCATCCATCGCTAGATAACGGCACCGCTTTCTTAGGAAACCATAGCTTTAATCTATCATATTACAGTTGACACGGCATGCGTACTTCAGGATTATCTCTAAATAGTTGTTTTCACTTTCAAAAATTTATACTGGGTAATCTGGACCAAATCCACACATCTATAAATACAGAACATTATTCAGAGTGAAATTCCCTTCCTTCTAAATATAATGAGGTGCCCATTAAACTTTCATAATAAATTCGGAACCACATGTGCACTGCAGGATTCTCACAAAATGGCTTTTATCACGCTAAAAAATTTCTAGACTATTGCGGATGTTCACCACAGGATGGCGTGAGATGCATAGTATTGCAGATTTCATCCGACCTGAGCGGCTTTCCGAACGTTCAGCTCGCGCCGGGCTTATGACAATTTATGACGGCTGAAGAAATCAGCAATTTTTACATGGAACAAGAAAAAAAAAATGTTTTTTGAATATATTTTCATCATTTCATTTTTATGCTCGCTCGCCAAACAATGCCACGATAGGATTCCAGAAACAATTTTTGATAATATTTATTACCAAATAAATATATATGTATGCTAACACAATGTCAAAAGTTAAATTCATGGGTAACATCTCAGAGCCCTTCGAAATTAAAACTGAAGTGAGACAAGGGGATGGACTCTCACCACTCTTATTTAACTGTGTTCTAGATAAAGTAGTACAGGAGTGGCTTGAAAAAAAGTCGGCCCTGAATATTAACCCATTAAACTGGGGAGAACCAACATCAAAATTGATTGTCTGGCGTTTGCTGATGATCTAGCAATTTTGGCTCGAGATCTATTAACGGCACAAAAACAGATTAAAATCCTAAAAGAAACAGCAGAAAAGGTAGGACTCCAAATTTCCTTTAAAAATGCACAATATATGACCTGCAACAGACTAAGAACACCATTTCTAGAAACAAAATATGGTAACATCAAGCGAGTCTCTCAATTCAAATATTTGGGTAAAATAATCATGAAAAACGAATTGGAAACAGCGGCCAATAAGGGTAGATGTCAAAAAATGGAAACTGCATTGAGACTTACTCAAAATATTTCCAACAAAAAATGCATATCTAAAAACACAAAATTGAGACATTACATCACAGTTATTAAGTCAGAATGTCTCTATGGCGCAGAAACGCTCATTTTGAATAGAATGAATGACATCGAGGAGATTGAAAAGAAAGAAAGAAGAATCATAAGAAAAATCTTAGGCCCCAAACAAATAAATAGTACAACATACCGACTTCCAGAAAACAAAGAAATCAAACAATACACAGATATACATAGCGATATGAGAAAAACAAGACTTAAGTTTTACGGACACATAAAACGGATGAATCCGAGTAGGCTAACTAGACAAACAGTCGAATTTTATGAAAATAGGAGTAGAGCTAAAGTAGAAATAATTAAATGGATTGCTGCTGATGGATAGAGGACCTAAGATCAGCAAATATTACACAAAGTGAAATTTAGGATAGAGGCTGTTTCAGACACAAGGTTAACGTTTGGGAGGTTGGCCAGAGAGAAAAATGTCGGAAGGGTGGAACAACTTGGTCTGACGAAAGGAAAAAAGCTCTTAGGGAAGAATGAAATCAGTATGGGCGTAAAGTATGGGGCTAACAACAATTAACGCCTCTAACTAATATATATATATATATATATATATATATATATATATATATATATATATATATATATATATATATATATATATATATATAACAACACGCAGGGCGATTCCTAAATTGAGACTTTTTATTAACAGCTTATAAAAGCGATAAAATAAATATTTTTTCCAATTCAGCTTTTTTAAATATCTCTAAAATTAGGCCGCTGCAGCCTTTAATACATTTTAAAGAAGGCAAGCCTGGCACTTAAAATAATTTGTACAAGCTTAATCGATCGCTGGCCAATTCAAAATGAACAGACCCTAAAAAGAACACACTAACTTACAGCTAACTTTATATGCTACCTCTATCGGCGGGAAACCTAACCAAAAAAGACCGCCCGTTGTTATGGTCCAAGGTTGAGGTTAGGTACAGATTTTGCGACAGAACCCCTATAGAATAAGTACAGTGATTTTTGGAAAGATAAAATCACCCACATGTTTGAGAATAGTGAATTAGTTGGCATGCTGTTAATTTATCGAGAGTGCCTTCAAAGTACCAATGCTGCCTCTCAGCTATTCCCTGAACGTTTTAACGTTTTCCTTTTCGGGTCCACTCGTTGCCAAAATCATTTATTTGACACTGACATTGCATATATACGCCATCCGCCGGGAAGTCGGCGAAAACATTGGTTGCTGGCTGCGGATAGAGTCTCCCTATTCTTGAGGGGAGGATGTGTGGTACCCTGAAGAGTCTAAACATCAAGAGACGAAACATATGCCCTCCAGTTTAAGGGATGGGTGGGGCTCCAGCCATCAACCAACAAAAATGCTCATTAAGCGCGAGACGCAGGTTGTTGTGTGTTCCACATGAGATTGTGAAACCCAACGGTTGTGTGTATGATGACACTCAACTACTGTTGTCTTATTGGACGCAGTCCAAAGAAATCTGACATTGCATATATATATATATATATATATATATATATATATATATATATATATATATATATATATTAAACCCAGAACTGATACAAGCAAAATCAAAAGCATTTTACAAACAGCAGAGAAACAACAGATGTGCTAGAAAGAGGCAGAGATATTGATGAGACCATGTGGAGTAGATGAATCGCCATAGACTGGCTTACATCATTACAGACGATAATCCTACGGGATGCAGAACGGCGTTGGGACCACTTAGAAAACGGAAAGATTTTTTGTGTTTTCTAAGTTTATGACTTAGAAAACATAACAGGTCAGTGATTAAACAGACTTCTTAAAAGGTCTTCTTAAAAAATAAGAAGGAATAAAAATCCCTAAAAATGCTCCTAAGGAATAATAATTAATCTCGTGAAGAAAATTTTAACATTTCAAAGCCTAAAATAGGTGTGCTAGCAAACACACATCGCCCAATGCAAAGTCGAAAATACATAGATTCATATCTTGCGGTTTCGCGATAGATGTGGTATGTGGCAGGTCCGGCAATGCGGTGAGTTTTTGTGGTCGGATTTGGCGCATATGAATCTGTACGGTACGTGGCTTCAATAAGGTAGCGTTATACCGCATAGAGATTCTGAAAGAAGTGATTAATTATATACCAAATTTTCTGAATGCACTCTCTAAAATAATGAATGAATGTAATACACTTTCTTTGGTGCTCATTAAATAAAAAACTTAATGTGTATATACCACATTATACACTCTGTTTATGTTTCTGTATCAATGAAATCTGAAATTTTATTTCATTTTGCTAAATGTTAAATTACACATTATAGGGTTTTTTCTTTTGTAACTGTTTAGCATTGATAAAGTTTTTTAGCAAAAAATTTGCATCAAATTTTGTGTAAAAAACGAAATTTCTTATGCTGATGCATTAAAAATGTTAAGAAAATGTTACGGCGATAAAGTATTATAAATTAATGTTTGCAAACAGTACAAGAGCTTTAGTTGTAGTAAAGAAGCAGTTGAAAAAGAACCGTTCGTTCAGGAAGGCCTTCCACGTCAACCATTGAAGAAAACATTACTCAGTCAGTCATTAACATGACTTTAATACATACAGATTTGTGGCAAAACAAGTCATGATTTTTGTATCACGTAACGCACCATCTTACACTGCAATAATTATTCGATTTTTTTTTCTAAAAATTCTTCCTACGAACGTCATATGCATCTGAAATGGTATAGTGTGATTTTTCCTGTTCCCTACTTCACTACACTTTTAATGGGCAATTTTTCTGTTATTGTCTTAAGTCTTGGGAGATTTGGCGTAACAAAATAACTGGACTTCGAAATCGACAGGGAACTGACACTAATGTGCAATTTTCAAATTGTGCTTTCTACTCTTAATCTTCGCGTGCAACTCTTAAACGTGTGGTTTCAACTTTCACTATTTTCTCGTGATTTCTCTCGAACTATTTACGTGTAATGGGTTAACCCGAACTCTTTTCACCAACCTTTCAACTCAAACTCTCGATTCATGCTCTCTCGGACTTCTACCTCGAATTCCCACGTAGCCCTGTCCACGTAATAAGACTATAAAAAACATCTGTTCCTGTCATTTCTTGGGTTTTACTCAAATGCCTCACTTCGCCCCTTTACCCGCTTCAGAGCCTTTCACTATTACGTTCCTCTGAAAGGATATTTGTTTTTCTGGTGCCAAGTGCCATTACCATCAATATCTACTTTAGGGTACTTGTAACTTTTATATTTATTACGGGTCCCTTTTTTATGATTCTCCAAAAAAATGCCGGTATTCATTTTTCTCTGATGGTATCGTTTTTCAACTTCAGTATGGGTCTAAACTTTTATTAATTTTGTATACATCTACAGGGTCAAATTTATTTTCAGTTGTGAATGTTTTCACAACACCCTGATTGAAGAAACCTTTTCGTAGACATCATTTGAAGTCCAAAGAAGTCCAGTAGTTGTAGTATATAAACTGTTTGAAAGACTGGAAAATCGTTGGAATAAGTGTATTGCACTTAGAGGTTTACTTTGAAGAAGCCAAAGTGCATTTGGATGAAAAGAATTTAATATTTTGTGTGTTTTTTAAGATTACCTTACTTTTTGATCATAGAAGTACATCTGGAAATTGGAGTTTCCTTTGTTATTCAAAATTTCAAAGTCACTTATGTAAAGTTACTTCAGAGTTTTCGCTGATAAAAAAAACTCCTTCGCTCAGAAAATACTAGATATCCTCTCCCAGCTACTAGGACAAATCTGATATCGTGGGTTAAATAAAGTATCTTAAAAAATTAAATACCAAAAAAAATGATTGTATCAGTTTTAGAAAGTTCCTAAAAATCAATTTAAAAACCAGTCTGATAAAACAAATATTTTAAAACAATTATAACTATTTGTAAAGTGGCGATCCAGCGATGAGTGATATTATTTTCCACACATTACCATCAAATATCTTAAGCTTGAAGACATTTACCACTAAACACCAAATCACTTTTTTAAACTTCTCGATGCACGTTTCGCTAATCATGTTAGCATCAAAGTCATTCTGAGATCGAATCATCTCCTGACGATGTTAATATGGTTAGCAAAACATGCGACGGGAAGTATAAAAAAGTTATTAGTTGTTTAAGTGTTTAACTATCTCTTCGAGTTAAGTGTTTCCCACCGGTCGTTCCAATAGAAAAATTCACGAAATATTAGGTGTATAAATAAGTTCTGACCTCTCCGAATTAATCAACTATAACTTTATTTTAAGATCAAATCTGTTTCCCGTTGCTTTAGGAATTCCTAGTACCAATCATTAGCATAAAAAAACAGCATATGAAAACTTTGCTACACGACATAACCTCACAAATGTCACAAATGAGCACGTCCAACACCCAAGTGAGGCTGTTTTCAACTAAAAAAAATGTTCTCGAGGCGAAAGAAATAATTTGCTCTGCTTTGGGGGAAAATGCGGTGTCGGAGGGTATGTGATGGTACCGAAAATGTCGGTCGGATCATTTCGATCTTTCCGACAAAAATGGATTTTGATTCCATTCCGGTTCGGGTGCACCAAAAAAAGTTAAAGACGAGCAATTGGATCAGCTGTTGCAAGAAAATCCTTGTCAGACAAAAAAGGAACTTGCTTAACAATTGTGTATCAGTCAACAACCGATTTCTCATCGGTTGCAGAAGCTAGGAAAAATTGGTTGTTGGCTGGTTGTTGGGTCCCGCACGCGCTTAGCTCAAAAAATAAAGCGAAACGCTACAACACAGCAGTTTGCCTGCTGTCAAGATTTAAAGAGAAGGATTTTCTGTTTAAAATCGCGACAGTTGATGAGAAGTGGGTTCTATACGATAACCTTAAAAAGTGAAAAGCATGTATTTATTCTGCGGAACCATCAACGTCCACTGCAAAGTCGAATATTCACGCGAAAAAAGTACTGCTACGTATTTGGTGGAATATGAAAGGGGTGCTATACTTTGGGTTGCTAAATCCCAGAAAAGTGTAACTTCTGAGCGTTATCAAGAACAATTGATGCTTTTAAGTGACGAAATCGAACGAAATCGACCATATGCTGTCAAGGAAATTCGGCAGGTGATACTGTTACACGAAAATACATGGCTCCATGCAGCGGCAGCAACCAAACAACTTATCGATACTTTAGGCTGGAAAGTTCTCCCTCATGCGGCCTATCATTCTCCAGATATAGCCCCTTCATATTTCCACCTTTTTCGTTCTTTGCAACACCATCTTGTTTATACGCACTTTCGCACAATCAAAGAGAATTACGATTAGCCGAATTTATGGAATCAAAACCACAATCGTTTTTCCGAGCTGGGATTCGTCAGAGAAATGGTAGAAATGTATCGAAAACGATGGAGATTATTTTCCATTAAATGTATGTTGGTTTTGTATGAATAAATATTAATTTCAGGTAAAATGGGTCAAAATTTATTTGTATAATAACTTCTTTAAAATATCAACTATTTTTTAAGCATATTTCGAATTAAATACTAAAATATTTAAATAAACAAAAATAATTTATATACGAGTGATCTATATAACCTAAATGAACAAAAACAAAAAAATTTCATGGCGGTATCTATCTCCTCCGAATTAAAACGACGACCACGCAAATGTTTCTTTAGATTAAACGTATTGTCAGCGAGTACGGTGAGTGCTCGATAAGTCCGATGTTAGTTTTCCTTTAAAGGTTTACGGTTACCGTAACAGTGTAGGAATAGACGTTACCATAATGAAATTTTAAGCCCCTCCATTTCCAGGAATTTAAAAACTTCAAACAAGAAACATCGTACTTTACTTTTTGATCATAGTTGTATAACTATGATCAAAAAGTAACGTGACTTTTTAAATAAAACACAAAGTAATTATATATTAATCCAAATTTGTTTTGTTTTGTTCAAAGTCTCACTGCAATATACTTATTTCAATGTTTTTTTAGTCTTTTTTTTACCTGACTTCTGGTATTTTTTCCAAAGCGGCCAAAAAACTCTCTGGAATGGCTTCTCCAGATTCAAAACGGCATCCATGAAGCGGTTTCTTCATTCAGGGGAACACAAGGTCGCACAGTCACACGATGAACATGGTGCTTGTTGGTCGGTAATTGTTTGAATTTTACTGATTGACGAATAATTATTGCGGTATGCGATGGTGTGTTATTGTGATGCAGAAACCATGAATTGTTATGCCACAAATCGGAACGTTAAGTCCTACAATGTCTCTAATACTTAATCGGCGATTACTCAGTACAATATCCTTGATTTTGCTAATGTTTTCTTTATTGGTTGCCACGGAAGGTCTTCCTGAACAAGGTTCATCTTCTACTGCTTCTCTTCTTCTTCTTCTATGGCTCTAAAAATCTTGGTCTTCACAAGCTTGTTTCTTCTGCTTTTCTTTTCTCTAGCAGCTCATTTTTAGTTATTCAGTCGGATGTTCCGAGTATCATCTCCAACGCCACCATCCTCCCGCCGTAGCTTGAGTCTCCTTCGTTTACGCTTGCCTACCAATGTTGCATTAAAGGTGTTATTGGTTTGCTTAGTATCGTCCATTCTTATAAAGTGCCCTGACCATCTCAGACATGTGAATTTTATGTATGAGACGAGGTCCTCGTCAACTTATAGCGTGTAAAGTTCTTTCACCATGTGTTATTTTCAACTGGCCCATAGATCTTTCTCAAAACTTTCTTCCAAATACACCTACAGCATTTTGGTCATTCTTAGATAGGATCCATGTTTCCTCCATGCATTACTCCCATATGTCAGTACAGGTCGGATTAATGTTTTATAAATGTTCTTCTTAGAGAGGAGCATTAAAATTTTTTATCTCTGCTTTGAAGTCCATAGTAGCATCTGAGCTATCTCATCCACTGTTTCTTTACCATCACTAAAGCCCTTACACCACTTTTTTGCTATAGCTTCACCGTCCTTCTTTGGCTTAGCATCATAGCTTCATGACACGTTATTAACATTTTTAATTCATCAGCAGAAGAAATTTCATTTTATAGACAAAATTCAGTGAAAATTATTTGCTCCATAACTTCTATCCATTTTAAAAAATCGCCGTCAAAGTTGTTAACAATTACAAAAAGCGCTAGAGGAGAGGAAGGTCAATTGAACCAAGGGGCAATTGAACCAGTCAACTTAAAAATTCGAAAAAACAAAAAAATGAAACATCCTCTTAGAATTATGTTCTAAAATATTAACCCCTGATTTAATTCTGAAGAATTCAAATTTTTGTGTGTATGGGCATGTAAAGTTTTTTTTAGCTATCGACAAATTGTTTAATAATATTTCAATTTTTAAATATAATATATATCTATATTCATATATCTATATTTTACAATCTATATTCATATATATATATCTATATTTTACAATGTCTAACTTAATTTATAGTGATTTTTTTTATTAACTAACTACCGCAATATAATCAGATGTGGTCATTGAATCCTCAATCGTAGGGGCGGTTGAAACATTGAAAGCATCAGACTTGCGCGTGCATCTCGACCGCACACGAAAAAATACTTATAAAGCTAAACAATACAGCATTTGTTATTGTGATATTTTGTAGTGAATAGTTTATTCATTAAAGATTGTCAATATTATTCAATAATTGTATATCTTTACATCAATTAAATAAATCATGAAAAGATATCCAGATATATATATATTAGGGTTCTAAAAGCTACGTACGTGCATGTGCATTTAACTGAAAAATCAAAAAAAAGTAGTGAAAAAAAGAACTACATTTATGATAAAAGTTTAAAAAAAAATAATATAATAATATATGTTCGTTACAACTGTGTAATAACAGTGTTAAGATATAATAAATAATAAGTTATATATTAAAAGTGTTTGTTTTTGTTTCTGATACTTTTGGTTCAATTGACTCCAAGTAATAGTTCAATTGTCTCTGCGCTGAGGTTGGTTAAGCTACTTGACGCGATTGTACAATTATATATATATATATATATATATATATATATATATATATATATATATATATATATATATATATATATATATATATATATATATATATATATATATATATATATATATTAAATTATAATCATTTGTTGACTAATTTAGCTATTGGAAATGATAAAGCGAATAACAAACTAATATATTATCTAAAGACAAGTTTTTTTTTTAAATTCGATTAAAAAATCATTAAATATTTTTGGTTCAATTGACCCCCTCTCCCGTACAATTTCGAACTTAACAAGCGAAGTGAAGTTGCTGTAAAGCTTCTGTCAGATGTCGAGGACAATCATACCAACTTAAAAAATTATTGAATCGATACGTACAGCGTGCGAATTTTTAAAACAATAATCAACTTACTTTTTGATAGTGTTAGACCCAATTAGGTTTTTTCTATATTCTATATTCTATTATATGGAAATTATATATGGAAATTAGTTATTATTTACTTATTAGTTAATATATTATTAAGCAGTAATTGGAAATTAATATGATATATATTATGATATATAAAAATGACTATGACATGCTCTAAATAAAAAGACATATTAATAAAGTTCAGGCAACTGATCTGAAGAGAGTTCTTCTGCCATACATTAAGGGAGTTACTGATAAAATTTGCCACGTATTCAGATCCCGTGATATCGAAATGATATTTACAACAGAAAGAAATATATCCAGTTTCCTTAGGCCAATGAATGATAATATCCCACAAGAGTCACATGGTGTCTATGAGATTCCTTGTTCTGGCTGCTTTCAATCATATATCGGTCAAACCAACCGACGCATCTAAAATCGCATATACGAGCATTCTCTCGCCGTCCGAAAATCGGATTTCTCCTCCACTCTACCAGAACATAATATTCAAACGGGTCACAAAATAGATTTTGGCAAGGCCAAAGTAATCGCACCTATATATTCCTATAAACCTCGCATAATTCGTGAAGCGATTGAAAACGACCAGACTGCTTAAACAAGAGGGACGACGTTCCAAATACCTGAAAACCTCTTTGCTTTGGTCCATCTATCGTCCCATCGCCTCGCTATATGGCCTGCCCATCTCCATTTCAATTGCTTTACTCTTCCAATTTCACACACGTTCGTTTGATTCCTGATCCATGTGCAGGGCTTTCTGTCTCGTCTTGTAATACCAAGCATACATATTTCCATTCCTCTTTGTGCTACCCGAATTTACTGAATTGATTGCGATATGAGTGTACAGGTTTCACTTCCGTATGTCATAACGGGCAGGACTGATCGAAAACTTTCCTTTTCAGGTAAAGTGAGAGGTTTTGTGAGGTAAAGTGAGAGGACAGGTTTGCTCTTAAAAGCTATGTTAAGCCTGCCAAATACCTGCCAGCCACACTTAACACGTCATTCCACCTCCCAGGCGGTATCCCCTTCCATTGAAATTCTCTGCCCAAGATATAAAAAGTGATCCACGATCTCCAAATCCCTTCCTAAAACTGAAATTATTTTGCCCTCAGCGAATTTATTGAACATAAGCTGACTCTTTTTAATTTTTAAGCCAAATGGTTTGCCAGCCCTTTGCAGTTCTTGTATGCGTCTTTCCAGCTTCTCTGCCGTACACCTCGCTCTACATTAATTCCCACTTCCAGATCATCAAGGTGAATTGTCGCTATAGCTCCATCATATATCGATCCTAATAGGTTTACATATGCTTTGTCCACCCCCTGTCTAAGCAATGCATCCATTATGGCCTGCTTTGAGATTAAGTCAAATGCTTTTTCGTAGTCGATAAAAGCCAAGCACAGTGGTACGGTGTATTCGTTGTGCCGTTCTATGGCCTGCTGTACAATCTGGATGTGATCCATTGTACTGAATCCACACTTCGGAATCCTGCTTGTTCTCTCTTGGTTGTGCGTCATTCAATTTTCTTAATATTCTTTTGGATATTATCTTAGTGAAAACTTTGTACATTACTGATAGGAGGCTTATTGGACGGTAGTTCTTTGAATCTTCCAGTGCTCCTTTTTTTATAGGATCACTTCAGCATTTTTCTATGTCAGGAACTTTTTGTTCTTTGATGCATTTAGAGTATAATCCTGCCAGTTCTTTATGTATGTCTGACACCAGCTTTTAGTATCTCGACAGTTACAGTGTCCTTTCCTGGAGCCTTGCCGTTTTTCATAAATTCTATAGCAGTGTCACTTCCTCCACTAGGATATCTGGCATTTGTTCTTCCGTGGGTATTGTTGCCATTGATTGGCTCTGATCTTCACATAACTGGAAATAAAATTTTCTGACAACCTCTAACCTTTTCATTCGCGCCCTGTACACTGTGCTATCTTTACGCATTAAGGCATAAATTTGCGTTCTTTTCTTTCTCAGCTTCTGTTTAGCATTTATCTTTTTTCTCTTTCTATATTCAAATCGACGAATCCGCCTTTTTTTACTTAGTACGATTAAAAACTAAAAATCTACAATAAAACGTCTTCATCTCGTCGTACATGTTATTCCTAAGAGAATTTTTGCCAAATCAAAATAAAAAATATCCTATATCCATCTGGTAAACCTCAAAGCGTATGTCTTATATTTTTTCACGCTCTGCTTGTTAGTTTTCAGTTGAATGGAACGACGAAACCATACTCTCAAAATGTTTTGAAATAATTTGCCGGATTTTTGAAACAGTTCTGTAAACTTATCCTAATAAAACGGAATCAATTTGTTGTTCAAAAGTTTTTTTATAAAATATATCTTAACTTTTTATTTTGATATGTTAGTTTTTACTGTTCAAAAAAAATATATATTTAATAATTTAGGATGATTTGCTATCGCTGTAATAACATCGAAGTGTAGTCTGATGATGCAATTTTAATAAAGAAAATATTTTGGGATTTTCATTTTGCTTTTACACAAAAAATTGTTTGTTAATTTTCTTTAGTCTGGTTTTCACATTGACCCTTAGTCCCTTAATTATATAAAATTAATGTATCCCCGAAACAGAGCTACTGGTTGAAAAGATTGGGATCCTGTCCCAAGAAGCTACCATAAATTTACCCCGTAGCTAGGAAAGGAGGTCTGGTATTTTCTGAACGAGAGGATTTTCTACCAGCAAAGAAATGTAACGAAAATTGGCGCAGATTATAATTCGTGAAATAATCGCGAAAGTAAGAATTGCGAAACTTTTACCCCTCCACGTATTTGGTTATTTCTATTAAGTTAGCTTAAAAGTATTATAAACCAATAACCAATAATCGATGACCATTATATGTTCTTTGTCTCTTCCTCCACCAGGATATCCGGCACTTGTTCTTCAGTGAGCATTGCTGTTCTTGCTTGATTCTGGTCGTCATATAACTTTGAATAAAATCTTCGGACAACTTCTAATATTTCCGTCCATTTCCTCACGCATTAAGGAAAACATTTGTGTCCTTTTCTTTCTTAGCTTCCGTTTAGCTTTATGACTTCTCCTATTTTTAGTTTTTGCACTAGCTGCATGTTGAATCAGCGAGTTTCTTCTCGAAAACGTTTTCTGATAGCTTTGCAAAGCTCAACGTACTCGACCCTGCCAAAAGGACTGCCTGCATTCTTCATTGTCCGCCATTTTTTCATTAAATTAATGATCTCATTGGAAATTTTTGACTCTTTGAAACATTTATCTTCTGGTGCTATTAAAGCCGCGATTTTAAGCACATTGTTGGCGATTTCTTCATATTGGTCTGTAATTTCCATCTCCTCCGGGTCTTGTAACATAGTAAAGTGGTTTGACAAAGCAATTTCAAAATCTCCGCCCCTCTTCAGCAGCTTCCCAGAATCCACTTTGCCCCTTTTTAATCTTATCATTCTTTCGCGCTCCTTTCGGCAGTTTATCCTAATCTTTGGTCGTACCATTCGGTGGTCACTTCCCACATTAAAATGGTTAAGGACAGTACAATTGCAAAATATTGCTTTATCGTTTAACATGATGCAATCAATTTCACCTGTAAGTCCAGATGGACTTTTCAATGTCCATTTTCTGTTGATCTTTTCCTTATAAAACGATTTCATAATATCGAGTTCTTGTCCTTCAACAAAGTCAAGCAACATCCGTCCGTCCGTCAACATCCGTCAAGCAACATTGTCCCGCTCACCATTTCCCTAAGGGCCAGTTGCATTTTCACCAGTTCTTGCTTTTGCGAATCTGGCATTAAAGTCGCCCATCAGGATAAATACACTTCTCTTTGCCTAAAAGTTGGGCCACATCATCATAAAATTCCTCAATTTCCTAATCTATATGGCTTATAGTTGGTGCATAAGCTTGGACGATTTGAAGCTTAAACTTTTTATTCAGCTGAATGACACATTGGGCTAATCTGTCAGATATACTTTCAAATTTGACTAGACTGTCTTTCAGCTTTCGATTGATGAAGAATCAAATTCCACCACATCGTTCATTCTCCATACCTCCCTCGGGTCTAGAATACGTGACCAGTTGGTTCTAGTTTGATTAACTCTTCGCCCTTTCTTCAAGTTTCACAGAGCCCAATAATAATAATAATAATATATATATATATATATATATATATATATATATATATATATATATATATATATATATATATATATATATATATATATATATATATATATATATATATATATTTTACTACAATTATAGATGTAGATACAGCGATTCACAGCTTTGTTTAGGTGATCATTATGGAACTAGAAATATGAAACAAATGTATAGTGTATATATATATATACATACATACACTTCATTTCTTGATCTTTGTTTCATTTCTTAAAAGTATTTTAACTAAAAGTCGTTACATTTAGATAAATAATATACATAACAAATTTAATTTGTTCTGTTTACAGTTGCTCCCTTGATAAAAGTGCCAAACCAGTTACTCGGAGCTCCATTAAATACGGATGTTCAGCTGGAATGTTACGTTGAAGCATATCCGAACACCATAAATTTCTGGATTAAAAATCGAGACGAAATGTTGTTAAACGGGTGAGTTGGAAAACATATCGCAAATTTATTAATCGCATTATTCTTTATTCACAGTTGAATATGTTTTCCGATAGACTTCTAAAGATACTATCGAAAATAATGAATATTCTTTATTTATAATATGAAAGTGAATCAAATATAAACCGGAATTTTACAATTAATTTGCTCAATCAAATACGAGCGGGCTGTCAGTGTGGGTCATTGCAGTGCAATGTATTAGGAGTGGGGGAAACGTTCGGTGAGCTGTTTCATTCAATTCTTTTATCAGTACAGCCCTTAGTGAGTAACCGGTTCCAATTTCCGTTGCGCAACGGGTTATAATAAAGTTTTAAACTAAGGTTGACGTTAAACCATCCGAAATATTAACCCGGTTGAAGGTTCAGTATGGGGACGATACCCTGTCTAAAACCCAAGTGTTTGATTGGACCAAGAAGTTTGAGACTGGACGAGAAAGTGTGGTAAATGTAAGTCATAATCGTTCCAGGTCAAGTGTCACTGCTGACAATATTGGTGCAGTTTGCTACCTTATCGAAGGTGACCGGCGGCTCACTATTCATGAAATCACTTTCAAGGTGAGTACTAGCTTTAGAAGTGCTCAAACAATCATCAGAAATGGAGGGGTTGGCCAGAAATGGCTTCAACAAAATATGTGTCCGATTGTTTCCGAAGTTGTTGAGCGAAGATAAAAAAAAAACATCCGATTGCAAATCAGTAAGAGACTTCTCAATCGATTTCGACGGGAAGGAGAGACTTTTTTGAAGCGTATCGCGACATGCGTTGAAACGTGGGTGCATTATTACACTTCAGAATCAAAAATGGCGAAGAAAAGACGAAACCTGCCCAGTAAAAGTTAAAATCCGTCTCTCAGCCGGTAAGGTTCTCGCGATCGTTTTTTTCGACTGGAAAGGAGTTTTACTTATTGATGATCGACGTACGGTTAACGCTGTCTACTACTGCTAGCTGTTGGAGGCAACAAAATCCATTTACAGGAGCAAAAAACGTGGGGTCTTCATCAGAAACGTCCTCCTTCTCCATGACAACGCCAGGCCACACACAGCAGTTTTGACGAAAGAAGAACTGGAGTATATGCATTGGGAAACCCTTGAACACCCTCCATACAACCCAGATTTGATTATTTTTTGTTTACGCCGTTGAAAAATGCACTTTGAGGGATACGATTCGACAACGATCAAAATGTTGGAGGCATCGAGCTCAATTGTATTGTTTTATAATTATTTTATAAATAATAAATATGTATAAAACAATTCTGGTTTATTTTTGATTCACCCTCGTATTACCATCGTATTACAGAATTAAGAATGTGAAAATGATAAAATAATTCTATAAGGTTACGATAGTAATTTAGTTAATAAGTCTCGCCATTCGGGAATGCAGCAAACCATTTCAGATTTAGGTCACAGTAAATGTTTTTCCAATCAGGAAGAAGAAACACAAATTAGAGGATACAAATAGCTTTATGGTATTTTAAAATGTTCATGGAATGTTGCATGAATGAACATTTCAATTCGATTGAACACATTTTGGAAACATTTATAATCCTCAGAAATAACAATCTTAGAGATCCCATTTGTTTAATTCCAAGGCAGTAGTAAAAATCCAACAACACACCAAGGTAAAATTTGAAATCGGAGAAGGTTTGTGATAGGGCGATGGATTAGCACCAGTATTGAACAGTCATCAGCAAAATAGACATAGACAGAAATGTAACAATGATAAATAAAGAAAAGCAGATCATAGGATATGCAGATAACCTAAAAGAAATTAACACGATCGAAAACATTATTAAGAGAAACACGTGAGGAAATAAAAGTGAAAGCCAAAAAAATCGATCTAGAAATAAATATAGACAAAACAAAGACAACGGAAAAAATCAATCCAAGAATAGAACAGAACTGGATAATCGGCGATGACAATATTGAAGTTGTGAAAGAATTTACGCATTTGGGAAGAAAACTTGACGAAAATATCACAGGAGAGCGCAAGAAAACAACACAACTCCCAGGAGATATCATTTCAGAAATCGTGTTATGAAGAGCAAGAAAGTTATCCATTCTGTCCTTAGATCTAAACTTATTCAATAGAATCACTTATAACATGGACCCTCACACAGAAAACACAAGAAATGCTTGTAGTGTTTGACAGAACAGTAGTCGGGAGAATTTTTGGTGCAGTGAATGATAATGAAATTTGGATGACTAGATATAACTTCGAACATAAGCAATTGTACAAAAATCTGGATCTTATAGCTTATGTGAGGGTTCAGCGACTTCGGAAAACCGAATACTAAGGAAAATTATGGTAGGGCGAATTGAAGATAACAGAAAAAAGGTAAACTAAAAACATGATGGTAGGATAATGTAAAAAGAGATGTTGAAGATCTACTACACATCCAAAACTGGATGGAGATACATCCGGTTGAAGGCGAAGATTGTAGAGATCAGAGTTCACTGACAAACTCTAACACCACAGGAAGGAAAAGAAGAAAAAACCCCATTTACATAGACCTAGAATTAGAGATTTTCAATGACCCCCAAGTCAGATGTAAAAATCGAGAAATATGCGATTTATTTTTCATATTTGGAAAAAAAAATATGGTGATAAATCAGAGTTATATGGTGAGTGAAAGATCAATTCTTGTACTTGAAGGATCTGTTATAGTTATTATGATTCTTACATAGTAGATCATAGGTTACACCAAAAGTACGTTATAAAATTATCATATAAATTATTTTAGGAGCAAATATGCGATCCGGGAACATCGAAACGGTTACAAAGTGATCATGTGGCTTATAATTAGGACATTCTCACTTAAGGATATCGGAACATATAACTGTGTGTCTACTAATTCACTTGGACGTGCCGAAGGAACGCTTAGACTATACGGTAAGCGTTCATCAACATTTAATATATTAATTCTTCTATTGGAACCTTTGGTGTGAAATACTAAACTTGAAGAGATTTACCACTAAACACCAAATAACTTTTTTGAGCTTCTCGACGCACGTTTAGCTAACCATGTTAGCATCATCAGGAGTTAGCGTGAGATTAAATCATCTCCTGATGATGCTAACATGGTGAGCGAAACGTGCGTTGAGAAGCTCAAAAAAGTTATTTGGTATTTAGTAGTAAATCCCTTCGAGTTTGGGGTTTAATATACTATTAATTAATTTATCATTAATCTGGCATATGCTATTATATCGTCAAAATTGTAATTTGTAAATTATTTAATAATATTTTATAGATGTCATACAGTACAAAAAAAATTCATTTTTTCCTCTTATGTTCATCATCTCGTTTTAAAAACCAGCAGTAATCACCCAACATAGATAGGTTCCAGCGTCCCTGGTATTTTCCTTCCATCGTCCATCGTTCCATGATGTCCTGGTGAAACTCTTGTTCGTCGCTTACTGCACCCTAATTTTGCATGGTCTTTTAAGAGTTTATCTATGAGGTTTTTATAGTTTTCATTTTTCTTGTTGCCCAGAAATCCTTTCACTACACTTACAAAACACTTCCAAACGCCAATTCATTTTCATTTAATTTTCTTGCAAACAGAAATTACCTAGAAGCTTCCTTATTTGAGGTCCAAGGCTTAATAACTACCTAAAGAGCATTTTTATCAATCTTACAAAAATCATGTTGACCTGAATATTTATTTTAGCTTCTGTTTTATCATCACGATGAATCTCTTCAAGTAGAACAGTCGACATTTTTCTGATTTTTTTTTAAATTTTGAATTAAGCAAAATATTGTTATTTATATAACTAAAATCCTTATACCGTTAGGTGTCGAATTGGAACTTTATACAATTTATTTTAACTCACTGTTCCCTACATTTTCGTTTCCAACAGTTCCTGTCCTGTTCAAGTCCACCAATCTTACACCATGTAATTCATCGTTTAACTGCTGCTTGTCTTACTTGATCTTCCCATATGATACATGGCCTTCTAATTTTAATCTTGCCCGGCAATCTCGCTTCATACACTTGTCTAGCTATTGTTGGATGATTCTTCAGTGATTCTTCTTACCAGTTTTATGTTTCTTTGTTCAAATAATCTTCCATTTTTGATTTTGCCTAATCTTCCTTAGAGTTTCGTGAGAAATCTCATTTTTATGGCCGGGATGCTGCTTTCAGTTCTAATAAATGTCTTACTTTTTTGTATATTTCTGTTTTTATCTGTTTTAATATTTCCATTTCCTCTAAAAGTGTGTTTTTAAGCATATTGTATATTCTTCCAGCCTTTCCAATTCTACCTGTTATTTAACAGTCTATTTTCCCACTTCCTTCAATTATTGTACCGAGATAGTTGAATTTATGAACTTGTTCTAGTGGTTTTCCGTCTAAAGACATCCTGAGTTTCTTTACCTGTACTACTATCACCATGGTTTTTGGTTTATCTCCAATATTTTCATTAATTTTATTAATTTTTCTAATATTTAAAGTTCTTTTCGTTAGGTATTTCAATTTGTAATATTTAAAATTACAATCACAAGTTCTTGTAAATTCACTAGTTTCATTTTCCAGGTTGCAATTATTTTTCTTCTACATTTTTGTCTGTATCGTTTTATGACGTCAACAATAATTATCGAAATTAGTAGAGAATTAACTATACCAGGTGTGGCGGTTAATAATTCTTCATTTATTTAAAAAATGGTGGTGGAAACAAGGGTCGATCCAGTCTAATGTCTTATGTCATTTTGTAACTATGACAGTATCTTTCAAAATGCCATTGATGTTTAAACGATTTCGAGTTAGCGTCAAATTTTTTTCGTATATTAAACAACTCCAGTTTCGATGCAAATAACGGATATTTGCGGCATGTACTGCTTATCTTATTCAATCAAAAATATAACGCGCATCAACCGCAAGACCGAATCGCTTTGCAAAAAAGACAATGCTGTGCATTTGGTGGGATAAGAAGGGTGTAGTGTACCATATGCTTATGAAACTAAGTGAAACAGTTAATACTTTTTGCCACTCTCAATAAACGATCAATTTGAACCATACATTGATTGAAAAGCGACCAGATTGGGCTACACAGAAGAAGTGATTTTGCAACACACACACACACCGAAAGCAGTCAAAGACACCATTTCTGCCCTTGGCTGGAAATTGTTGCTCCATGCACCGTACCCATCAGACTTAGTCCCTTCCAACTACCACTTGTTTTCATCGATGTCTCACTTGAAACACTTCAACAATTATGGAAATATCGAAAAATAGCTTGATGATTGGACCACCTCAAAGGATGAGATTTGCCACAAATTGCCAGAGAGATGGGAAAACTGTTCAGCTAGCGATGGCGCATAGTTTGAATAAACCATTTATACCTTTCTCCCAAATTAAACGTGATTTTTCCCTGCTTTAGACCAATTTTTATTACGAATTCGATATGTTCTTACTTTATTCTTATTCTCTTCGTACAACACTTTTATGACTTCGATCATGCCTCTTTTTAAATTTCTATTTCTAAAATTTTTCGATATATATTTTCTGTTCTCGAAAGTTTTTTATACGTAGCAGCAGAAATGAGTAGATCGCAGTATATATAAACTAATATGATCCAATGAGTTTCTAGTTATACTAAGGATTAAACAAATCCAATACTATGATTAAATTCATCACGAAAATCATTTTATTTGATACCTTTGAACTATTTTATTTAAGATTATGTTACAGGGAAAATCTATATCAGTAAACTTCAAAATTGAAGAGTTGAAATCTTTTAGAGCTCAACATTTACGCTGCTATAACGGAAATAACGCATTGGTCTCTAAGAAGTTCTATTCCATACAAAACTCGCATGTATATACATATAATAAGCGTTATTAATTATATAAATTAATAATGATTATTAAAAAATAAATCCTGTATCTTTTTTTGAAGCATTCATTATAAAACAGTTTGCATAACATATGATTGCAGAGTTAATAATTCTTTGATATTAACTATGATAAACTCGAAGAGATTTACCACTACACACCAAATCACTTTTTTAAACTTCTCAACATGCATTTCGCTCACCAAGTTAGCATCATCAGGAGTTAGCGAAATACACCTCAAGTCTAAAAAAGTTATTTCGTATTTAGTGGTAAATCCCTTTGAGTTTAGTGTTTCACACTAATATAAGAAAGGATTAACTATAATATTAACAAAAAAAAAGAATATATATTTTTTTAAAGTGAGCTCAAGTACAATTATTTTGAACAAACAGGAAGTCCTTGTCGTCTAGTTAATACCACAAATGTAATGATTGAAGTTTCGAAGTGAAATTAGCAAAATTCACAAAAAAACTTTTTGTTTTTTGTTTTCACAGCGAACACAGAACTTATCTACTAAATTCCATTAAAACTTGTTGAAAATATACAAAAGATAAAAGGGAAACAAACTGAACAAATGCAATTAAATAGATAAAGTGTATCTTGGACGTTTAGAAATTTCAGAGTGCCTTCCATTTAATTAGAACTCTAACATGCGAATATAGCTCGCTTGTTTTTACGTTTAAGCTGTCAGCAAATGAGATCCTAGTGCAAAAATAGCAGAAAGACAAAAAAGTTTAATCAGTTTTGCAATTTCAGGATAATTTAGTACTTACTATACCAAAAGTTAATTTAAATGTAAATTGGATTTTGACGACGGCATATACGAGAGCTTCTCAGGTTTTGTACGAGGATTACAATGAATTTTTTCAGATACACCAAACTGAGTAAGTGGAAGATTTATTTACTGCACATGCGTTAAAATTCAACGTATTGTAAATATGTAAGAATTCATACAACAATACAACAATACATGAAACACAGATTCATCATTATGCCCCAAAGATGAAGAATCAGTCCTAATAATGAGTGAAAGTAGATGAAAGTGCACCAAAGAAAGTGAGAACTCTTCCATGAGCAAGAAAAGTCGTTGTTGGTTGTGGTTTTCTGAAATTCTCGTGATGTGGTACTTACCTGGTCTGTAAATATGAAACCGGAATTTGACCTAGCTGTCAATGTAGTTACCGTCAAGCCGCGTCATTGGCGCCATTTCCTTGTTGACATTTGACAAAAATTTTAAAACTATTGTCTGAATGATTGTGGCGTGTTCATATATGTTTTCCTTTTTTTCTGGGTTTTTCGCCACGATCTAAAACTCAAAAAATATCAAAAATATCTGTTCTATGTAAATAAAGAATCACTAAAAAATACAAACTTTAGAAAGTTAACGTTTCGGGACGTCTTCTCCTCCCGAATATATATATATATATATATATATATATATATATATATATATATATATATATATATATATATATATATATATATATATATATATATATATATATATATATATATATATATATATATAATAAAACACATTTACCCAAACAAACAATCCATTTCAAATTTCATTTCCATTTCATTCATGATCTTTTAAAACTTTTGATAAGGCAAAACATACAACTTATTAATAACAATAATAATAACTCTCAAACAATTTCTCAACCTCAACCACACAATTTCATACATCCGCGATATTTCTAACACAACTAAAACAGTAGGAAATAAATACATAAGGAAATAAAAACATAAGAACGACATTTATGACAAAAAATACTCTTTGATCTATATTAACAAAAATCAAACCAAACAACACACAACAGAAATTGTGAAAATTCCCTGCGAATGTGGCAAATTTTATATAGGTGAGACATCTACATCGTTAGATATTAGAATAAAAGAACATAAAAGCCTTCTTAGAAAGGGCTATTTTAATAAATCCAGAATTTGTCAACACGCATGGGAATCGGGACATAAAATTAATTGGAATAATTCCAAAACGGTATTAAGTTAAAAGAATCGGTATCAAAATACAGAAGGTTATTAAAAACTGCTATAATGAGTTTAAATAAAAATAACTGTATTGCTATGCCTTCGGTAGATTTAAATTCACTATCGTTCCCGATTCTAAAGAATACAATTAAAAACGTTTTTCAATTCAAAAGTATTTCAATACACAATAATCACGCAGTAAACCTCACCTATATATATCTTTGGTAGTATGCCACTGTCAGTAAAAACTATTATTGTCAATGTAAGTATCATTAACATATACAAAATATTTTTACTTCCTATATTTTGTTATTATTCACTTATGGGCCCTGGTGGACCACGCGAAGTACAGCTAGAGGCGTTTGTTGTTGTTAGCCTTCCTTTGCGCCCATACTGATTTCATTCTTTCGCTATGAGCTTTTTTCCTTTCGTCAGACCAAGTTGTTCCAGTGTTCCTACATTTTTCTCTCTGACCAACCTTCCAAACGTTAACCTTGTGTCTAAAACAGTCTCTATCCTGAATTTCACTTTGTGAAATATTTGCTGATCGTAGGTCCTCTTCAGCTCTACTCCTATTTTCATAAAATTCAACTATTTGTCTAGTTAGCCTAATCGGATTCATCCGTTTTATGTAAAACTTAAATCTTATTTTTCTCATATCGCTATGTATATCTGTGTATTGTTTGATATCTTGGTTTTCTCGAAGTCGGTATGTTGTGCTATTTATTTGTTTGGGGCCCAAGATTTTTCTTATAATTTTTCTTTCCTTGTTTTCAATATCCTCGATGTCTCTCTATTCACAATGAGTTTCTGCCCCATATAAAAATTCTGGTTTAATAACTGTGTTGTAATGTCTCAGTTTTGTGTTGTTAGATATGCATTTTTTGTGTAAGTCCCAATGCAGTTTCCATTTTTTGACATCTACCCTTATAGGCCGCTTTTTCCAACCTTCTTCCATGATTATTTCACCCAAATATTTGAATTGAGAGACTTGTCTGATGTTACCATATTTTGTTTTTAGAAATGGTGTTCTTAGTCTGTTGAAGGTCATGTATTGTGTCTTTTCAAAGGAAATTTGAAGTCCTACCTTTTCTGCTGTTTCTTTTAGGATTTGAATCTGTTTTTGTGCCGTTAATATATCTTGACTCAAAATTAGATCATCAGCAAACGCCAGACAATCAATTTTGATGTTGGTTCTCCCAAGTTTAATGGGCTGGTCAATATTCAGGGCAGACTTTTTTTCACGCCACTCCTGTATTACTTTTTCTAGAACACAATTAAATAAGAGTGGTGAGAGTCCATCCCCTTCTCTCACCCCAGTTTTAATTTCGAAGGGCTCTGAGATGTCACCCATGAATTTAACTTTTGACCTTGTGTTAGTTAATGTTGCTTTAATAATTGCCAGCGTTTTCAGATCTACTCCTTGTTCTTTCACGATTTGGAATAAAGATTCGCAGTTAGTAGAATCATATGCTTTTTTGAAATCCACAAATGTACATACGAGATTTTTATTGTACAGTTTTTGATATCTTAGGATCAACTTTAGAAGCAGGATTTGTTCAGAGCAGGATCTGCCCGGTCAAAAATCTGCTTGATATTCACCAATTTTAGGTTCTAACTGTCCCTGTGCTCTGTCTAGTAGACATTGAGATAGAATATTATAACAAACTGGGAGAAGAGATATCCCTCTGTAGTTGTTTACATCCTTTCTATGTCCTCTCTCGTGTAGTGGATATATTAGAGCATCTTTCCAATCTTCCAGAATCCGTTCGGTTCGCCAAACTTCTTGTAGAATTTTGGTTATTTCCTTGATTATACCTGGACCAGCGGATTTCAAAACTTCAGCTGTGATTCCATCTTCACCAGAAGCTTTATTATTTTTAAGTCGATTGATTTGCCTAATTATTTCATGTTCATTCGGTGGTAATGAATCTGGGTTGGTTTGTTTAGGGTTTAGTGTTGGTAATTTGTTTAAGCTCGCGGGACAGTTTAGTAATTGTTCAAAATATTTCGCAAGTTCTTTCCAATTGTCTTTGTTATTTAGAGCTAATTGTCCGTTTTCCTATTGGAAGCAAATGCTTTGGAGTTGATAGCCTGTTAATTTAGTTTTAAATGTTTTGTAAAAATTTCGGGTATTATTTTTTGGAAATCTTTTTCTATTTCATTAAGTTGATTGTTTTTATATTTTCTTTTAGTTTGTCTAATTAGCTTCGATGTTTCTTTTCTTACTTCCAAAAATATGTAATAATTTATTGCTGTTTTTTGACTGTTCCAATCTTTGAATGCTTTACTTCGGCTTAATACTACTTGTTCGCAAATTTCTTCCCACCACGGATGTTTCTACGTTTTTGTAAAGGGGCCAACTTTAAGGCTGTTTTAATAATTTTTTGTTTCAATTCTTGCCAGTTCTGTGCTGGTTGTTTATCAAGCTCCTATATTTTGAGTATATATAGAAATTAATATAATTTATTTCTTAGGTTCATTTTGAAAACAGGAGAAGATCTCTCGAAACGTTAACGTTCAAAAGTTTGTATTTATTTTTAAAAGTTTTGTATAGGCAGTTTTTAAATAGGTTTAAAATAAAAGTTTTTGTATAGGTTTAAATTTTTGTTCGTTAGGCAATTTTCCTAACCTGCCTATTACAGAAACACGATGACTGTGAAATGTGTCTCCGTTTTTATTTTTTTCCCAGTGATTCTTTATATACATAAGAACAGATATTTTTGATATTTTTTAGATCGTGGTGATAAACCAACAAAAAAGATTTTCAACTCACAACAATACAAGTTTCATACAACAGCATAGTTTGTAATAGCGTTGAACATGTCGAATTTTGTGCCTAGAAACTACGATTTGCGGATAGCATTATTTTTCTGTTACCATTTGAAGAAAACTGGTACAGAATCGCATTGAATGTTTGTCGAAGCTTATGGTGAGCATACTCTTGGTAAATCACAAATCAGTTTCTGCGTGAGAAAATGACGAACCTCGCGACAGTAAGCATCAAAGATACCAAATAAGATTTTGGCGAAACGTTTGCAAGCTCTGCCACGGACCAATTTGAGAACCGGATGTACGCCCGGAAAATAGTACGCTCAAACATATATATATATATATATATATATATATATATATATATATATATATATATATATATATATATATATATATTAGCAACTTTAAAAATCAATAATTTCAATTTTTCATTATAAAGATCACCAAAAAGTAATTTTGAATAATTAGATGTATTCCATTTCAGAAATAAAACTTGCAATCGATACTACAGATGAAGACACTCTAAATATTGTGGGTGGTAAGAAATATGAAATTTTTAAAATTTGTTTCAAAACGAATTCATATTTTTTAGGATTAGCTGAACCAGCCAGAGGACAACGAAATAATTCATGCATAACTGCATCTATCGCTAGCTTCTTGTTTTGGATAGGTTTTGGACTGCATGTCGTTGGAAGATGACTATAGAATCAAAAGATTCATATAGAACTATTTTACATAATGTATATAAACTTCTTTATCTGAAGATATGTCTAATAAAAGTTAATAATAATTATAGGATATTGGGAAAATTTATAGAACTCTATAATGATATACTTGCAATGTAACATGTAATTATCTTCAACTCAAAACTTATTACGTACGACTTATTGTTCGTATATGAAATACTACTATGTCAAATTGAGAATTTAAGTAATAACTCATTGAGTGCATTGTTTAATGACATCATGCTGGACAAGAACACCAACTGCTATCATAAAAAAGATACAGTTTAGAGATGTGGCCACAAACAGTGTAAATAATAAAATTAGTATTAAACTCGCCTTCAGGCCTAAATCTCGATCGGCAATTTTGTGCCGTTCTTTCTTACTTCTTAATTTATCTTTCCGGTATCATTTTTTTCAAATCATTTTCTGTCCATTCTCCGCTTTCTGCCTCTCATCCATCCTTTCAATACACTCTTTGTTTCTTCCTTTCTGATAATCTTGCCACATCCCTAACCATCATGTTCTTTGGGACCTTACTACCGATGTTATCGTTGGACATTATACGGATGTTTCAGTTCTTGATTTGTTCCCTTTACCCATATATTATTAATCTTTTTTCTTCCATACATTTTTAATATTAAGGCCAATTGTTTGCTTTCATATGTGTTTACATAGGTCAGTCATCTAGCCAGGTGTATCCCCAGGTTAACCTATACAGCTTGGTGGTATTACTAGATTAGTTGGTGATACATTCAAACCCACATTATTCAAAAGACACTTCTACATTATGGAAGTATTTTCTGTCAATATCTAACTAAATATAGTGATCAATCACCTTCGCCTTCGCCGAAATGTCAAGCATGCGACGTCACGTGTCTCTCGGGACCGGTTTCTAGCCTTTCAGCCGTCATCAGCCGAGCTCGGCGAAGGCGATCGGTGGCACCACGTGGAGAAAGGGTGAAAGATTTCTGTAATATTTTCCCTCCACGGTCCGTTACGCTACCTTGTGGGCATATCTGGTACTATACCCGAGGTTCCAGGCAGAATGTTACGAGCGGTCCTGACTGCTACGAGCATTCGCCGTATGATGGCATGAGTTGTGTGCCATCACGACCCGTCATTAAAATGGCCAGTTAATCTGGTCTGGCCCCGATCGTCCCTCCGAACTGCTTTCCTTGCGTTCGTCTAGAGCTCGGCTGATGACGGCTGAAAGGCTAGAAACCGGTCCTGAGAGACACGTGACGTCGCATGCTTGACAGTTCGGCGAAGGCGATCGGTGGCACCACGTGGAGGAAGGGTGAAAGATTTCTGTAATATTTTCCCTCCACGGTCCGTTACGCTACCTTGTGGGCGCTACGCTATATATATATATATATATATATATATATATATATATATATATATATATATATATATATATATATATATATATATATATATATATATATATAGCATTTTATTTTGATTTCATACATATTTACTTATTATCACCTTCAATATACACCCATCCTCTATCCCTACAACGCTCCATGTGAATCTTCCATTGTTCAAAATACTGCTGGAAGTCTTCTTCTGTCAGCTCCTTCAGAACGCGTGCCACTCTCTTTTACAACTCTCTTCAACGGACAACGGCTATTTTCGCACCCACTTTTTGCACGTTAAAATTGTTGTGTAAAATTTGCCGTACGCATTCTTTGTCAATTTCTACAGTTTCAGCAATCGCACGAATACTTACCCGACAGTCAGATCGAACCAGATTACCGATTTTTTCGATATTATTATCCGTGTTTGACGTGGATGGGCGACCAGAGCGTGGATCATCTTCAACGTATTCTCGGCCATCTTGAAAACATTTATACCAGTCAAAAACACGTGCACGCGATAAACATTCATTGCCATACACTTCTTTCAATAAATTACAAGTTTCAGTAGCGGTTTTTCCAAGTTTCAAGTGAAATTTCACAATTCGTTGCTTTATTGTTACACTTAACATTTTTCCGGCGAAACAAAAAAACAACTCTAATGCGAACGAAGTCTGCGGTTATACGGATTTGTTTATAGAAGCGGGAGATACTGCATACGAAAGAGAAGGATTCACGCTAAACAGCGGATGGTCGTTGGTGTTTGGCGCATGCGTACTTCTTCTGTAGCAGCGTCAGTCTCGTCATTACTAGCCCACACCTCGTAGATATTTATCCATATTTTTACTAATATTTTATTTATATATAACACAAACAATATTGATTTCCTTTTTTATAAAATTATTCGTTAAACCTGTGATATTAGTTATAAGTAATAGAATTGACATATCCTGTTCCACTTTAGTTAAAAATATTAATAATTATATAAATCAATATGTACAAAGTATATTTAAATTGAAAATCTTCAACATGTGGTTGCAAAACATTATTCCTCCAACGCAAGAAAACGAAAACGAATAAGTCCACGAGTAGTAATTGTTGCAATACCATTTTGGAGTAGAAAATAGTAAGAAATCTACCATAGTAATAGTTAATTTAAGATATGAACCTCAGATTGCATGGCTGATTATTTAATAGTTTTAAGAAACTTTATAACGTATGTACATCATGTTTTTTATTAAATTAGACAAATACGAATTTTAAAAATAAACGTACTAATTTCATGGGTTTATTTTATTGGCATATATCAGTAACTAAAATTAAAAATAGTATAAAATAATCATAAATAAGCATTATACATGTTACATCCTGATATTGGAACATCTTATTTAATTACTTTCTAATAACGAATATTTCAGATCATCTAAAACCCATTTTACATATATATATATATATATATATATATATATATATATATATATATATATATATATATATATATATATATAATATATATTAAATTTAAATTAATTAATATATATTAATTAATATATATAATTAATATATATTATTAATTAATATATATATATTAAATTTAAATTATCTTTTAAATGCCAATTATAATGGTATAATTGTGGATTGGTATAAATATGGATTTAGATAGCTCTCAAACCAATTATTACGCTTGACAATAAACAAAATGCAATACCCAGTATACATCAGGACAACGCACCGCTACAAAAGAGACTCTCAAAACGATCACCAAATTCATCTGGCAGACCTTTCAAACTTAGCCCCCGGCGTATTCTCCTGACTTGATCCTTTTGGATGTTCATCTCTTCCGATCCCTGCAACACCACTCGGTTTATAGGCGCTTTACCTTTATTGAGGAAGTCGAAAAATGAATATCACATCAAAACCAAGTTTTTTCGATCTGGGACTCAACAATTGCGTCGAAGCTGTCGAAAGGGTATAGAAACTGAGGGGGATTACATCCAAGGTTAAGTTTGTATTACTTTTTTTATAAATAAATGTCAAATGTAATCAAAAAGTAGGTAAAACTTAAAACAGAAATTCCTTATTGGACTATTCTATGGTTTTTAATGATTTTGTTTTATAACAAATTTTATCCCCAACTACCTTTAAATAAGCTTCCAAAGCGGTGGTAATTAAATTTTTGCACGTATCATGTTATTAAAAGCGGTGATGACCTAAATTATCCCACCTATCCCCTTTTTAATATACTACACCGATTTCCCCTACTTGACGTAATATGAACATTTTCAGGTACGTAAATAATATGTATAAAGAATTTTTCGTTTGTACATTCGCAATAAAATTCAAAGTTGAAAAAATAAAAAAGTACCACATTTTTGCTTTCTTATGTGTCCTATGATTTCAGTTTTACTTCACAGCTTGACTGGTAAAGGTTGTATAGATTTTACTTCATCTTCAAGTATTGATATTTGTTGACATGTGCAAGATATTGATCTGAAATATTCAGTTGTATATCATATGTAAAAGATCAAAAATCAAACATCGTTGGTTTTCGCTACGGATGTCACAGTATCGCTCAGTGATTAAATGATTAAATGAAATGAAATGAACTAAATGAAGTGTTATTTCTCAGACTGCTTCCAAACCTTTACATGCCAAAGTTGTTTAATGGTTTTAGCCTCATGTAGCCTTTACTTATCTTTTGGTTTTAGCTAACAACCTTATTCATTTCATTATTTATTATAATGAACAGTAGAGAGATGAACATACTGCCTTGTCTGTCACTTTGTTTTGTTCTTTTTATGGAGATACTTTATTGCTTTAATCAAATTCCTTTATCTTTCTCTATTATTCTATCTCTATACTATCCCATCTCTATTGATATAATTAAGTGCTTTTTGTAGTTAATTAGTGGTCTAATATTAATAATAATTAGGGAAATGCCACCTAAATAATTAAGGAATTGGTTTCAAATCAATGGAAGAAAACAAAAGCATTTACTTTTAAACATATTTCATTTAATGTAGTGCTTAATTTTTACAATCTTACGACAAATATGTAAATAACAGTCAATGTGCTAAGGCACTCCTATTTAATGTATAACAATGTACAGATACAAAACGTGAAAAACTTATTAAACCTTCGATTTGTACACACACACAACTTTATCTAGTGCATGTTTGTAACCCTCTTATAATAATCCATTTCATAGAAAAACTTTCTTTGAACAAAAAGAACCAACAATTCATCTATTACTGGCCGCAAAAACCTGAATAACATCTAGACGTTAAAGCCTCCATAAGCAAACGAAATAAGATTTTTATAGATCATAAGAAAACAACAATGTTCAAGACTTTATAACAAACTCAACTTAAAAAAATTACTATATTAAATAATAATATTTAAGGCTTAATGATAAAAGCTCAGCATGGAAACGGAACCCGTGAACTATAAATTAGTAGGACTAGCCTATATCACCCTGTAGTAAAGTTTTTCTATGATAATATTTACAAAATATAACCCTAGAAATCAATTAGAAATAATATTTACAAAATGATTTTTAATTAATAGACAAAATGTCTGCTTTTAGTATTTTAGTGTGATTGGAATGATGAATAAAAACTGATAGGGATACATAAATGATTTAGCACACACATTTACATTTTTTTCTTTTAATACTGTGTAATAGCAGCTGTTTTATTAAAATTATACTACAGCCAAGCCAAGAAACGCTTGAATCAGAAAAAAGGACATTTGAACTACGATTTCAATAAATACAGAAAATAAGCAAGTAAGAGTACAAATTATGGAATTGGCTTGACCGTAGGGATTTTCTTTTACTTGCCAGTACTTCTTTATGATAATTTAAATATTTTGATCTAAAAATATTAATGAATCTTGCAAAACACATATATCAAAACATTCCAACACATATAAAATTTCTAACTTTTCATAACACCAATATTTATTTTATATTATTATAATTGTACTCTTTTTGATTTTCTCTTTGCAATAAATATATTTATTCATTAGTTCTAGGGTGTTAGTTTCTTATACTCTGTTTTAGGAACATTTCATTTTGATTTGGTAAAAAGTATCTTCATCAAAACTTTTTTTATCAGATAGGGCGACAGCATAACAAATGTAATTAAATTATTTCTTAGATACATATATTATAGTCAAATTATGCTTGAGCATGGAATGTAAATGAATTTAAATTCAGATGAAAGATAGCAGAACAGTAAAGAAGCTGCCACCAAAATTTTCAAAAATGGAACAAAAGAATTTTCTAAAATAGAAAAAATTGCCTTATGTTATTTAGCAATATAAGCAGAATTCAGCTTGACAATCTTTTTACAATTAGGTATACAACAAGCTTTAGTTATAATTAATTAACTAATTAATTATTAATTTACTTCATTGTGGAAACTTAATTTAATTCCAACACTTTCGCCCACTCAAAAATATTTAACAATAAAGTAGTATCAGTAAAAGTAGTAAAAAGTATCAGTATCATTTTACTGATATGGTCAGGAAAAAACCAAGAAAACGAAGCTTAAAAGAAGAAATACAAGATAGGATAATGGCAGGAAATCAAAGCATTCGCTCCTTTAAATGATTATTTTATAGTAAACCGGCATCTCGCAATCAATTATATAGTTAAAAATCTATAAACAAGTCATAAGACCAATAGGTACATTTGTAACTGAGGTATGGGAGCGGCGGCGGAATGGTTCTAAACAAGATATTTGGAGGCAAAAGGTTAAGGACAGATGAGAGAGAAGAACAAACCCGGAGTTGAAGAAGCTTTATAAAAAAACTATTTCTTAACAGTAGCATAGGGGGCAAGAAAAAAGGCAGGCCAAGATCAAGATGTAGAGATGAGACAGAAAGAGAACCCAATATTACAGTTAACCAATTTATCATTTAACCAAATGAAACTATTGTAACTGTTAACACTTAATATATAATAGTTAATGAAATTAAGATAAACTTAACACCATTGATGGACATCTTAATGCAAGAAATATCAACAGCAATGTTTTATACCTATTTATAAAAAGCATCATGGAAGAATAAAACTTTAAAAATAAAAGAAATAACCAAACCAACTAAAGAGAAACAATAAATTAATTATTTAAAAAATAATGTACAATAAACAGAATCATAAACTATTAAAACAATAACAAAACTATTTGGTCCCTAAATCACATACCATATTAGTCACAGTGATATTATATTTTTCTTTCACTGTGTTTAGGTCGATACGTTCTAACCGTACCACAGGTTGGCTCGTATCGTTATCATCACTTACATTACTCTGTCTATTTCTTTTAAAAATCATCTTTGGTAAACCATCCTTGCCTAAACGATTGTACACCGAATAGTCCATTTGGGTTTCCGGAGAAACTTCACTTTTTTCGGAACACAAAGGTTGACCCTCACCTACACTTTCCGATTCCAATTTTCGTTTTGCGCACACTTTCTTAATGTGCAATTTCACTTCATGTGATTCTATCTCAGAATTACTACTACTATTCTGAATCTTGTAAGATAAATTATGATTATTCTTGGGATTTGAAGGTTTCTCTAAATTAACTATACTATTGTCAGACGGAATAATTGAAGCAGAACTACAAGGCGGCTTTCCCCTCTGGTCTTGTATATATCTTTTATATGAAATGATCCTTTTGATCTTTTCCATTTCATTTACAGTCATTTTTTCATTTTTTAAAAATCTTTTCACTAGGTTATCGGTTTCGGGTGATTCGTACGGGCCCGAAAGGTTGAATTGGTTTATTGCATCAATAGTTTGGGGTTTTCGTTGTGGAATTTGTATATTAAGTGAACTTAACTGGGAATCAACCTTTTCTTTGTACTCTTTCAGTTTAACATCTGTAGAATTAAATTCTTTAACGTCAATAACTGGTCTTATACTATTATTTTTAATAAGGCCACTAAAGTCTTGGATAAGGCATTCTTCACTCGATCGTTTATAATTATTTTTAGGCGATGCCGTGTCCTCCCAATCAGAGGAATGTATTATAAATGAGGTCTTTATATCACCTAAGGTTCTTGAACTTGTTGCTCTCGTGACGTCAGTTAACTTCACGGAGTCTTCATGTGGATTATTCTCGTTGTTTATTTTAGCTTTTTTCTGTTTATTTGTATCTTCTCCTGGATTATTTCTGCCGTCATTCAATTCCTTTCTTTTCCTCTTGACATACTCAGAGAAACTTATCTTCTTTTTGCTTTCTTCTATAAATTCTGACACACTGGGTACTATAACTTTCCCTTGAATGGCTATTTTTTTCTCTTCTGTTGCAAGTTGACTAGAGACTTGTTTTGGATCTTCTAAAGATTGAAAAGGATTATTGCCCGATGATGTAGAAGTGGGTGTATCGTCAGAAAAGCTAATTCTTTTCTGTACTAAATGTTTTGATGCTGAACTGATATTGATAGCAATGGGATTACTAACATCGGACTTTCCGTTAGTTAAGTTGCAAAGTTCTTCAAGTTTGTTTTCATTTTTATGTACACGACCCAGTTCTGATCCTTCTTTACTGGTATTTTTTTTTACCAGATTGTGCCTTTTTGGTTCAATCATGTTATTTCGATATTTCAGTTTATCTTCTCTGTTCTTCACGGTTTTAATTTTTTTAGACGATTCATGATCACTACAACCAAAGCACTGTTTCCCAGAATTTTCTTTAATTCGACTACTGGTAACATCTTCATTTTTTAATACAATAAGTGGCAAAGTTAATGCAGATGTTTTACAATCGTGCTCTTCTTCTGTTTGTCCGTCCATGCCCTTCATTATTTCCTGCAACTTTTTTTGTTTCTTCAATTTCCTGGCTTTTAGTAGTTCCTTAAAGTCAACATACTCATCGTCTGTTTCAGTTGTATCGCTGGTTTTGGAATTTGGTGTAGTTATGTTGTTTGATGTTTTGCTGAGCAATATATGCTTTTCATTGCTTGTATCCTTCATTCTTTTATCGTTTACATTTCTTGAAGAATCATTCTTTTCCTTCCTTCTGACCAATTTTTCACATTTCCTTTTAGACTTCTTATTAAACCTTATAGTTTTATGAATCTCTTCAGGCACTTTTTCCTTTTTAGATGACGTTACCCTGTCGTGCGAATCAGTACTTGACTTTTTGGTTGCAGCACTAACATCTCCACTAGTTGTTACTGCTGGTATTTGTAAATCCATTTCATAAGACTTCTTTGCGGCTTTTGTAGCAATAGCTGAAGAGTTTTCTAATGATTCACCCTCGTTTGAAGACACTTTTGGTTCCAAATAAACATTTTCCTTACAGTTACTAAAACTGTCATCTATATTAGTAGAAGTAGGGGATAAAATAAGTACTTCTGGTTTTATGGCCCTTCTTTTTGGTTTAGAATCGGTTGATATACATGTATCACCAGTTTTGGTGCGATTATTTGATATTAATGGATCGGGAACATCTGGTTTTGTGGCATTATTCTTGTTTTCGGTAACATTAACTGATTTCTCTTGGTTCTTGTCCTCTAATAAGTTTTCTTTTCCATTATTATCACTTTGAGGAACTGGAGTCTCACTAGTTGTAACCGGTTCTATTTGTATATCGATATCTCCAGCTCTTTCTATTCCTTCAATGTATCCAATCCCTTCAAGAGGGTCGCTAACTACTATTTCATGAGAGAGTTCGTCAGACACTAAAATTGCATGTTCATCCATAGGATATTCCAGTATTTCAGTATTCAAATCTGTTTCTTTGAGGAAATTATTTTCATCTTGGACATTTGATAGTAAAATATTATGTCTATCAATGGCCACTGACCCTACATTTACTTCCTTATTTTTTTCTTCTTCTTTTTTAATTTCTGATGACTCGCTGTGTAGATATTCCGAAGTAGATTCAAGAGATTTGTCTGTACCAGATTCAAAATGTACTCCTTCACTATGATAATTAGCATTAAGTAAATCTGGCAGATGATCTTCTTCAGGAATGTTTTCTGTAATTGATGTTTCTAAAGTTTGTATCAAACTAATATCCTCCTCTTCCCTTTTGGTAGGATCATCTTCGAAATCATTTAATTTTAAAGATACTTCACTATTTACTTCAGATTCTATAGCATTACCTCTAGTTAACTTTGAATCTATTGTATTATCAGTATTAGCTGATAATTCATAATTATCATTGTAATCCACCACAGTGGTATCAGAAATAGGCACGACCGTGATCACTTTTTTGCCATTTACTTCATTGATGTTGATTTCAATAAGTTCACCAGCAATTTGAAGTAATACTGTAGATTCTTCAACAGTAATTGCTCGACGATATTGGATATCGCTTGTTACTAATTTTTCCTCAGTTTCCATGATTTTAGGCGACTTTACTGAAGCTTCAACTTTCTGTTCTACTTCTGCTAAAGATTCTTTAGCATCAATTGGCGTTTTGGATGAAGCAGCATTGTCAATATTATTTAGAATTTCATGTAATGTGTTAACAGCAGTTTGAACATTTTGATTATTATTATTTTCTGGTAACTGCACATCATCATTTTCAATATTCCTTTTTGGGTTAACTATAATTTCATCTTTATCATTTTTAATATTACTTTTTGGGCTAACTATAATTTCATCTCTTCTACACTGGCGTATTTCTTCAATAATCAATAACTGTTGCAAAGAAGAATATTCAATTTCCTGGTTGATGAATTTATTAATTATCTCAGTACTGGGAATATTATCAAATTCTAACCAGCTCTTTTTTGTATTATTACCAATATTGTGTATAATATCATCAACTGAAAAAATTCTTTTTCTTTTTCCCACTGGTGTTACAGTGTTAGTTATAGAACTTGATTCTATAGCTAAAGGTAGTACAGGTGAATGAGCTTCACCATATTTATGCTGAACTGTTGATTCATTGATATCTTTTTCAGTTGTTTCATTCGAATTTTTCGAGACATTATCATTTTCTTCTTCTGTTTTCATAGTTGGTTCGTTTAAGTCATTGCATATATTAGTTACATCATCGAATCTTCCTGAGACGTTCTGAATGGATTTTTCATTTCCATCTAGATTTTTAACTTTATTTTCTACGAGATCGTCAAAATGTAGTTCGATTTGATTTTCAGCATTTGTTTGTACCATGGATTTTTCAGGATTGCTATCCGACGGCTTGTGAGTTTTAGTCTCGACGATAAATTCTGATTGATTTGTTTCACAATCGTTTATAGCTTCTTTAATATCTTCTTTTGATTTTTTTTTCTCATTTGTTTCCGAGCTAATAATATTTAGATCCTTTTCATCAATTACCTTAGGAGTAATTAAATTGCCTTCACTAAAAAGATCAATTATAGGCATGCTTTTTAATCCTTTATTTTCATTTGCCGCTTCTAACATTTCGGAACTGTCAAACAAATTATTACTCAAAGAATTGACTAATTCATTTTTCGTATCTCTCTCATCTTTAGAATCATATGTTTTATTAATTTCACTGTTGGAGTTTAATTGATCTAGATTAATTGGTGAGCAGTTTTTATCAACTAACTCTTTTGAAGCATTAATACTTTCAATAACAGCTTGATGTAATGAAACCTGTTCCATATTCTGTTGAATAGGAAGCACATCTCTGGCTGTATTTATCACTGTGTTCTGATGGATCACCACTTTTCTGTTATCATCTTCGGGCTTTTTCACGACAGGCGACATTTCGGGATCTTTTGGCCTACTATTTTTGTTGGGCATTAAGCAATCTGTTTTGGACGTTTCCATAATTTGGAGATTTACAACACGTTCGTTGTTACTGTTGGGTTCCATTATTCGCACCATTCCGCTGTTATCAATGAGACCATTTTTGAGCAAATATTGATAGTTTTCGGGTGTCTGAAAGTAAAACAAAAAGTATGAAAAATTGATAAATTAGAAAAAATGGTTAGATGTAAAAAGATGTTATCTTTTTACATCTTAAACCTCACGATGAATCGTGAGGTTTAGAAAAATATTTTGTAATTAAAAAACTTTATTATGAACCGAAAGAACAATCGATACCATTTATTTTCTGAAGATTATTTCAGTTAAATGTTGGCCGAGGCTACGCCTTAGCTGGTCCGTTCTCAAACCCCAATTGTCGATCACTCGTTTCGAGCATAATGACCGAAATGTGGACAATAACATGTGTAATGTTTGCTTCCAAGGCCTCAATCGAAGCTGGCTTATCCGCGTAGACTTGAGACTTTACGTAACCCTAAAGGAAATAATCGAGAGGGGTGATATCACACGACCTAGGCCGTGAAATCAGCTGTTCATCGAAATAATTTCTCAACAAGTCCATCGTTTCATGTGCTGTATGGCAAGTAGCGCCATCTTGTTGAAACGAGATATCACCGACATCACCGGCTTGAATTTCAGGTAACAAATAGTTCAATATCATGGCGCAACGGCGAATGCCATTGACGGTTACGTTCCGGCCATCCTCAGGTTTGACAAAATATGTCCCGATGATTCTACCAGCGTATAAACCGCAGCAAATAGTGCATTTTGCAGGATGCATCGGGCGTTTATGAATTGCTTTCGATTGCTCATCACCCCAAATCCGGCAGTTTTGTTTATTAACGTATCCATTAAGCCAGAATTAGGCCTCATAACTAAATAAAATTCGGCGAAAATCAGCAAAATATTCATTGAGCTGTTCCAGAACCCATTCATTGAAAACCCGACGCAAACGCAAGTCTGGAGGCCGATGTCGAATCGGTTGTTCACGGTCATCGTGCACACTCTGAGCTACCGCCGCTCATTCTCTTCGCTACGTCCTGTAGTTTATTCGGTCGCCAGTCATCCAATAATGAAAATTGGGTCGGCAATTTTCTGATGATTTTGGCAATAGTGCGTTCGGTTGGTCGATTATGCCGATTATAAATAGCTCTAAGTGCACAAAAAACACTCACAGTGCACAAAAAAACATTCACAGGGTGCTGATTTTCATAATACAATTAGGAGTCGCTTTTCCGGTGTAAGTCTTTCCATGATGCAATGGTATTCAATACTGAGTCAAACTGCCGTGACGCCTTGACGCGACTTACACGTGATTGTAAAAAATAGTGAAAAAAGTACCTCACGCTAAACCACCCTATATTTTAAGACATACATTTTAAAGTTATTTAGCAGCTGGAGCTACTACGAAACGTGATTAGCCCAAGTAGGATCGTTACACGTTGATTAAACCCCCTTCAAGAAAGCATGTTTCAGCGAAATCCTAAATTAGTGTATTAAGTTTGGATAGATTATACAAAAATATAAAACATCACATATTTTAGTCACCAGTTAAACCTTTCAATCTAGTCTTATATTTATGAGATATTTACTTTTATGAGATATTTACTGTTATTACATATAAAATTCCTATACTATGATGGTATAACAAAAATATTTGAGGTACTTAGTTACTCACTGTCTAAAAAATTCCTATATTCGCAAATGTCGATAGTGTTTCTAGTATCCTAGTACATGTTTAGGGAAACCACGGCTGTTTTTAATACGTCGGCATCGAGAGACCGTGGACGACCTAATCCTCCCCTATCTTCAAGACTTCTGTCTCCCTACCGGAATTTTTTGAACCAGAGCTGAGCTGTACGAAATGATACGGCATCTTCCCCCTCTAATTTCTAATTTTGCTTTTGTTCAAAACTATCAACTACATATTTAGCAGTGGAATCACATGTTTATTTGTAGAAGTAAAAAGTTGAAAATTGGATTAAATCGCTGGCTATAATCCATTGCACAGAATGGTCTTTTTGCGTTTCATTTAGATATTTATTAAAACACCTTTTCACAGAAATTGTCTAGCACGTCCCATTTTCAAGTACCTGCTTCTCCTTTACATCATGGGACATGGAAATTATTTGTACCTGTATTTGAAGTATAAAGATAAATAGTTTGATACAAAGTATTGCTGTTTTTTGTGTCTATGAGTCATTGGGGCAACAAAAGAACATTACAGTACGAAAGAATGAAACTAAGAAAAGATTGAAAAAGGTGCTTCTTCCGCCTCTCGCCTTTTACATGTTTATATTAAATGAATATTAGATTCTAAAAATATGTCGTCTCCATTTTTTTCCCCACCACCAACCCTTGTAACAAAAAAAACTGTACCGTGTTACAGTAATTATCTTATCATTTTCGGATTTAGGACTACAAAATACTTCATATACACGTATTTTCATCAATGTTACCTCAAAAAAGTTTAAACTTATTGACCTGTGTTATATAGAAAGGAAATAACGCAAATACTTTTGTTACACCCTATATAAAATGATTTCCAAAATTTTAATATATCTACTTACCAACTGTATGCCGCCATTATCTGTAGTAACTAATGGTATGCCGTTATTTTCAAAATATTGCACATCTGTTGCATTGATCATGTAGACAGTACCAGAAGGCGTCTCCTCTCTAGTTTTACCATCTCTCATTCCAATATTGTTTTCACTTGGACCCATCTCATTATTTGGTTCTTCTTCTGCCCAGTTTTCAATAAACTTCTTCAAGCTGTCTGAAGGTGAAACTCTGCTTTCCGACATATCTTGCATATCTTGACCTGAAAGATTGAATCATCATTATAACCCTTCAATCCCTCAGGATTATGCTTAACGCTTGAAAGCGTTATTAAATTCTGCTGATGAGGTGGGAGATACCTCTTCGCCATTATAGTCTTTTATGTGTCCTGATTTCTTTAGTTTTTTTAAATTTTATGAAAAAAGAATAAGGAAGATCAAATAATGAGTAAAAAATCAAACAGGAAATTTTGAGAAATTGGGTGAGAAAGATAATGGACATTCATAATAAAATGGTAAATATGTTAGGGGAGTTTGCTCCTTCAAAAACAATGGTTTGTATGTGGTCGTACAAGCCTGGATGATGATCCTCGTTCAGGATGTTTAATAAGTGCAACTACTGAACAAATAATTAATTCTATACATGATATGGTTATGGATGACAGACAATTAACTTTCAGTGAAATTGGTAAGGCCATGAACATATCAATGGAACGGGTGTTTCACATTTTGAAAAAGGAAATGGGCTTAAGAAAGTTATGTCTAAGATGGGTGCCGCGTCGCATTTGTTAAATGCGACGATGTCTGAACAAAAACAATTTCGAGTAAACTTTCTAACCAACATTTGGATCTTTTTCGAAAGAATAAAATAGATTTTAAACGTCGTTTTGTAACTATGGATGAGACTTGGGTTTCCAAAGCAGCCAAAATTGTCAAAACCGACCAAAAATGTTATGGTATCAATTTTTTGGAATGCAAGAGGCATTTTGTTAATTGATTACCTTCAAACTGGTAACATAACAAGACATTATTACTCAAACTTTTTGGATGTAAAAATTCGTGAGAAAAGACCTGGTTTAGCGGAGAAAAAAATCATTTTTTATCACCACACTGCAACGGCCCACAGAGATGTTTTTGCACTGGCCAAATTGAAAGAGTTCCACTACGAATTACTGGAGCATCCACCATATTCACCAGATCTGGCCCCCTCTGACCTTCATCTGTTCCCAAACCACAAAAAAGTCCTACGTGGCAAGCGTTTTTCACCAAATGAAGAAGTTATAGCAGCCGCAGATGAGTATTTTGAAGGACTTCCAGAAAATCACTTCAGAGGTGGAATAAATGGATTGGAGAACTGCTGGAAAAAATGTATTGAACTTAAGGGAGAATATATGGAAGAATAAAGTTATTTTTTCAACTATAAACTTGTTTTATAACTTTTCAATTAGCCTAGTATAGTACATACTTGATTCTTTAGTTTTGATTTCTGAAAAACTGACTAGTCGCTATTAATAAAAATAGCTTGGAATACAATGTGGAACGACCTGTAGGTTTTCAAGAGTCTATACCAACATAAATTTAAAATATCCGGGCAATTTTTCTAAAGGCTCCAAAAAGGAGCCCAGTTGGAAGGAGGAGCTAACATTCGCATCATGAGAATTATTTCTTAATAGTTAAGATATTGGGCGAGAAAACGTGTAAATGTCAATTACACAATGCTTTATTTCAAGTTTTTTTTTGATAAAGCTCAAACGTAATATTAATGACGACTGTTACGAAAACGCAGAACCTCACCTCAAGCGGGAATGATTCAAGCCGCTGAATTGACTTCTCTTTAAAAATGAATGTATAGGGTATATACTTTTTTAACACGTTCGAACTTTAAATGAAACTATTTGTTTTATGTGAAATAACATTCAATGGCGTTAGTGCTTGAAAACAATTCCGGACACGAAATCCACCGCGGCTACTTCGGACAAAGCGCATTTTGTCAATCCAATTCCCGACTACTTTTTCAAGCACTTGAGGTTTTATGTCCGCAATTGTCTGAGTTATATTGGCTTTAAATGCGTTAATAATTGATGGTTTATCGGCATAGACCAAAAATTTAACATAACCCCAAAGAAAATAATCTAAAGGCGTTAAATCACATGACCTTGGTGGCCAATTGACAGGTCCGTTCCTCGAAATAAATTTCTGACTGAATTGTTCCCTCAATAAATCGATTGTTGAGTTGGTTGTATGACAGGTGGAGCCATCATGTTGGAACCACATTTTCTCCAGATCCACTAACTAATAAATTTGGATCTTCACCAACAGCGGCAATATTTTCTTCAGAACACACAGTTTTTTATTTTGTTTTTGTTTTAATATCAAGTAGCATGAAATGCTTTCGGAATTTGTCGATAATTCGATGAATATGTCGCACAGAACACTGATTGTGATAATAAATTTCGAAAATTTACAAGTGTTGTTCTGATGTAAAACGTTCCACGATGATTTGATTTTTTTGACTTTGACAGCCACCCTATCGGAAGTTCGGAAAAGTAAAAAAATTACCCTTTACTTCAATAATAGCGATAAATAACACCAATCGATAGACTTTGGACAAGTGGCGGAACGTATAATATACAATTCCCAGAATGAAACCCAAATTTCCCGCTATTATACTTTTACTTGATTGTCTATTGTATCAAATAGTTTTTATTTTAAAAATTGATCATTTTTAATCGAAAGTATACAAGAAGCGCCTGAATTTACGTAAAGTCCGAATCTATACTTATGGGTGTGAATCTTGGACCCTTACACAATAGTAAAAATAATCTCTAGACTTGAGGGTAAAATATTACATAGAATATGTGGACCTGTATTTGATCGTGAACTTCAGAGTTAGCGCATAAGGATAAAATGGATCGGAGATATCTGGAGAAATCCTAATGAACCTGTTGCGAAGAATTCTCTGCACAAGTAACATGGCAATCGCTCAAGAGAAAGACGAAGGTTGAGATGGTGAGATACCAGGTATGTAAATATAAAACCAAAATTTTTGTATAGAAAATACACGTTTATTGTATAAAGATGATAAACATTTTTTTTTCAATATTATATTAGTAGATCGCTAGCTACATTTTTCCCATCTGCCTGATAATTTATGGATGCCACGCCAAAAAAAAAATGTTGCTCTTTTGAGGCAAACAGTCATCGAGCCATTTTCGTACATTTTCGTAAGAAGTCAAGCGCTGCTCAGCATATGCGTGTCCCATCGATGCAAATAAGTAGTAATAAAACGGATCTAAAGCTGATGAGTAAGCCGCATGCAAAATTATTTCCCAATTAAAGGCTTCAATCGTTTACATGACCAGTTTTGCTGTGTGTGATGGTGCATTATCATGAAGCAAAACCATTTTGTGTTGCCTTTTTGATATTCTGGTCGTTTTTCACGCAAAGCTTGACTCAAATTGATCATTTGTTGTCCGTAGCGTTCAGAATTAACGGTTTCACCAAGTTTTAGCAGCTCATAATAGATCACATCCTTCTGATCCCACCAAACACAGAGTCTTCTGTCTATAGCGATTCGGCCTTGCAGTCGATGCCGATGGTTCACCTGGAGTTACCTATAATTTTTTACGCTTAGAATTCTCAAAATATATCCACTTTTCATTGCCATTCACAATTCAATAGATCAATGACTTTCTTTAGTACATGGCGAGCAGTATTTTGCAACTGGTCTTTCGGTTTTACTGCTGTCGCATCTTTCAGTTCATGTGGAACCCATTTCCCCATCTTTTGGATCTTTCCCATGACTTTCAAACGTATAGAGGCAACTTCTCATGTCACATTTAATTGATCCGCGAGTTGTTGTTGCGTTTCAGCGTCATCCTTATCCAACAATTCTTTCAATTCGCTGTCTTTCAACTTTTTCGGTGGTCTTCCACGTTCTTCGTTTCTCACGTCAAAATCACTACTTTTGAAATGTTGAAACCACTGAAAGCTCTATGATTTATTAAGAGCATGTTCACAGTAAGCTTTGACAAGCATTCGATGCGATTTTGCTGCAGTTTTATTCAAATTCGACAATGTCCAACGCTATACTATGCTGTTATATGAAACTTGTATTATTGTGAGTTGAATATCATTGTCAGATGTCAACAAGGAAATGGCGCAAATCATGCGGTTTGACGGTAACTACATTGACAACTAGGGCCATCTATGATCAAATTCCAGTTTCATGTTTAGAGACCTGGCAATGTGGTCACGGATCTTAAAGAAATTAATGTACTTAACTGAATGGAAATTGCAGGGAATAGAGGCAGTTGTAAGGAACGCCCATGCTCTCCATGGGCCATAAAGCAGTGTGTATGTGTGTGTGTGTGCCTGAATTTATGGATAACTCTAATAATATATAAATATTTTGCTTACCTGGCATTTGATGGTGATTTTGAACGTACTCTGGCGGTCTGCACGATTGTGAAAACATTTCTTGAGGAATCCTCCTATGTTGATAATGTTGAGAGTACTCAGGTCCCACATACTGCGATGGATAATTATGAGGCGGTGTAATTTTTTGGGGTATGTTACAATTCATATGCGGCATGTGCATATTTTCTGGATAACCCCTTCTCGAAGGTGATATGCTCCTATCCATGGGATGAAATCTCGGAGTCATCGGAGGCATTTGATTAGTTCTAGGATAATTACATGAAGCTGAAGGATAATTTGCGTAATGACCTGTATTCATTGGATATGATGGATTAGGAGAGTATTGATTTTGTTGATACATATGACCTGTAAAATAATTCATTTTCAAAATATATGACAACATAAGGTCCGGGACAAAAAGATAGGTCACCCCTGTTTTTTGCGATTTTTTTTCAATTTTTGTTCCATAACTTGATGTCTTCTCTTATTTAGTAACTTGGTTTACTTAGACGAGGAGTGTTATGTCTGATCATTTTTGCAAATAATGATTTTAATGTGGGCGACAAAGATAGGACAGTTTTGATTTTTCCAAAATATTTTAATTGAAAAGGTTTGTAATTGCAAATTAACAATCTGTGAACCTCAATCCTTTCTCTAAAACTGCAATCATTTAATTGGGAAAAGTTTCATGAAGGCATTTGATGATCTTAATGAAGTCTGACCCATTCTTTCTGAATTGCATTTTTTAACTTGTCTTGAGTTTGAAATTGCTTCGAATCTTTACACGGTTCTCTGGCTAACTATGCCCAAACATTTTCAATGATGTGTAGATTTGGGCATCTTAATGGCCAATCTAAAATGCAGATATTCTCCCGTTGAAAATACTCCTTAACAATCCGAGTCGTGTTGTCTTGCAGAAATATAAAATAATCGTTTGGCGCTGTTTCCAAATATGTCGCAAATTGCGCACAAAGCAGGTGTCAGATTGCCAATCTGACGAGATATCAATATGGTAGTAGAAGCGGTTATTTTCTAAATACATGCTGTATTGACAAAATAAACAAGTGCCCCATCTTTTTTGTCCTACCGTATAATTAATATTTGTTCGCATTTCATCGTATTATTCGATATAAAAATAAACTGAAAGACGCAGTTTTTATTTACTAAATCTGGTTAAAATATACAAGAGATCAATTATATTGAAGAATAATGTAAAAAATAGGACTTGGGGTGCCCTGTCTCTTACTCCCGGTTCTTATTTTAATTGTGTACTAATTTATTACCTGGATAGTACCTATGGTTTTGTTGGGGGTATATATTTCTTTGGTCCATCGTAGGATAGTTGGTTTGGGAATCTTGCAAATGGTGATCACTTATAATTGACCGTGCCATTGATGGATCTATTTTACTGAGCTTGTTTAAAAAAGCGTTCTCCGCTGTTGGAGTGTTATATTTCCTAATACTCTGAGCCATCATCGGATTGAACTTATGCTGCATAGGGTGCGTCAGCAACTGTTGATATTGATGTTGTTCTTTTGGAAAGAAATGAGATTCGGGTTTGAATCCAGCCGGATGAATCTGGAAAAAAACGCACATTTGATTCACGTGAATTCCTACATTAATTAATTTAATTCGTTTCATAATTTTTTATAATTAATTAATTAACATTACCTGATTAGCATCTTTATGGATGTATTGGGGATTTTCATGGTGATATTGTTGATGGTTAACTAAATGACCTGGATATGTTGGCTTCATATGGGACTGTTGCATGTTACATATTTCCATATAATCTTTGGGTTTCGGTTTTTGTATCACAGATGTTGATATAAGATTGGGTTGCGAACTTTCAGGTGAATCTGAGTATTTAACTTGTGAACTAGAAAAAAATTATATCTGAATTAATACATTTTTACTAAATACCAGGTTTTGCTTTTTCCAGGTTCTCAACTTAATTCTCGGCCCCTCTGATTAAGCGAATTCAAAATCTATTCGAATTAGAAATATGAGCCTACTGTGAACATTATTTGAAAAATCAGCAGTAATCAATATGGTTTCTATCTGAAAAGGTCATGTGGATTGAGCAGTAAAAGTAAATCATTTTTTTGCACGAAAAAAACAATTAAGTGGGATGGTAGTAGTAGTCAGTATTTCTTTCTTAGCGAGTTAACTCTTAATAATATAAAAAGTTATTAAAACAATAAATGTTATTTTTTAATGATATGACTGAAGCATCGCCCAATGTTTCAACAAGATAATGTCCCCATTCATTTTATTCGGCAAACATTATAACATAATGATTCCAGCAAAATAATATTTGAGATCTTCAGATCCGAATATTAAAAATATTGTTCAAGGCGAGATTATAGTGAATCAACATTTTTGCCGATTATGCAATTGACCACCATAATCAATACCGTTAGACTTATTTTTGTGGGATTATACGGAAGGACGCGTTTATACGATCAATCCGTAAACTATTAACGTGCTTAAGGATAATATCAGTAATGTTATAGCCGAGATAGAATTCGAGATGTGCGAATAAAACATGAACAATCAGTTGTAAACGTGATGTTGTTAGAAAAACAATATTTGGGATAATGCGTCATTTTCGCCACAAACAAAATCGACTGAAAAAGATGTTGTGGAAACTCTAGGCATAATTTGTGCGGCTTTGGAAGATAATGCTGATTCGTATTTATAAAAAGTGGTTCCACCAATTCCAAACCGGGAATTTTGACTTAAATGGTGCAGAAAGTCCGGGACAGCCAAAAAATGTGAAGAATGAAGAATTTGAAGCCCTGCTGAAGAAAATCCTTGTCGTACTGTGTAGCTTAGATAGGAAATCGGTGTAACATCGCAAACCATTTCTAAACGTTTAGATAGCTAGGGCAAAACTCAAAAAGACAGTTGTTACCACTTCACATCTCTCGAAGTTACAATGGTTTTTTCACATCAAAACCACATTTTCTTTTGCCTATCTGGGATTCGACAGTTGCCTGAAGGATGGTGAAAGTGTAGTATGGAAAGTGAGATATAATATTTCGAAGCTTAAGTTGATAATACCTTTTTCTTAAATATATAGTCAAAGCCGTCCGAGAATTAAGTTTAGGACTTAATATTAGAAAAAAAGAAAGAATTTTTAGAACTCTAGGAAGAAACAGCCCCAATTATTATATCATAAATTATCAGCTTTATATTTGTCTGTGATTATTTATGAAAAGCAATCATTATAAATAAATGTATGATTATTAATAAAATAAAACATTAATGCTGGTTGGAGACATTGATAAAAAAATTCTATAAAATTACAATAATTTAGTGTAACTAGTATAAATTTGATTAAAATGCCTCCTTTACATATTATGATATATGTCTACACAAAATTATTGGAAATATTGAAATTTATAGTTTTTTTTTGTTATAATACCTGTAATCTGAAAATTGATGTGTCGGGTACCTATAACAGTCGTTGGACACGGGAGGGTATGGATTATGTGGGGGCATTCGTCCTACTTGACCATCAGAGACCTGTTTCTGGACTTGATCTAAATTCGACTTGTCTACATCTTTTTTTCTGAACTGCCTAAGGGAGCTGGTTGTTGACCCACCGTTCGGCTAAAAACAGTAAAAAATTAAAATTTTAATTTCCAATTACTGATAATATGTTAACTAATAACTAAATAATAACTAATTTCCATATATATATATATATATATATATATATATATATATATATATATATATATATATATATATATATATATATTGGCTGGCACTGGCGCCAACCAAACACATGTTTTTCCATCCGCGAAACAGTACGCACAAACATTTTTTGCACCTCTACGGGGAGGAGACCTTAAAACACTCGAAGCTTTACGAGAAACTAAGAGAAAAGAAAGCAACATTACTTTGCGACCTAAGACTTCTAATTGAATGCCGAAACAAAGACTATCAGGCTAATTTCACCAAATTATCTTACCACGCCAAAACCACAAAGACGTCGAACATCCGAAAAAAAGCGAGCAGAGCCCTCCTAAAAGCTGAGATCCAAAGAACCAGACACGAGTTTAGTAACATCGAAAAGAAACTCTATATTCTTCACTTTTCACTGAGCAACACACTACACCCACTAATATGGGAAAGAGCAGAAACCCTCGCATTTTGGCGCACGGAAACCATTAAGTGCATCCAAACCGAAAAACATAGACAAAAACTCCAGCGCCTGAATAAGACGTCAAAAACCAGCCCACAGCCGCCAGCTTTAGACACTAACAGAACGGTCCACAATCTATCCAGTTACCCTCTATCTGATATTGAAAAGTCCGTCCTCAATAAAGGTTTCGATTTCGCAATGACACCACAGAACATTCCATCAGAAGAAATAATAGCCAATGTGGAAACCGTCCTACACAACATCGGCGAACAAGAAGCAGAAAATATCAGACAAGATATCGCCAGAACACTCAGAACGGCAAAACTGCCCAAATCGAATATCAGCACAGCCGAACTCCAGGCGCTAAAAAACTTAAACAAAAATAAAAATATCACCGTGCTACCAGCAGACAAAGGCAATGCCACCGTTATTTTGAACACCGAAGACTATATAAAGAAAATGAGAGATCTACTGAGTGACACTTCTTACAAACAAACAGCCAGGAATCCCACAACATATTTGGAAAAAACAACGAAAACTAAAATCAAGAATTCGCCCATAAACCCGGAAACCCAGAAAAAACTCATCCCAAGAGAAAAGTCTAGCAGATGCCCCAAACTCTATGGCCTACCAAAAATACATAAGAAAGACGTACCTCTACGACAGTGCATTCAACTCCCCGCTCCAAAAACTGGAAAAATATCTCGCCAACATCATGGAACCTGCTGTAGAAAGAGCCAATTCCTACGTCAAAAACTCGGAAGAGTTCACGCATATCCTCAACAGTACACCGGTTGGCAAAGACGATATCATCGCGAGTTTTGACGTAAAATCGCTATACCCCAGCGTTCCAATAGACGAGGCCTTAGAATTAATTACAGAGAACGAGAACTTTGAAGACTACGTTCTGGATCTCGCAAGACATTGTCTAAAGAACTCGTATTTTCTATTCGACAACAAATTCTACCGACAGACTGAAGGCGAAGTTATGGGGTCATCCCTCTCTCCTACTGTGGCAAACCTATTCATGGTCTATTTTGAAAGACAGGCCATTGAAAAGGACCGTCTCAAACCAAAGCTCTGAACATCTGAACTCCGAACACCCAAAAATACAGTTCACACTCGAAATTGAAGAACAAAACAAGCTATCGTTCCTGGACGTTCTAGTCATAAAAACAACAGAAGGGCGCCTACGACACACGGTATACAGAAAACCAACACATACACAAACAGATATCTCAACGCACAGTCACACTACCACCCCAGTCAAATCCAGGCAGTAGCAAACACCCTAATCTCAAGATCCATCCGCCTTACGGATAACGATGCACAGCAGGCAGAACTCAACAACATAACGAATACCCTGAAACAAAACGGCTACTCAAAAAATAGTACAGCCATACATCAAACGAACAACGGACAGTATCGGACGACTTTTAAGAAAACATAAAATAAGAAACAATAGGCGCAACAAGACTTTTCAGGCGCATCCTTGAGAAACCCGAAAGACAAGGTCAGACTAGAAAATCAAAGAGTTTGCCGCATTCCATGCTCAGGATGTAACAAAATCTACATCGGACAAACAAACCGAAAAATATCAGCCAGAAACGAGGAACACTGTTTTGTGTACAACACGGAACAATACGGAATAAGCAAATAACATGCAAATAGCATTATTCCAACACCAACTAAAAAGAGGCCACAAAATTAACTTTGATGATTGCAACGAGATAGCCAACATAAACCATTTTCGGACACGCTTGATCAGAGAAGCTATAGAGATCGAACAGCAAGAAAGTCTAAATAAGAGGGACGACGCTTTACACTTGCTGCCAACGTGGAAAAGTGTTCTTAGACCAGCAGACCAGGACAGCACGACATCTAGAGCACGACTGGAAACAAAGATGTCGCAAGCGCCTCAGGGGGCGGAGCTAGCGCCAGTGCCAGCCAATCGCTACCGACTAAGACCGCGGCCAGAAGTCATAAATATTACACAACAAACCGGTCTCTCTCAAATGGTTACGAACCTCGCGACAGTAAGCACCGAAGATGCCAAATATATATATATATATATATATATATATATATATATATATATATATATATATATATATATATATATATATATATATATATATATATATATATATATATATATATATATATATATATACGCAAAACTTCCAAATTATTATAACAGATGTTAAAATTAGTTATAATTTTTGAAAGCAGTTTAATCAGAAATCTAGTAATTTATACAACTGATTGTAATTGATCTTAAAAATTTGATATGTTTATTCATTGTTTTTTGAATAATCTAATTAAACTTGAAATTTATCGAGTAAGAACAAAAGCGAAATCATTTTTTGGTATTTAACACACCTATTTTATAATGTTTAAAGCTTTAACCGGATATCAGAAAACATGTATAAAAACAACGATTAAATGTGATGAAAAACAAATAATCATGTGGACAACCGAAAAATCACGATTTAGAAAGCGAAGGGTAATTGCTGGAACCGAAATTTGACGAAAATGGTGATTTGAACGGAATTGATCCAGTGATAAAGCAAATTATTAGCAGAATGATGGTCCTTCTTTTCTCAGGTAATCTATGAGCACCACACGAAATCATATCCAGGACTTTTCCTGAAGATCAAACTGTTTTCCTTTTCTTTGGCGCCCTTTCACTTCCGTCGATCCACTGTTTGAAGTGGTGTATTCGAATGAGTCTTGACCATTGACCATGGTTGACCATTCCTTGAAATAATCGGGGGTAAGATAGGGACTATCGAATCGGATGATCTTCGTAGTCATACTGTGTTGCCTAGTCCAAAAATTGTTTGAAAATATTATTAACAAGATGTCGGTTGACATGTTCAGAAAATCCATAAGGCAGGAAAATGGGTACCACATCAGCTGAATGAGAGACCAAAAGGCGAAAAACGGTTTGCTTTCTCGGCATGAAAGAAATACTTTTTTGTGTCGAATCGTGACTGAAGACTAAAAATTGATAAATCTATTTTGGTTTGAAAACCAGCTGTTGAAAATCTTGGAGGAGCCATCAGTTATTGTCATGGATAATGCACTATATCACCGTATACTGAGGGATAAACCTCCAACTAGTGCATGGACAAAACCAAAAATTGCAGAATGACTGGCGAAGCATAACCTTTCTTTTGAAAACACCATGTTGAAAAGTGAACTGCTGCAAATCGTTATTCGGTAAGTAGTAATTAAAGGGACAGGTTTGTGTTTCATAATATTCCTTTTAGGAACAAGGTTAAAAAAGAATATGTCGCAGATCATACAGTTGAAGAGTATAGCCACAAAGTGTTACGTCTTCCCTCTTATCATTGCATATTCCATACTAATTGATATCGGCCAAAAACTATTACAATCGTCATATAGGTCGAGATGGAAGAACGATTGATAACTGTTTGAATATGTGGGAAGAAGATTTATCAACACTTACACCACAGACCTGGATGAACAGCATCAGACACACAGAAGAAAAAATTGAAAGATGGTCGTATCGCGAAAGAGTATTTGATAGACTTAGATAGAAGTTAATCCGCTAATAATTTATTATTAACAGCAATTCAGATGCCAAAAGTGTTTTAGTGATAGTGAATAATTTAACTTTGTGTGAACTAAATGAAAAGCCTCTATGTTCACAAACAGAAGTTTTGAAACAGATTTTTGAATACAATTTTTAACGAAAAAACTTTTCGTGTTACTTTTTTATTTACAGTTTTATCGCTCATACAAAAGCCAAAGTCTGGGTATTTTGGTATTATTAGTAGTTGTATTAGTATATTGTATATATGGCAACATTGTAACGGGAGTGCGTCATAAATTTTGATGACATACAACCATTATTTCCATGAATGAGCTATAAATGATTGATCTGCCAAATATTCAGTCAACGGTTTTTAACAAAAACCTTGAAATGAGTGAAATAAGCCGCGAAATGTAGACAATTTTAAGACATTTTTTTAAAGAAGGCATTATCCCAAGCGACTAACGTCGCTCGTGAGATTTACAAACTAGATGGGGGAAGGTTGGATGCTCTGTTGAGCCTTGAACATAGTCCTTCAATGCCGATGTTTTAAGAGCAGCTGTGACTGCAGAACCTCGAACAAGCACAAGGAAACTGTCTGGGAATTAGGAGTATCCGACACTGCCGTTAACCGACCTTTGCGAGGCACAGGAATGATGCCAAAAAGAAGCATTCCAGTGAATAACGAAGTATCTCAAAACATAAATACTTTTGTTATATCCTAATATTACCCACCCTATGCGCAGAACAATTGATATTTCATTTTCTAAATAAATATATGATAAATGTTTATAACATTTTATTTCCAGGTCGACAGAGTATGATGTAAATGGTAGATAATCATAAATCAATAGATAATTCAATTTATTCCAAAGAAAATGAAAATGTTTGTACTAGCAATAATAATATGAAGTATTTTTGTATACAGTAATCATATTAATATAAATGATCATAACACCATTCTATTATGATTATTTAATATCGTGTAATTACTGTAATTATATTAATGGACAAAACTTTTAAATAATTGACAAGGACGTATGGCAGCTCACCAAAAAAAGTCATGGTTATATTGACATAAAAAATATATTTAGAGACATATGACGACATGTACGATAATGGTTACGTATTCGACGAGACGGCCCATCTAAAGAAAATTACAATAAGATGTGACTTTTAAATAAAAGTTTTCTGTAACAAAGTATTGAAATATTTATTAATTTATAATATAGACATTTGGAAATTATAAAAGATATACAACTTTGCTCCCGCTGTTTTTTTTTAATTCAAGGTTTTATAGTAAAAAAATGGTTATACAATTATGATTTAAAGTATTGTCCATTGCTGGCCACTACTTTCTCCCGCCTTTCAAGCAGCATTCAAATCCCGCGTTGAAAAAACTGGTCTTCTTTTGAAGCGATCCACGAATCGATCCAACTTTTGCCTTCTTCATAAGACCGAAAGTGCTGGTCAACCAGGCCGTGTGCCATCGATCGAAACAGGTGAGAGTCAGAGGGAGCAAGGTCTGGAGAATACGGCGTGTGGGGTAGAACTTCCCATTTCAACGTTTCCAAGTATGTTTTGACCTCTTTCGCAACATGGCGCCGAGCGTTGTCATGCTGCAAAATCACTTCAATGTGTCTTTCGCTGTATTGCGGCTGTTTGTCTTTCAATGTTCGGCTCAAACGCATTAATTGTGTTCGATAACGATCCCTGTGTTTGTTTCAGAAGGGTTTTAATAGCTCATAATACACTACACTGAGCTTGTTCCACCAAATACGGAGCATGACCTTGGAGCCGTGAATATTCGGGTTGGCCGTCGGCGTGGAAGCGTGACCGCGATATCCCCATGATTTTCGACGCTTGGGGTTATCGTAATAAACCCATATTTCGTCCCCAATCACAATGCGATGCAGAAATCCCTTCCGTTTTTTGCCTTTCAAGCTACTGTTCACAAGCAAATAAACGGCGTTCAACATCTCTCGGTTTCAACTCTTATGGCACCCAATATCCTTGCCTCTGGGTCTAACCGCTGACCGCTAACGCCATATGGCGGTAGCAAAGTTGTATACTTTTTATATGGAACAACACATTCAGTAAATAGCCGTTACGGCTTTGGAACAACACGCGTACGGTTCTGGCGAAATTTTCAATAACGGTTTTGCATAAATATAGCGGTATTTTATTGATAAAGCGTTCAATTTCGACCTTTAGCGCTTGGGTGGTCGTGAGCGTGTTGACGTAAACCTGAGACTTCAAAATAACCCACAAAAAAAGTCCATAGGGGTTAAATCGTAAAATCGTGTCAGCCAATTGTGGTCACCAAAGGGGGGGGCTAACATGGAAAAGACTCGTGCAACACCGTCAATGTTTCACGAGCGGTATGGCAAGTGGCACCGTCCTGCTGAAACTATACGCTTTCAAGAGAAATATCTTCCAATTGGGGGACAAAGAACTGGGTTATCATGAAAAAATGGTCCAATAATTCCTCCAGAGTAATGCACACCAAATAGTAACACGTTGGGTATTTATTTGTTTTTCATGAATCATTAGTGGATTTTCTCAACTCTAAATGCGGCAAGTGTGTGTGCCTATTTCGAGGTGAAAATGGGCCTCGTCACTGAAGATGACTCTGTCCACAAAATCGGCATTCACTTGTTATCCAATGTGTGTCCAATGATCCAATTGGTGAACTCTCTTCGCTGTGCATGGTCTGTTGGCAGAAGTTGTTAAGTTAATTGGGCTTTGTAAGCATGGAGATACAAATCTTTACTGAGAATAGGGTGAAGAGTGGCTGTTGAATTGTTCAATTCTTATGAAGGATGACGAATCGAGGATGAGGTTTTGTTCTAAACGACCACTACGATCTCTCGTATCGTGTGTTTCACATTAATAACTGAACGAGTACTTTCGAATTTTTCGATCATTCTTTTCATAAATTTGGAACATTATTCGGACGCACTTTACGAATCATAGCAACCAAACTTTTACCATTTTGATAGTAATGTTTAACAATATTAAGCGTTGCTGTATCGTGTAGCACTCCACGTTTACTAACTCCTATCTGTTTCTTATTGACCTGTCAGAATCCTTCACCTATCGAATCATGACATGCAAAATGGCGCGCAATTCAAATCTTGCGCTTCTATTGAAACACCCTTTATATATTAAAATAAAAATCTGGTTTTATTAAAAATACAGAGTCTTCATTTAGTCCTGTAACCGACGACACTAACGGTTTAGTAGCATTGGCAAACAGTCGTGGGACGTTTTTATCTTTGTAGCGGTGACCGTTTTAAAATAAAAAATGAGTATACACAGTACAAATGTGATTTGAACCACCGAAGATGACGACATATTGATTGATTTTGTAAGAAATAATGAAGTTTGATATAATGTGAAGAGCAAAAACTACAGAAAAGCCCACTGAAGGGGATCAGTCCCTGATTTCTTTCCCCATGTTATCTTATGGGAATTCTTGATTCACCTAGGTACAAATATTTCGTAAACCGCTTGACATATACGGTTTGGACTTTAGACGATTTTTTCCAGTAATATTTTGCATCTTCTGAACTAGACTCAATATAATTGATTAATTAGTTTATTAATTAATTAATAATTAATTAATAAACTAATTAATCAATTATATTTATTATTAATTAATAAATTATTAATTATTAATAAAATAATTTTAATTAATAATTTATTAATTAATAAAAATGAATGACAATTTTACCCATTTTTTAATTAAATTTTAATTTTGAATTAAGGATGTGTTTTATTTCAAACCTAAATTGAAAAAAATCTTTAACCTAAACTTGAACTTGTATCCGGAATAATAAATAAAAACAAATAGTTACAATCAAAAATGGTTTTATTGTTTTTCGAAATATTCTCCGCAATAATCGATGTACTTTTGCATAAGTTTAAACCAATGTAAGTAGTATTTTTTCCATTCCGATTCGGGTACCATCAACCGCTTCTTCTTCTTCACTGACGGGAACAAAAAGAAATCATTGAGTGCCAAATCAGGACTGTACGGTGGATGACCCATCAATTCGATGTTTTGACCGGTTAAATATTGAGTTGTTCAATCCGATATGTGAAAGCTCGCATTGTCCTGATGAAAAATGAGCCTGCGTTGCTGATTGTTTTTTCTTATTTCTTCAAAGACATCTGGCACATTTATGGTTGTGCACCATTCAGAATTGACCGTTCTACGATTCTCTAGTGGTACTGTAGCCATATGCCCATTTATCCCGAAAAAAAACAGGCGAGTATTTTCTTCGAAGTACTTCTTGCGCGAACAACTTTTGTAGGGTTTGACTCATTTTGAAAGACCATACAGTCGACTGTTGTTTAATTTCGAGCTCATATGCATAGATCCAAGATTCGTCACCTGTGTGTTATACACGGCTTTTGGTGCACCGCGTTTGTATTTTTAAGCATTTCTTTGCACCAATCGACACAAGCCTTTTTTGAGCCTTTGTTAAATAATGCGGAATCCAACGCAGACAAATCTTCTTCACGATTAAATGTTCATGTAAAATCTTGTGTATGCTTGTCATACTAACGCCCAGGGATGTCACATGACTGTTTTATCAGCTTGCCCACGGTATCCATGTTTTCGGGTCAACGACAACCGATTTTGGACGACCTTCTTTAAATTCATCCGTCAGCGAACGTCGGCCACAATTGAATTCAGTAAACCAGTGATATAGAGTGGTTTTAGATGGTGCTTTATCATCATGTATATCTGGAGCACACAAACTGCTACCTTTTTTCCTTGTTTACCTATATATTTGTGTATTTTCAAAAAAATATGTTTGTGTAATTCGTATACTACTAATCGAAGAAGTATTATAGTTCTGTTAAAACTACTACAATGCCTCAAGTTCATGCAGCTAAATCTTCTTAGGCAATTATCTGAATTAAAAAAAAATTACAAGCTATCGGTATGAAAGCAGATTTAAATTTACGTGATAGAACTAGATATTGGACATTGCTAAGATGATTTGAGTTCGGAGTTATGTGCGAGTAGGAGATTCTGGTCGTTCCAGAATATCCAAGGACGTGACGAACGGCACCAGACATTTCTTGTACGAAATCAACATGAAAATATTCAGAAAATTCAAAATCATAAAATGGCATAAAAAGCTAAATTTTATTAATCTCATACGAGGTGTGTAAATAAAGTAATGAGACTGATAGCTTACCGTTCGATCTGGTAACACTGTTGGCTTCCCCTTTGGAGGGGAGACAGATTACAATCGGATTCGATGAGAACTCCATATAGTCCCTTGATTGACAATTATTTTCGGAACAAAACTTCAACAAGCTTATGTCAAGGGCCTAGGTTATCAGTTGGTTGAAAGAATCCTCAGAGGGCTAAAACTCGATTGAAGATGAATCTGGCAGCTGTAAGCTTTGAACTGCAAGAAATGATGAAAATGTTCACAGAGTCCATTCTGTCCATCCAATCCATTGTGCATTCCGATTATTAGTTGACGTTTAAAATCATCGGAGAAGGGTTGAATTTGATTCACACAATCGTTCATCAGATTTTAACCAACTAATTAGAGGATGAAAAAAATCTGCGCGAAAATAGCTCCGAAATACATTTCGCAGGGTCAAAACTACAACAGAAGGGAAACATATCTTGACTTTTTGGGGTAGATTGAAAATAAGGCTCATTTTCTGGAACTTATTATTACTGGCAAGTCTTGGATTTTTGAATACGACCAGAAAAGGAACTGCCAGAACTATGAACAGAGCTCACTGCTCTCACTGAAATGCCGGGCAAAGAAATGCCAGAATAAGCAAACCAAAGATCAAAAGCACCCTGATTTGCTTCTTTGATGGCCAAGGGATCGTCCTGTAAGGAATATATACTTTAAAGGCCAAACGATAAATCATAATTTTTACCGGGAGGTTCTTGAAAGCTTTCGAAAAAGGGTCATTCGTGTGAGAGCGAACATTACACTTAGGTGCTGCATTACGACAAAATGCCTTACCATAACGATTTAAATGAATAAGTTTTTAGCAAGTAAAAACTTGCGTCCTTGTGACCTTTTTCTTTACCCAAGATTGAACAATCACCTTAAAGGATACCATTTTCAGACAGTGTAGAATATTGAAAAGGTTGTAACCGGCCAGCTTTAAACGATTCCAGTATCTTACTTACAGCACTTCTACGAAGAATGGACAAACCACCTGTATTGTGTACCAGGTGTCCAGAAATATCGTTCATATTTAATTACTTGTTTGATCTTAGGTAGTGCAGAACGTCCTGGTCGTGTTAACTTTACATCGAAGCTTGCTTCAGAGAAAATTAGTGACCATGGAGCGTTTCACCGAACAACAACGTGCTTTCTATCAAAACAACAATTCGCTTATTACGGCTCGTCTTTATAGGGGCCTCCTATAATAATTAACACGACATAAACGAGGCACCAAGTGTTAATTTAATAAAGAAATTGATAAAAAAAGTTGGAAACTATAGGATCAACTCTAAATTTACTGTCTACGGGTCGTCACAGGTTCAGCAGAGGTGCAAACAACATTGAAGATGTGCGTGAGTCGGTTAGAGAAAATGTTTTCGATCATGCCTTCAAAAATGCCTCGAAATCTCGACAGGATTATTTTTGCTAAATAAATTTCCAAACACTGTACTAAAATGTTATAATAATTATTATACCTTAAATCGATTTTATTAATTATACATATAAAAATGAACAACAATATTGGTCACCTTGTGTAATTGAAATTTCAAATGAATAAAAAAATAAAAAAAAATCAGTTTCATTAAGTTATTTACATACCCCGTAAGTCTGAAAAGTTTCCAGCCTAACACAAAAACATTTTTTTTGTCAAATTTAGTTTTATTTCTCAACAACATAGTCTCCTTGTAATTATATACATTTTTTTCCAGCGACGCTCCCATCTTTTTAATCTAGCCAAATAGTGGCTGTTCTTCTGGTTCGTCTTGTTCAGCAAAATAGTCGTTTACAAATGAAAATCTCTCTCCTCCGAGCGATACTTTGAGCCTAGAAAAGAGAAAAAAGTCGCCAGATCTGGTGAATACAGTTCTTCTTCGGCAGTTTTTCCGAAGTTTTTGCCTTCCGAAGTATGCCTCTGTTATTGTGTTTCCCTTTTCAAGATAATCGATTAACAACTCCATGACTATCCCAAAAAAAATCTCCTCACCCTACACAGTCGAGTATATCCATATGGTATGTGCCTTGGTTTCAATAGTGTAGTGGTGTATCTAAGTTTCATCTACAGTTACTAATCGACGCCAAAACTTAGTATTATTTCGCTGCTTTTTTTGTCTTGAGTTAGTAATCACGACACCCAACGCGCAGTTAGCGGTTTCATGCCCAAATTTTCAGTCAATATATGACAAACATGTTCTTTTGAGATGCCCATAGCCTCTGTTATCTCTCTAACGTTAATTCGACGATCGTCTAGCACCATTTGGTGAACTTTTTCAGTGTTATCGAAAGTGGTTGCAGTTTTTGGCTGTCCCGAACATTCATCGCCCACCAAGCTGGTACGATCACATTTAAATTCAGCTGCCCAAAATTCCCGTAAACAACATCAATATCGACTTTAATTTGCGTACGCGTATTGCCCTTCAAATGAAAGAATTTAATGACGGCTTGATATTCGATTTTTTCCATCATTACAGAAACTCAACATCGACTGACATAAATGACTATTAAACAATAACTGAGCCTCTAATATGGCTGAAATTTTCAAGGTTATCTTTCAACGCATTGACAATTATTTTACCAGAATATTTTTGACGAGTCACGCCAACTTTAGGTTCAGGCTGGAAAGTTTTGAATTTGAAGATCTACCCCAATATTTTGAAGATCATGGTAGTGTTTTAGATCGTCCAGTGCGGACTTGTATATTTTCGTCTAGTACGCTCATGAAAAAATTGCTGCAGTAAACAAAAGTGTGACCAAAAATTCACCAGAAATGCTGACTGGAAGAAAATCACAGTAACCTGATCTCCCATACGACCCTACATAGCAAATTTTTCCTGAAAATTTTCTCCTGCATCCATACCGATGGTTGCTATTTATGTATCCGGAATTGGCAACGATAGTGTTGCTAGACACCATCTGATATAAACATCGTAAAGTTTGACATTGTTGACTGTATACGTACACAGAACGTATTGTCATATGGACGCTATTTGTATTGTTTAGTGACTTGAAAATTTCATCTGTCAAAAAATAGAATTAATTCGTGGGAATTTTCATTCGATGATTGAGTACCACTTTCGACGTGGATTATCTCAACAAAAATGCATCGATCAACTCACTTCGACTTTTGGCGATGAAACACCATCTAAAACCACTGTATATCACTGGTTCAGGGAATTCAATTATGGCCGTTGTTTATCCACCGATGAATTTAAAGAAGGCAGTCCAAAATTGGTTGTTGTGCTAGAAAACATCGATATTGTTCGCGAACCGATAAAGCAAGTTCGCCATGTGACATACTGTGAAATTGAGGCATCCCTGGGCATTAGTATGACAAGCATACACAAGATTTTACATGAACATTAAGGCGTGAAAAAGATTTGTGCGGGTTTGATTCCGTATAATTTGACAATTGCTCAAAAAAAAGCTCATGTCGATTGGTGTAAAGAAAAGCGACGAATCTTGAATCTATGCGATCAGCCCGAAAATAAACAATAGTCGACTCTATCGATCTTTCAAAATGAGCCAAACCCAACAAAAGTTGTTCCCGCAAGAAATACTTTGAAGCAAATGGTAGCATAATTTTTTTAGATAAATGAGTATGTGGCTACAGTGCCACTAGAGAATCAGAGAACGATGAATTCTGAATGGTACACAACCACTAACTCCTATACACGGGACCGAACAACTCAATATTTGACCGGCCAAAACATCGGCGGGTCGTCCGTCGTACAGTCTTGATTCGACACCCAATGATTTTCGACGCAAGATGAAGCGGTTGATACGTTAAAAATGCATGTTTTGGAGATACCTCAATCGTAATGGAAAAAGTGCTATAAAAATTAGTAAACGTAAAACGTAAACGTATGCAAAAGTTTATCGATCATCGTGGAGACTATTTTGAATAACAATAAAACCATTTTCAATAATAAATATTTGTTTTTATTTATTATTTCGAATAAATAAATGGCAACCCTCGTATAAGATCCAGCTCACGAAAGAACTAGTCTACAGATGACGAGCAGCATCGCAGAGTCGCCATTTGAGTTTTGGAAGAGCAGGCATCATCTTTATCAATGATCTTCTTCGTCTCTATGGATCAGTTAATAAGCATAATGCCATATTTTTGACGTGGAAAATTCACAGGTAATACAAGAGGGGCTGTTATATACTTCGAAAGTTATTCTTTGGTATGGAAATGATAAAGAAGCAATCATTACAATCAATGACGTTCGAGGCTCTAGGGGAATGATAATTGTGGCAAGAATTGGAAGACATGTGGTTACAATAGGACGGGGAAACATGCCAGACATCTCATAAATTAATAGCTCACGTGCTTAAGAACAATATCAGTAACGCAATAGCTGACATAGAAACCGAAACGTGGGAAAACGTTATCGAAAATTGGTGTAGGTGGATCGTGAGCTGCAAGATGGCCCAGGGAGGTAATCTGAACGATATTGTGTTTCATGTGTAATTGCAAGAACCAAATTATAGCTCGAATAAATCTGTTCATAAAAAAATGCGATAAGTGTATTCATATCAAGAGATGAATATTCCGTTAGTTTAGTTGTTCCGTTTAATCTATAATATTTAATTAAAATTTTCTTATAACTATATTAAATTACATATTGTTATACTTATAAAGATAAATTAACATTTCCTCTATAATTATTTTGTTTAAGTATATATTAAAATTTTTATTGCCTGAATTAAGAAAAAAATAAGAAGTATTTTTAAAAACCTTAATTGTAGAAGAATGAATATTGTAATCTATTGGGTTGATGTAAAAGTTCGTCCCATTTTGGAAAACGTGCAGTTCTGATCTTGTTTGGCAGAAAGAATTTGAGCGAGTACATGGGAAAAAATTGGGTAATTGTGCTTGTACTTTTTACATTTTATTTAGCATTAAATGCTAAATGCTGTGTACGGTGAGGATGCCGGTGACGATACCACATGCCGTGAGTGGTTAAGTTTCATTCAAGTTTCGTGGAATGAATTTTAATCTTGGCGATGCACTATCTTCTGAACGATCTGCCGAGGTTGATGTTAATAAAATATTGGCGCTAATTGGAAGTGATCATTATACCAGGTATGTAAATACGAAACCGGAATTTTTGTATAGAAAATACACTTTTATTGTTTGAAAATGATCAAAAAGATTTTATTCCAAGTATTGTCCATCGGTAGATTTACATTTTTCTACCTGTCTGACAATTTGTAGATGCCACGTCAAAAAAACTGTTACCCTTTTCAGGCAAACCAGCCACCGAGTCATTTTCGTAGGAAGTGAAGCGCTGCTCTGCAAGTGCGTGTCCCATGCAAATAGGTAGTAATCGGACGGACCCAAGTCTGGTAAGTAAGCCAAATGCGAAAATATTTCCCAAATAAACCCCTCAATTGTTTCCTTGACCAGTTTTGCTGTGTATGATGGTGTATTATCATGAAGCAAAATCACTTTGCGTTGCCTTTTTTAATATCCTGGCCGTTTTTCACGCAAAGCTTGATACAAATCGATCATTTTTTGTTAGTAGCGTTCAGTATAAATAATGTTTTCGCCGGGTTTTAGCAGCTCATAATCCCACCAAACACAGAGCATTGTCTTCTGTTCATAGCTATTTGGTCTTGCAGTCGATGTCGATGGTTCACCTGGAATTACCCATGATCTTTTACGCTTAAAATTCTCAAAATATATCCACTTTTCATCGCCAGTCACAATTCAATGGAGAAATCACTTTCTTTTGTACCTGGCGAGCAGCAATTCGCAAGTGGTATTTCGGTTTTCCGGCTGCCTTTCATTCAGTCCATTTTCCCATCTTCTAGATATTTCCCATTAGTTTGAAACGTATAGAGACGACTTCTCGTGTCACAGTTAATTGATCCGCGTTGTTATTGCGTTTGAGCGTCATCCTCATCCAATAATGCTTGCAATTCGCTGTCTTCAAACTTTTTCGGTGGTCTTGTCAATGTTTTTCGTTTCTCACGTCGAAATCGTCGCTTCTGATTTTTTTAATTCAGAAGTCACTCAAAGCACTATGATTTAACAAGAGCATGCTCAACGCCAGCTTTGACAAGCATTCAATGCGATTTTGTAGAAGCTTTCTTCAAATGGTAACAGAAAAGCAATGCTTTCCGCAAATCGTAGTTTCCAGGTACAAAATTCGACATGTTCAACGCTATTACAAATTATGCTGTTGTATGAAACTTACATTGTTGTGAGTTGAAAATCTTTCTCAGATGTCAATAAGGAAATGGCACCAATGACGTGGTTTGACGGTAACTACATTGACAGCTGTTTCATATTTACAGACCCACAACACCCCTAGTTGTTAGAACAACTAGAAAGTTAGGAGAAATTTTTGTTATCAATCAGTCAACAGTGTCAAATTGATTACGTCGACTTAGAATGTTAGGTCGGTTTACGGGTGCCGCATGAATTAACGAAAAAAAATTAATAGGCCGAATTTCTGCTTGCGAAACGAAATTGATCCATTTTTAAAGCAGATACTTAACAGGTAATAAATAAAACGCTAGTTTACAATACACCCGAAAAAGATTATGTTAAACATTTGGTAGGACTGGAAGGCTATCGTTTATTATGAGCTGTTACCGTAAAACCATACCGTTAATTTTAACAACGTTAGGCCACACATGCTTTTGGCAACTAGACAAACTTTTACAACTTGACTGAGATGTTTTCATCCATCCAATGTACTCTCCCGATTTTGCGCCCTCCGACTAACATTTATATAGATCGCTAGATGGTAAAAAACTGATTCCTTTGGATAGCTTGAAAAATTACCTGGATCAGTTTTTTAGCCAGAAACCTCAGAACTTTTTATGAGCGTCAGATTATACAGCTACCGGAGAGATGAACAAACTATATTGACTAACTGTAATGTTTAGTAAGTAAACTAAGTTAAAAAAGTTAAAATGGAACGATCTTTTGCATGAGCCCAATACAATTTAAAACCGTTTAATAGTATCGTAACAATCATGCAACAAGTGTAACCAGTATTACTCAATTATCTTAAAATAAGCAGACTTTGTGTTTAAACGTGTGGTTTTTGTTATAAATCGCAGCAGTTTTGCTAAATCATCGATTTTCGGCAATGTATACTATCGCAATCATTATATTGACCAAACAATAAGGTGTTGTAACTATTTCGAAATTGATAACATTCGGTGATTTTAAAAAGTTTTCGATACAACAATCGGTATTTTATTTTAAAAAAGTAGGACAATTTAATTAATAAATAAATAGTTGTACGAGTGTTGCTATTTATGTATCCGGAATAAGAATTAAAAAAAAAAATTATCATGGAAAAAGGTTTTATTGTTTTTCAAAATATTCTCCGCAATGATCGATACACTTTTGCCTACGTTTGAACCAATTTTCACAGTACGTTTTCCATTCCTATTGAGGTATCTCCAAAACATGCATTTTGAAAGTATCAACTGCTTCATCTTGCATCGACAATCGTTGGCCACGTAGTTTATTCTTCACGGACGGGAACAAAAAGAAATCATTGGATGCCAAATCAAAGCTGTAGGGTGGATGAGCCATCAATTGGATGTTTTTATCGGTCAAATATTGAGTTGTTCGGTCCGATGTGTGAGAGCTAGCGTTGTGATGGTGAAGAATGATCCTGCGTCGCTAGTTGTTTTTTTTTTAATTTCTTCAAAGGCATCTATCTGGCAAACAAATGGTTGTGTACCATTGAATTTCTTTTGCTTTTGCTGTTTACTTTCGGGTTCATAAGCATAGATCCAAGATTCGTCACCTGTGTAGATGTTATACACGGTTTTTGACGCAACTCGATTGCATTTCTTGATATTTTTGTGGCACCAATCGATACGAGCCTTTTTTGAGTGATTTTCACATTTTACAGAATCCAAAGCGCACAATCTTTTTCACGGCTAAATGTTCATGTACAATCTTGTGTATGCTTATCATACTAATGTCCAGGGATGCCTCAATCTCACAGTATATCACATGATGATCTTGCTTTATCAGTTCGCATACAATAGCGATGTTTTCTGACAAAACTACTGATTATGGACGATCTTCTTTAAATTCGTCCGGAGCAAATGACGGCTATGATTGAATTCACTGAACCTGTACAGTGGTTTTAGATGGCGCTTCATTGCCAAAAGTTAAAGTAAGTTGATCAATATACTGTTGTTGAGATAACTCACGTCGAAAGTTGTAGTGAATCATGAAAATCGCATAAAAAATCTCATCAGTTAATTCCATTTTTCGACTGAGATGACATTTTTGAGGTTTAGAGCAAGCCTTCTTCTCTAAAACATAGATGCTAATCTAGCGGACGGAAGTCCGGACTTCCAGGGGCAATTTTTACCAGCGATTAGCCAACGTTGAGTGGAACTCCTCTTCTTGTTGCAAAAAAAAATCCAATGTTTTCCTGCAAACAAGATGTTACAGGCAACTTTACTACATTCTCTAAAATATCGCTTTTAAACTTCATTGCATGCGTTTTGACCCCTTGTTCGCAGAAATATAGTGACGCTATCGTAGGATACTCCACATCAAACCAAAAATTAAACCGAATTTTTTTCAGCAGCTTTTCGAGAGCAACGGAAAAAACTTTTAACCTATGAAAATGATTTTTCTATGTCCTTCGTTGATAAGCCCCTCGCCCCTTAAGTAGCGCCATCGCGCTCTTATAACTCTTCTATGTACGTTGTCATCTTTATCATTCATCTTCAGTGATGAGGCATGTTTTCTTCATATTAATAAGTTAAGTTTCCAGCAAAGCTGCCATATTTGTGGCAAGGAATTGTGGCAATTTATAATTTATCAAGAGAGGCTTTTATATGCTGCGAAAGTTACGATTTGGAATTAAAATGATAATGGAGCGATCGTTACAGTCAATGACGTTCGCTGCTATAGGCCAATGATAATTGAGGCAAGAATTGGAAGATTTTGTCTTGGAAGACATGCACTTTCAATAGGCCGGAGTTACATGACATACATCTCATAAAATAACGACTCAATTGCTTAAAAAGTTCTTGGATCAATTTTAAAATTTGCGGACATTAATTGGCCGCCATAATCGACCCTATTAGCTAACTCAGGAGTTAAAAAAGTCTCAATATTTTAATTGAAGCTGATGATGTGAAAAGAAAATTAAATAATCTACGTTCCCAATTTGGGCATGAATATGCTAAAGTGATCTGCATGAGGCGTTCGGGAATGGGAACAGATGAGTTGTATGAACTATCAGTGTGGTGGTATGAAAAATTAGTGTTTCTTAATCCATATATAAAACCTCGAAAAGGGGGAAGTTCAGTTAAAATGTTAAGATACTTATTGTAATGAAAACATGGACAATTTTCTTGATGAATCTGTAGGAACAGATGATTCAATGTTTGCCAAAGAAAGGACATTAACGCCAAGTTTGGACAACAGTATTAATGTAACACCTGTCATGAGAAAAGGTAAAAAAGCAGGAGTTACCACTCCATCTGATGATGTAATAATTGGAACAGTAGAGACACTTGATCTTTTAGGGCAAAGCTTAGCAGCTTTAACCGAATCAACTTCAAAATTAGATATTAAAATATTTGGCGATTATGTAGCAAGCCAGTTAAAGGGCATCAAGGAGGAAGAATTATTAAATGATGAAAAACATGAAATTAATAACATTTTATATCAAACAAGAAAACGATGGCTAACAATTCAAAAACAGAATAGTGTAGCATATGTTGAGATTAAATAGAATGATAAAGAGTTACTGATAAATATGTTTATTATTATATTTCACATAAAAATTAGAAATTAAATTGTTTTACTGCTTCCCATTGCCAAGGCACAAATCCTTCATTGTTGAAATAATTGGTAAACATTCGCCTTATTTCAATAGCTTCATTGCTAGATCTATTAGCATTACTTCTTTCTACGTTAGTGAGACATACATTAGACCTCCAATTTCTATCCTTTATGGTAATAAAATTAGTATTTTCTTCATCAATACTTGTAAGGTAAAACTGTTTTCCATCTGTTTTCTTAATATAATTATGTAGAGCACCACGAGTCAATATAATACATTGAACTTTTTCAACAGATAATCTTATTTCGGTTTGCAAAACTTAGTTAATCAATGCATATCTTGTTGAGATAACTCACCTCGAAAATCGTAGTGAATCATAAAAATCGCATAAAAAATCTCATCAGTTAATTCCATTTTTTGACTGAGATGACATTGTTGAGGTTTAGAGCAAGCCTTGATGCAACCAATAATGGAGCGATCGTTACAGTCAATAACGTTCGCTGCTATAGGCCAATGATAATTGTGGCAAGAATTGGAAGATTTTGACTTGGAAGACATGCACTTTCAATAGGACGGAGTCACATGACATACATCTCATAAAATAATGGCTCAATTGCATAAAAAGTTCTTGGATCAATTTTAAAATTTGCGGATATCAATTGGCCGCTATAATCGACCCTGTTAGGCTTTTTGTGGGGTAAAGGCGCATTTACACCATGTTTTATCGTACGATTTCTCATTATATTTAACGTAAGCAGCTGGTTTTACGTTTACACCATCCAATTCCTATCAGATTTGTCGTACGAGTTGGCTACATTATAGAAATCATACGGAAACATAACAAAACCTAGTGATAGGACGATACCTATTCTGTCCGAGAAATATTACGAAAATCATATGAATGTCGATAATACAATAGCCCTACTTTATCAATATAACCTACAATTTTGCTCGAAAAATCTGTGTTTATTTATTTAGTTTATGGTTGATCGGTGTTTTATTTAGTAATAGCGATATTTATTGTAATTGCAATGGGTAATAAGGTAAGATTTTTTATCGTGTAAAACATCGTAATTGTAATATTACGATTTTTTTTTTTTAGATTGAGTGGAACAATAAATGTGTTGAGAAATTGATTATGAAATATGAAAATCACCCGTATGTATATGAAACATAATTTTTATCGGATAAAGGCTTTATCAGAGTTAACTCAGGAGTTAAAAAGTCTCAATATTTTAATTGAAGCTGATGATGTAAAAAGAAAATTAAATAATCTACGTTCCCAATTTGGACATGAATATGATAAAGTGATCTGCATGAGGCGTTCGGGAATGGGAACAGATAAGTTGTATGAACTATCAGTGTGGTGGTATGAAAAATTAGTGTTTCTTATTCCATATATAAAACTTCGAAAAGGGGGAAGGTCAGCTACAATATTAAGATACCGATTATAATGAAAACATGGATAATTTTCTTGATGAATCTGTAGGAACAGATGATTCAATGTCCGCCAAAGAAAGGACATTAACGCCAAGTTTGGACAACAGTATTAATGTAACACCTGTCATGAGAAAAGGTAAAAAAGCAGGAGATACCGCTCCATCTGATGATGTAATAATTGGAACAGTAGAGACACTTGATCTTTTAGGGCAAAGCTTAGCAGCTTTAACCGAATCAACTTCAAAATTAGATATTAAAATATTTGGCGATTATGTAGCAAGCCAGTTAAAGGGCATCAAGGAGGAAGAATTATTAAATGATGAAAAACATGAAATTAATAACATTTTATATCAAACAAGAAAACGATGGCTAACAATTCAAAAACAGAATAGTGTAGCATATGTTGAGATTAAATAGAATGATAAAGAGTTACTGATAAATCTGTTTATTATTATATTTCACATAAAAATTAGAAATTAAATTGTTTTACTGCTTCCCATTGCCAAGGCACAAATCCTTCATTGTTGAAATAATTGGTAAACATTCGCCTTATTTCAATAGCTTCATTGCTAGATCTATTAGCATTACTTCTTTCTACGTTAGTGAGACATACATTAGACCTCCAATTTCTATCCTTTATGGTAATAAAATTAGTATTTTCTTCATCAATACTTGTAAGGTAAAACTGTTTTCCATCTGTTTTCTTAATATAATTATGTAGAGCACCACGAGTCAATATAATACATTGAACTTTTTCAACAGATAATCTTATTTCGGTTTGCAAAACTTAGTTAATCAATGCATATCTTGTTGAGATAACTCACCTCGAAAATCGTAGTGAATCATAAAAATCGCATAAAAAATCTCATCAGTTAATTCCATTTTTTGACTGAGATGACATTGTTGAGGTTTAGAGCAAGCCTTGATGCAACCAATAATGGAGCGATCGTTACAGTCAATAACGTTCGCTGCTATAGGCCAATGATAATTGTGGCAAGAATTGGAAGATTTTGACTTGGAAGACATGCACTTTCAATAGGACGGAGTCACATGACATACATCTCATAAAATAATGGCTCAATTGCATAAAAAGTTCTTGGATCAATTTTAAAATTTGCGGATATCAATTGGCCGCTATAATCGACCCTGTTAGGCTTTTTGTGGGGTAAAGGCGCATTTACACCATGTTTTATCGTACGATTTCTCACTATATTTAACGTAAGCAGCTGGTTTTACGTTTACACCATCCAATTCCTATCAGATTTGTCGTACGAGTTGGCTACATTATAGAAATCATACGGAAACATAACAAAACCTAGTGATTAGGACAATACCTATTCTGTCCGAGAAATATTACGAAAATCATATGAATGTCGATAATACAATAGCCCTACTTTATCAATATAACCTATAATTTTGCTCGAAAAATCTGTGTTTATTTATTTAGTTTATGGTTGATCGGTGTTTTATTTAGTAATAGCGATATTTATTGTAATTGCAATGGGTAATAAGGTAAGATTTTTTATCGTGTAAAACATCGTAATTGTAATATTACGATTAATTTTTTTTAGATCGAGTGGAACAACAAATGTATTGAGAAATTGATTATGAAATATGAAAATCACCCGTATGTATATCAAACATAATTTTTATTCTAATAAACATGCTCGGATAAAGGCTTTATCAGAGTTAACTCAGGAGTTAAAAAGTCTCAATATTTTAATTGAAGCTGATGATGTAAAAAGAAAATTAAATAATCTACGTTCCCAATTTGGACATGAATATGCTAAAGTGATCTGCATGAGGCGTTCGGGAATGGGAACGGATGAGTTGTATGAACTATCAGTGTGGTGGTATGAAAAATTAGTGTTTCTTATTCCATATATAAAACTTCGAAAAGGGGGAAGTTCAGCTACAATATTAACATACCGATTATAATGAAAACATGGATAATTTTCTTGATGAATCTGTAGGAACAGATGATTCAATGTCCGCCAAAGAAAGGACATTAACGCCAAGTTTGGACAACAGTATTAATGTAACACCTGTCATGAGAAAAGCTAAAAAAGCAGGGGTTACCGCTCCATCTGATGATGTAATAATTGGAACAGTAGAGACACTTGATCTTTTAGGGCAAAGCTTAGCAGCTTTAACCGAATCAACTTCAAAGCAAAGCTTAGCAGCTTTAACCGAATCAACTTCAAAATTAGATATTAAAATATTTGGCGATTATGTAGCAAGCCAGTTAAAGGGCAGCAAGGAGGAAGAATTGTTATATGATGCAAAACATGAAATTAATAACATTTTAAATCAAACAAGAAAACGATGGCTAACAATTCAAAAACAGAATAGTGTAGCATATGTTGAGATTAAATAGAATGATAAAGAGTTACTGATAAATCTGTTTATTATTATATTTCACATAGAAATTATATTGTTTTACTGATTACCATTGCCAAGGCTCAAATCCTTCATTGTTGAAATAATTAGTAAACATTCGCCTTATTTCAATAGCTTCATTGCTAGATCTATTAGCATTACTTCTTTCTACGTTAGTGAGACATACATTAGACCTCCAATTTCCATCCTTTATGGTAATTAGATTAGTATTTTCATCATCAATACTTGTAAGGTAAAACTGTTTTCCATCTCTTTTCTTAATATAATTGTAGAGCACAACAAATCAATATAATACATTGAACTTTTTCAACAGATAATCTTATTTCGGTTTGCAAAACTTGAAAACGATTTGTTAATATTCCAAAGGCATTTTCAACTACTCTTCGGGAACGACTTAATCTATAATTAAACACTTTTTCAGTTGTAGAAGACCGTATACCCCAAGGCTTCATTATATGTTTGGTCAGGCGAAATGCATCATCAGCTACAATGGCATATGAGACTTTTTTATCAGAATGTGGTAATCTACTGTCATCGGGAAAATCAAACAAATTTTCATCCAGCGCTATACATAAACTATTATTGTTATAACCGCCTCCATCGCTAAAACGTTCATTGCATCCAACATCAATATAAATAAAATTGTAATGTGTGTATTTGTAATTGAAATAATATGATCCATCTTCTTTTCTTGCTCCAAAAGCAATATGCTTTCCATCAAGAGTACCTAGGCAATTAGGAAAATTCCATTGCGTTTGAACTCGATTTGCAATCAATAGCCAATCTTCTTTAGCTGAAGCCGTTTTTAAATAGTCATCTTTTAGAACAGCCGGTCGCGTTGGTGCGGACGGTAAGAGCAGCGACCTGCCGCTGCTGTGCCGAAACCGCACTGGAGCGGTAGTTGGTTCGATTCCAGCGCTCGGACGGTTGTTTTTCTTTTTTTCTTCTCTCTGTTCACTTTCTAAATGTTTGTGATTGTTTCTAGGCAAAAGTGTAAAATCCGACTACGAAGTACCCCTCAGTCACGCCAGTTAAAGGCTGGGCAAGGCCGGATGCCTTCTGAGAAGTGTTCTACGTTGGTCACTCGCCAGTCGGTAGGTTTCAAGATAGACTTATAGGTAGGCACATAACCAAGGGTTTATAGCCCGAGGGGGGTGCTGGCCTGGGTTTGTCTTAAGCTGATGACCGTGGTTCGGAACCCACGTTAAGCTGTAGGTCCAATCGCTAAATAGCCTAGTTGCTGAGGCGCCTCTAACCCTAACACTTTACCTTTTATCTTTTAGAACAGTATATATCGTCTTTGTTGTTTCTGTTATTATATTCGAAAGTGGAGGTGATGATATTCGAAAATAAAATATAAACTCAAACTTTGAAGTGTTTCTCCTGTTGCAAGATATCGAAGGGTAACAAATAACCTATAACAATATATTATAATCATAACATTTTTGACGTTTTTTCGGCGGTTCTTATTTTTAGATACATTAACAGGTCTTTATTATTATTAGTTATTATTATTATTATCATTAGTAAAAATAAGCACAGCAGTGGCAGTCCAGTAAAAAGTCCAGTCACAGTAAAACTCCCCCCCACCCCTCTATTCGTGAAATTACGAAAAAATTTCATAAAACAAAGTTGTAGGAGACAGTTTGCTAATTATAACTGAGAATTTTTCTTACTCGGTTAACACTTGAAAATACACAAAAAAAAGTTTTTTAAAAATGTTTAGCTCGTCACGCCCTCTTCAGGTCGTTTTAGAAGCTTAAAAATATTTTTGGTGAATTTTTCATGATCATTTTTAGTACAATTTTTTTCCCCCAAAGCTGTGGAATAAATAGTTTTCAAGATACGGCCGCGATCCATCATTAATGGGACACCTGGTACAAAATAGTTTTATTCAAAGGTAAACACACAGCTTTAATATGTGTGAAAATAAAAAAATATAGGCTAGTTTCGTATTTTTGGATGACAGATAAATATTAAATAAAGTAAGAAGAAAAATGACAGTGTGAATATCCAAATATAAATCATACGATAAAACATATGGTATAAATGTGCATTAAAACGAAAAGAGGCGTATTGGCCAACAATTCAAAAACTGTTAACGTGCTTAAGAACAATATCCCTAACGCAATAACTGAGATAGAAACCGAAATATGCGAAAACCTTATTTGAAAATTTGTACAGATGGATCGCCAAGCAAACATCAATTAAGCTGAATGATAACATCTTTCCACTATCTCAATTTTTTCTTACGACTTATTAACTTATGAAGATGTTTTTTTCTGTGCCCTTCGTTCATATGCCGCTTAAGTAGCACCCTCGCTCTTGTAGCTGTCCTGTGTACGCATAGCTGTCGTCAACCGCTAGATTTTCGATAGGCTGCAAACTATAGCAAACTATGATCAGGAGGAAGAAAGACCTTCTACTGGCAAGAGAAAAAGAAAAGTTATTTCGCTTTAGGACACCGCATGATCACATACAGTAAAATTGACTCTGAAAACGACCAGCGAATTGAAAGATTTTATGTGCGAGGCATATTCTCCAGATTTAACCCCTTCGGATTTTCATCTCTTCCGATCCCTGTAGTCACTATTGTTAGCCATTTCCAATCTCTTGGACAAGTCGAAAAAGGCTCGATGATTTTATCACATTAACAAGCATTTGTCAAGTCATGTATTGTTCGATCTAGGATTCGTCGGTTGCCTGAAAGTTGGCGAAAGTATACAGCAAGTGAGGTAGATTACTTGGAAGATTAAGTTATATTACTGTTTTCATAAATAACTGTGAAATGTAATAAAAAATGACCGAGAATTAAGTTGGGGACTTAATATTTGTTCAATAAATGTAAAGATCATTTTAATTATGAAAAATATTTCAATTATGTTGCCCTTGCAAAGCCAGATACCTCAGGTTGACCTTGTATATTTCATTCAGCTATTAATTAACCGAATACAATGGTGGGGCTCAAAACTAAGCTACCATATATAATAGTTTTTTGGTTTTTAATCATTTTTTCTTAGTGCCGATGTTTACCCCAATAGATGTAGAAAGGATGACCTTTGAATGAAACTAATACATCAACGCTTAAATTCCGCTAGAACTAGTTGAAACATTTTCTACTGAATGGTGTTTAAAAGCCGCTGGTGACTGTTGAATTAGATCAAATTGAAAATCCTCAAATAATTACTGTACGAAAATTTTTACCTGATAACTTTTTCGCAAAACTGGCTTTTAAGAGCTATGGAAATAAAGTTACTGGGCATATCTTTAATGGTACATCCCAAAAACAAATCTAAATTGGACTCTCAAATTACAATTTTTTCTATGGGATATACAGTAATGGACAAAAATATATAGACAAAGACATAAAGTATACAGAAAGTGAATTTTTATAATTTCTAAGTTAAAATTTATTTTTATTTTAAAAACAAATATTCTTATTTCTAACTATAAACGTTGTATAAATATAAAGTATTAATCTAAATATCCAAATAATACCGTGAAGAGAAATGAAAAAGTTGAATTCTTATAGGACAAAAGTATATAGACAAAACTAATATTACCAAGGTCTATATGAAACAAAATTAAATAACATTTCAAATAAACCAAAATAGTAAGTAATTTGTTTTATATTTTGTAGCATAACCGTTGTTACTAATAACTGCTTGGTATCTTCTAGACATTGACCCTAGAAGTTTATTAATGTAGACATGATGAATACTTTTCCATTTTTCATCCAATGCCCTATATAGATTTTCTTTGGTGGAGTAAATAATAATTTTTAATCAGTCGATTCAAGTGATCCCAGATGTTTTTATAGGGTTCAAATAGGGTGATTGCGATGGCTACTTTAAGATAGCAATGTTTTTATCTAATGCTTAACTAGCACTGAAGAATGCTTGGGGTCATTATCTTATTGAAAAGAAGATCTTAAAGGCATGTTATCTTCCATATAAGGCAGCATTATGTTCACTAATATATCGTGATACCTAAATCTATCCATAATCCCTTCTATGCCGAGAAGCAACCCCAGACCATGATAGATCCACCACTATGCTTTACTATAGGAACTGTGTATTTATGATGCATTCTTTAACATAACGAAAACATCAGATCCAAACATATTGAATTCTGATTCGTCATTCCAACATTCCCGTTTCCAATCATGTAAAGTCCAATGGATATGTCGACGAGTAAAACCTAAACGGTTCCTTCTGTTCTTCGTTGAAAGAAGAGATTTCTTGATCGATCGACGTGCAAATAACTCTTGTTTAATAAGCCTTCTTTTAATGATCTTTGTGTAACACGTCTAGTAATCCTTGGCTAATTAAATCAGCTCTTATTTCGGTTGGATAAAATATATGTAATTCACTTTACTGTCCTCTAACTAAGTTTTCTGGGACGACCGGATCTTGGCGATACTTCTATTGTCCCCCTTTGTTTAAATCTATTAAATATTGCCCATACAGCATTCCTTTTTAAATTTAAATGTTTAAGTATAGTAGCTTGATTTTGACCACTTTGGTATAGTTCACCTATTTCAGTTTTTATCTCGAATGAAATATGAGGAGAACGCGGCATTTTAAAAATGTTTTAGGAAGAATGTCTACTGGTGCGTACGTTAACTGTATTAATTTTAAAGTGAAAAGAATAAAGTTTATGATATCTATAAAGTGTATATATTTTTACCTCTCAAAAAATGTGTTTGCTGTTTTGGCTATAGTGTAAACAAAATAAAATCTACCGAATATTTTTCTTTCAGCGCCGTTAATTTTATAACAATGAAATATCTGTAAGCATTGAACTGACTGTTTATATACTTTTATCCATCACTGTATCTTTGAAGATATGATCAATAACTTCATTTCCATAGCTCTTTTTCCATAACTTCATTTCCATAGCTCACAGTTTTGCGAAAAAGTTATCACATTAATATTTTCGTATGTATTATATATTTAGTACTGATATTTAAAAAAGAAAATGTAAAAAGAGTGTAAGAGTAGAGCAAAAGTGTAAACAAGAGTTAAGAATATAAAGATTATTAAAACAGTTTGAAAATTATTTTAAGAAAAAAATTGCAAAGGAAACTGGCCTTAAATACTCTACACAAATTAGTCCGAATGGTCTTCACTGGAATGGTCATGTCATGGACTGAGTAGTGAAAGAAAATTATTTTTTCTGACGAAATGATGGGTTTTCCTTTTATTTTCATGCCAGGAAGAAAGAATATTTATTTACAACAAATGGGGAAAGGAATCGTCATGGTTGGGCGAGTATTGGTTACAAAAAAAAATTGTAACTTATGCGTTTCTCTCTCATCGAGTTAACTATCAAGAATAAAAAAATTATTAGAACGAAAGAAATTATCTTTTTGTGATATCAGTGAGGCTTCGCCAGTACTTCAACAAGATAACGTCCCTATTTATTTGTCAAAAAAAAATGAACGGATTGATTCGAGAAAAATAATATTCCAAAATTGGACAGGCTTGCTTTCTCTCCAGATTTGAATATCACTGAAAATATCCGGAAGATGTCTTCAAAAGGAGTTCATAGTGAATCAAGACCATTTATAAATGCAGAAGATTCGAAAATTGCTATTCAGGCTTAATGCGAAGAAATTCCACAACAAACAATATAACAATTGTATGATGTATTACCAAGAATAGTTTTTTTATTTAATAAAAGACCGCAAAATATTTAAATGTTATTTTTTTGTTTTCCTCTTGTTAACCGTCCTCTTTTCTGTAAAATGCAGGGTGTGTCTTAACATTTTGAAGAATCTAGAATCCACTTTAAAAATAAATAATTCATTTTACTAAACTTTTCATATTAATTTGTTATTTTGGAAACTCTTAACAAATAATTGTTCAAGTGTTTAATAGCGGGTATTTCAAATTGAGAGTTATTTTTAAATTCTTGAATAAAACACAGATGGCGTCGTGAATTTGCCTAGGTCTAGTCTCATTTCAGAAGTATAATGTATGACATTTATAAAAATAGAGTGGTACCCAATACAACAACGCGTTAAAATTGTTGAATTAGGGTAGAGCGGGGCTCTACCCTAAGCGGGAGCTAGTTGATCATAGGGGTAAGTTGTGCCATCGAAATATCTCGAAAACTAAGCGACTTACAACAAAAGTGTAAATGGCAAAAAGAAGAGGCTATGGGAGGATAATACATTGCGCGACTGTCAATTGCTGTCTGGTGCTCCGATAAAATAAGTTATATATGTTTTTTTTGTTCAAAAATAGTGTTAAAATTATTCTGTAATTAGTTTCTGATAATTATTAAGTTGCAAGTTATTTTTCAGTCTCTAGTGCTAAATAATTGGTAAAATAAAAACAAATGTACGTCATACATCATACACATTTGTTTTTTAATTGAAACAGCGTGCAATAACTTTAATTATATAATTTATTCAGAAGATATAAAAAATACAATAGCATTAAAGAATCAACATGCTTGTCAAAAAAACAATAAATTGAATATAGTAATTTCCAAGCAGTTTTAGTTGAAGTTAGAATGTATGCACTTTGAGAGCTGTGAACGATATTCTTAGCTAAAGATATAACAGTATAGCCAGGTAATCAGAATATCGTCATTTGCAGCTTTCAAAGTGTCATATATACATGGGAACTTCAACTAAAATCGATCGGAATTGAATATATTCAATGTATTGTTTTCTTTTCTTGACAAGTATACTGATTCTTTAATGTTACTGTCTTTTTTATATTTCCGGAATAAATTATATAACTAGAATTATGGCAGGCTTTTGCAATTAAAAAACAAATGTGTATGATGAATGAAGTACATTTTTTTATTTTACCAATTATTAACACTAGAGACGGAAACAATAACTTGCAACTTAATAATTATCAGAAATTATTAACAGAATAATTTTAATACCATTTTTGAACAAAAGAAATTATAACGATGGTGAGGATTTGAACCGCAAACTGTTATGTCGCCACGCCATAAAAAGTTTAATTAATGCCTTGGATACACGTAGGACTGGAATACCTTCTTATATTATTGATTGATTTGTCCGTTACTTTATGATTGTTCATTTTTTAAAAATTGTTTTATTCCTTTTTACTTTACTTTGTTGCCTCCTTACTTTTTTTTAGCTTTGTTTTGTTTTGTTTACCTTCTTTGTTATCTATCACATTTATATATATATATATATATATATATATATATATATATATATATATATATATATATATATATATATATAAATTGTTTTATTCCTTTTTAAAAAACCTACTTATATATTGTCTTAGGGCCAGTTCTACAATGCAAGAATATAATAGGTATAAGCTATACATGGAATAGGCCAGTAAACGCCGTGCGGGCGTTTATGAGCGTTTCAAATTTTATTCCAAGTATAGCTTATACCTGGTATATTCTTGCATTGTAGAACCGGCCCTTAGTATTTAAATGGCATACACTCTGCTTCAATTCATTCAATAAAAAGTCTGTTGAACGCAAATTCTGTATTTTGACACTGAGTGTTTGTAAAATTAAAGGAGATTTACCACCAAATATCAAATTTATTTTTTTAATCTTCACGACTCGCGTTTCGATAGCCATGTTATCATCATCAGGAAATAATAAAATCGAGAAGATTAAAATAGTGATTTGGTGTTTAGTGGTAAAAAAGTTTTAAGAGAAACATTGATGTATATTAAACTGATCAAAATGACTAACTCTTGAATGCAACAAGACATAACGTGAATCTTTTTCTGCTGTAATATTGTTTTAATAAATACCAACACATAGTTTATTTTTTATTTTAAGACAATAATTCAGTATCCTCAAATATTATTGGTAATAACATTGTTTTTTATATATTTTTTAGAAAAGTTATATAAAGTCTTTTTTTAGTAAATAATTTTAATTTTTCGAAACTAAAGTATATGTTACTAATACATACTTACATCTCTCTGAAATAAATCTAATGTTATACATGAAGTTAAATCCTTTGAAGACAAATTCAGATCCATATCATCTAATAGATCCATATGAATATCAGGAAACAACACAAGAAAATATAATTAATTTAAACCCTTCATAACTGAACTTTCTATACACTATCACAATCTATTACAACTCCAAACACACGACTGCGTAACTATGACGATATGAAACGGGCACCACCACCGCCACCACCAAAAACCCACAGCTCAGCCTGGCTGTTTCGCTACTGATCGTTATGAATGGAAAACGATACCGACAGTGATGCAACGACGGTATTCGATGACGACAACTCGCCCATACGGCGCAATGATGGTACTCACCGATGGTTCCGATGGTGCGAACTGCTGCGATTGGTGGGTACCGGCAGCTCCTGGGCCGTACTGTCCGGCATTCTGCATGAGGCACTGCGAAAAAACAAAATAAACAAACTCGTTAGCGGTCAATCGATGGGATGAAGTTATTATGGATATTCGACAGACCAGTTTTGAAAATACCGTTGTGATTGTATGATTATTAGAATAAACTTGTGGATATGGTGTTTAATAATAGCGCGTGTGGCGGAACTAATCGAAATAATTTTTAAAATATTCAGCAGAAGACAAAAGCATTTTATTTTTTAAAGATAGCGTCTATAAGGTAACGTCCATCTCCTCGTGAACACTCTTCCAATTGCAACAGCAATTACTCATATACGGCGCAATATTTCTACTGCAACTCCAGTATTTTTATATTATTAACTTCATTTAAATACGATCTCCAGCTCAGCAATATTTAGTGGGAGCCAAACTGGTGAAAAAGCAGACCAGAGCTTGATGGCCATACATTTTAGAAGACAGTCTATGATCACCCCACTATGAGAATCCCAAAAATTCGTAGGTAAGACTGTTCCTACAGACGAAACGGTTTTCAATCCGAAGGTCAATCCGGGATCGAAGCCAACGAAGGTCAATCCGACATCTAGTGGACCCTCAATTCTAGCTTGACGGATGTTGAATACGTGGATGATATATGCCATATATCGCATCAATTCAACAGTATGGTTCATATGCTAAACAGAACGCAATGGAAGCCCAGAAAGTACGCTTGAAAATTAATGTAACAAAGACCAAGTCATTGAGAATCAACACCAGAAATTTCCAGGCGTTCATCACCTTCAATGGATGTATGAACATTAAAGTAATTTTTTTAAAACCTGACTGGCCAACCTTTTTATTCAAAGTGATTCCAAGACTAGTAATTCCAAATGCAAAGATCTAGGAAATAATTTGACTAAGAAAAATGTATAAATAACGATTTCCGGTCTTGCCAGATTTCTGCAGTATCTACTAAAACAATATTTCTTTTTAAATGACAACACCGTCTTTTTTAGCATAATTTGACAGATCTTAAAATTCGAAATAAAAAATGTTGTCACATTTCTTTATTGGAGTAGACGTTTTAGATCAATGATTATTCAACAATACAACTTTTTTTCTAAAATAAACTGGTTTAAAATAACAATAAAAAATAACTCTTATCAACTAATCAATTATTTTTTTTTTAAACAAATGTTCAAACTGGTTCCGTCCTTAACCTACAATAATGAATTCATCAACATAATTAGGAGCGGTCATAGCGTATCCATCTTTCTTGCAGCACTTCATGAAGATAATTCGGCACATTTCGCGTAAAAATGAGGTGGTGCCCCATCCTATTGGAAGTAGAACAGCATTCTGTCTGCTAATGGTAGTTCATCAATAAACAACTCAAGTTCGTTTCTCAATAACTCTAAATAACGTTCACCATTTACATTTTGTTCCGTGAAGATAGGTCCGATCATTTTTTTATTGTAGATTCCACATGATACGTTTACTCTTGGATTATTTTGTCTTCTTCTTTCTTCAGCACAACAAGAATTACTGTAAGACCAATTTCTGTAATTTTGTCTATTGGCCATGCCAATTAAATAAAAAGTTGCTGCGTCTCTATAAAAAAGGTGCTTCTTGAAATTAGGTTGCTGAAGCTTCTTGTCCAACAATTAGTCGCAAAATTCCAATCTTCTATCACAATCATCATCATGCAATTCTTATACGCTTCTCATTTTGAATGGATGGTAATGGATTCCCTGTAAAGTGGCCCACACCTTTGACTGAGAACAATCTACCTCTTGGGCAATTTTATGCGTTAACTTGTGAGGATTTTCCACACTATAAGTGAATATAAGAATATTTTTTTCAGTAACATTTTTGTGTCTTCTGCGGATCCTTGGGCACGCACGACCGGTTGTTTTCAGTTTTACTAAGTTATTTCTTAAAAACTTAGGCTTATTGATATGTCTTGCGTGGAACTCAGCACACGCATCGAGTAGACTTAAATCACCAACATGAAGAAAAATGAATTCAACTTTCTCTTTTTGATTCATCTTAGCAACTGAATTAAAACGTTGTTTTATACACATTCAAATACAACAGCTTTCAAATAACACAATTATAGCACAATAATGATGGCTCTTTTTAAACACATTTTTTTTTTAATTTCTAAGGCCTTTAGTTTCTTTTAGTTCCTACTGGCTGCAGATTATTTGAGTTGTTTTTGCTAATTGTTCTAAAACGGCTACTCCAAAAATAAATGTAACACAACATTTTTTATTTCGAATTTTAAGATTTGTCAAATTATGTTAACAAAACGGTGTTGCAATTTAAAAAATGTTGTTTCAGTAGCTACTGAATACATCTGGCAACACCGGGAAGCATTGTTTGTAAATTTTTCTTAGTCAAGTTATTTCGAACAACTTTGCATTTGGAATAAACTAGTTTGACTCATCATTTGAAACAAAAAAGTAAGCCTATCAGGTTTTAAAAATATATATATATATATATATATATATATATATATATATATATATATATATATATATATATATATATATATATATATATATATATTACGTAAAAAATCGGCATTTCATTTATCATATTAGAACCTTACACTGTATAAATAGTTTTAGAATGAAAAAAAAAATAACAAACCCAATGTTTGTGAAAACAAATACATGGTTAACCTTCTTAATTAGAGAATTACAATTTTTTCGTGGCCTAATTGGTTGAATAACCCTGTTTATTTTATTTATTTAAACGTCCTAAATTATAGACCCCGATTTGACCAGGTTCAACTTGCACGTTTCCTTTGGGTTATTAGTCATAATTCTACAGTAGTTTATTCATCGCCATCATACGAATTTCGAAATAGCAGATGCACAGATTGGCTGTTTAACGCAGGTATACCATTTTATTTATTTCTAATGCACTTTGGCCTTGATGTTTACTGCTTTATAGACGAAAATAGAAAATGCATAAAAAGATCGAAAAACGTAAACAGGGTGAGTCAGTAATTTATGGGTTTGTTAGACCTGGATTTCATGCAAATACAGGATGGGAGGATATCCGGTCGACTGAAATCTTTGATATCGTTTCTCGAAAATCCTACTATGATCAAACAGTAAGAGAATATCTGTTTTCAAAATTCGTGCATTTTGCGTGTGGATATATCCATTTGGGGTTTTGGCGTCGCACGCAGAAATATATTAAACTGTGGGGTTGGATGTGGGGCTTTTCCTATAATGGTGTAGGTCCACTATATTGGATCAAAGATACCATGACCAAAAAAAACCTACATGGAAATATTAGAAAAAATCATACTTCCTTATGCCGAAATGAATATGCCGCTAAAGTGGATCTACCAGTGGGATAACGATCCGAAACATACCGCGAAAGTAGTGAAACGATGGTTTCTCGCAAATAAGACTGAAGTGCTATCCTGGCCGTCGCAATCTCCGGATTTAAATCCAATAGAAAATATTTGGCGTCATTTAAAAAAAGGCATTGCAAATAAAAAAAAGATCAAACAAAAATATGTTGTGGGAAGAAGTCAAGAAAACTTGGTATTCTATACCGGATGAAACTTGCCAGAAGTTAATAGACTCTATTCCAAGGAGATGATCAGCTGTGGTTAAACAAAAGGGATATTCTACTAAATACTGATATTTTATATTTATGAAGTTTGTTAATAAGCATTAGTTTTCACAATTTAAGGCTATAAGTGATATACTCTTATTTTTTGACCAGAAAAAAAACACATATTGTTTGATTGTTGAAATAACTTTTATAACACTAGAATAATGTTTTGTTTTACCAATATTTAAAGCGGACAACACTTGAAAATGCCAAATGATATATATATATATATATATATATATATATATATATATATATATATATATATATATATATATATATATATACACATCTATATATATACACATATATAACACTAAATATATACATATATACAGATCTATAACATCTATGAACTACTGATTGAGATTGAATAGTTAGCGAACTCTGCGTCGTGATTTAGTATTGAGTGGTAAATCTCTTCGAAATGTCATTACAACGAATGGTTTTCATTGAAATTTGAAATATCGGGGGAAAAATCACAGGAAATCAAGTAGGACGAAAACAGTGGATAGTTAAACATCGCAATATGTTTTAAAACGAAGAATTAACGTACAACATACGGAAAAAAAGTTTTGTTTTCCAGCCACAATCACAAACATTTCACACTACATGGTCACCACGCCACGCCACTCGTTTTCCAAAACAGAGTCAGAATAACTTTCTCATTATGATATCGACATCTTCTGAGTTAAATTTCATGTATTTTCTGTTAGAAGTAAAAGAAGAATCAGAAGTATAGAAAAAAAGAGCACATTATGTTTCTTTAAAATTACACCAATTTCTGGAGGAGCTTCGACATGCTAGTAAAAACGTTGAAATCTTTATTATTAATTCTTCTATTGGTTTGAAACACAAATGGTTCTTTCGGTTTGAAACACTAATAATCTCGACGCGATTCATCACTAAAAACTAAATATATTTTTTAAATTTATCAACGCGAGTTTTGCTAACCAAGTTAGGATAATCAGGAGATGATTAAATCTGATTGAGTTTAAGATTGAATCATCTCCTGATGCTGCTAACATGGTTAGTGAAACGCGCGTCGAAAAGTAAGAAAAATGATTTGTTGTTTTGTGGTGAATATCTTCGAGTTTAATCTTTGACAACGAACTGAACTATTTAAAGAAAACGTGCTTCATCAATTGAACAATTCCGCATATTGTACATACTTTTATATTTTCCTTTATTCTTATTAAAAAAAAACTTTTATCATTACTGATAAAAATTCCCAATACATACATAAAAGTAAAGTGAAAGTTTAATGCCAACTGAATACTTCCTGACAGCTTTCGGTTGAGTGTTTATTTGTAGTTTGGGAAAATATCGATCCAACAGTTCTGAAAAATTTAGAGATTTATAGGTGACCTACATTGTGAAGGAAAACCAATATGATAAAATGGTCTTCAATATCATATTATTTTTGATATGTTATTATTTAACAGTAGAGACTATGTCGTTCATTTTTATATTTTATGATTCATATATTAATTTTTTTTGTTTTTTCTTGGCGTTTCAGTCAATTTTAATAACAAGAATGTTTTTTTTTTACTTTTTTAACGTTTCGGTTTCTTTTATTAAACCATCCTCAGAACAGCTACAATTCTACAATATATAATATTCCTATACACGGTACAAATTTATATTTTAACATATATGTACCTTCTTATAATATCTTAATATACTATATTAACATTATAGTACCAATCATAAACTAATAGTTGAGGTTTTTTTTTATAAAATATGTTATTTTTGTCTAGTTTTCAGTTGACATATGACTTTGACACATTTTGCAATAACCAAACCTTTGGCGGGTTGTTTTTTCTTAACGAACACCGTATATGTTTATCCATTTTTGCATGCTGCTATTGATTTTAAACATATTTCGTGAAACATGCCCTATGTCTAAACCTAATCGTTTTACCGATATTCGCCATTTTGTGAAAAATATCGGAGTTGCAGACTCTTTTATGCAGTGGATTATCATTTTTGGTAGGGATCAGTTATTACAGTACACAATTTTTCATAGCAAAACACCATATTTTATTTCCGTTCAGTTTCTTTCCTTTAACTCATTTTAAAATATTAAAAATTAAAATCTCCAAATGTAGAAGAACGCCTGTCGACCAATCGCACCAAATAATGCGGAAAAAATTCCATCCTCTCGCCAACATTTTTACATCAACGTTGGACGTTTACCTCCAGCGACCGAACGCCAGTCAACTTTTCTCGTCGTTGGCGTTATATATTTTGTTGGTTGCCAGAATTCGGGGGTTTAACTGCTTTCTAAAACATTCGATTTGGACGTAGATTCCCTGCAACCGAGCGTATCGGTAATTAGTTTTAAACGCTGATTTGACGGGTACCGAGCGGTTGATATGTCTCTCGTCGTGTATTTCGTTCGCTTCGCGAATACGTGTTTGACTTTTCTACTTTGATCTGGATTAAAACATATTTAAGAAATTCAATGGGGGAAGACAGACTAAATGTTTTAGGTATGTTAAATATTGAGAGTGCTATGGTCGAACTAATCCCGGACTTGAATGAAAACATTATTGAAAAATGTATTTTGGACAAAAACAGGAAAATGGAATTTCACTTTAAAAACTAGAAAACGGCGAGGTGCTATTCACCTTTTTTTGTCATAAAACTTTGATATTTTTTGAATTTTTCGAACTTCCCAAGACGTTTTTAGAATTTTCTCTACTGATTTGCAGTTAAAATAAACTGTTTGAATGGTTACTCTTCGGGAAACGGTAAGTACTTACTTATTCATTCCTTTATCTGCGCAACAAGCAACAACCCATCCTCCAATGTCCTTGTAAGTAGTAACATTACAAAATTCTAATCTTTTCCAGGTTCACCTCCTCTATAAGGTTTTGATAGCACGAAAACTAAAAAGGAGGAAAGAGAAAGCAAAAAAATCGTCAGCAGCACTATTTTCTTCTACGTTTCCACCAATTGTATGTGATACGGATGAAATTTTTATTTCCTAGTTATTCTGTTGGCTCTGGATTATTTAACGCCTACCTCGTTTTCTCTCTCTCTGCATGAAATATGCAGATTTTTAGTTACAGCTTGAAGAACTAAATATTCGTTTTCTTCACTCATAGCTCCTTTCGGCCTTTCCAAGTTTTTTCGTAATCGACCCATCCAGTTCTTTCAAATCGCTTTTTCAGTCGTATAAACGCTAATGCTTTAGAATGATATTCCGCATTAGAGAATCTTTACGCATAAATTCTACTTGCCAAAAAAAAGTTTTGAACACTTGCATATCATGTTTATTAATTATGTATATCATGTTTATCAATTCCTTTCTAGAAACATTTTCGTTCTACTTTCTGTTGTAATAAACACCGTACTACACAATTTGATAGTTCACAAAATCCAAATAATTGACCGCTTGGTTCATTTGTTTCTACGTCATGATTGTCTAGGGGGTCTAGGCCATCTGCGTGTTTTAAGTTGATATTGAATATTGAATTGAAATTGGATTTCTTTTCGATAGTCAAAATAATAGATCGTAAAAATATTTTTTCCTATTTAATTATGAAAGTACACTTTTTTTTCTGTATCATATAAAAACTGTTTAAAAGCTATACTAGAACAATATTTGCCATTTGAAATGAATAGTATGGCGTTATTACTAAAACGTCTAAAGTGAATTCCATTAAAAACAAAAATGTTAAAATTTCGGAAATTATTACAGATAGGTATCGGACATGTTGATGAAGAATAGATGCATTTTGTCTTAGGAATATTGTAAAATGAAAAAATATTAGACATTCCATTTAAATTAAAACTGAGACATAAACAAACTTTTATTACAAAAATTTTTTCACAATACACCAAAACACTATTTTTATATTCTGGACGCACGTTTCGCTAACCATGTTAGCATCATCAGCAGATGATTAAAACTTTTAGAAACCAGTTTTAATCATCTGCTGATGATGTTAACATGGTTAGCAAAATGTGCGTCCAGAATATAAAAATAGTGTTTTGGTGTATTGTGAAAAAATTTTTGTAATAAAAGTTTGTTAAGTGTAACGCCAAAGGTTCCAAAACCGCAGTGTAAAACTGAGACATGTTTTGATTTTTTTCATTTATCTCATTTATCCTGGACACCCTTACAACGTACATACATTTTGTTTGCATTAAAAATTAAGTCATAGTTTCACTAATATTTTTGCCAAAAATGATAGTCCTACATCAAAAAATAAATGATATATGATAAGGCAAAATAGAGGCTGCAACTCCGATATTTTTTCCAAAATGCCGGATATCGGTAAAATCATTAGATTTAGGTATAGGACATATTTCACGAGATATGTTTAGAATCAATAGCAGCATGCAAAAATGGATGAACATATAGGGTGTTGGATAAGAAAAAACAAAACTATACCTTGCCACGAGTTTGTAAGACACCCTGTACAAATAAAATTATTTTTAAATTATGCATGTCTATGTATATTTAGTTGTACAACTCTTATACTTAAACTTTTTCTCTTTTTCTATCTCCTCTCTTGCTATCTCACTATTAGGACACCCTGTTTATACTACTTAAATTATCAATATTATTTTTAAAATTAATTAATCTCTGACAATGGTTTATTAAAAAAAAACCGAAACGTTAACAAAAAGAAATTGTTTGTTAAAAAAATAAATTTTGTTATTAAAACTGACCGAACCCCAAGAAAAAAAACAAAAAAAATAATAATATTAAACGGTCGGGAAAATACATATAATAAAATTAAATATTAAATCTCTTTCATTATAAAAACTGAAATTTATCGTAAAATACACCCTGATAAAATTACGTATCTGGCTTAAAAATTATCACTGCTCTCTTGACATAAGTTTATAATAAATGTTAGTCTTTCACTTAGTTGTGAACAGTATTTTTTCGAATTAATGGTCTGGTTTGCAGGTAATAGCAAAATATTCCTTTCCAGATTCATCAAATATATAGCATAACCATTTTTGGCTGGAAACTGGATTTTGTGCTAGTCGAAGGGTGATTCCCGAACTTACACTGATCTTTTACAATTAATATAATTTAGACCACATCCAGCTCATCAAATAGTGCAGTTTTTAGAAACTGCCCTGGTGATTACGAAAGCCCTGCCCACCAGCAACTTTAAATGGACTTGAAGCAATGTGCCTAGGATATCTTGTCATAAGAAGACATACATCATCTAGTTTGCACCATAACTGGCAGTTTTACACATTCTCATAATGATTATGGTGAGCCTACTCATTACACAGGTCGACATGATTTTTATAATATTGATAAGCATATAAAGCACAGTCCAATGTTTTGTAATAATCAGAAAGCAGTCTTCGTAATAATCAGAAAGCAGTCTTCGTAATAATCAGAAAGCAGAAATTCGCTTGATTACTTTGAAATCGTAAATCGTCGGTTCTCTTGAATTTTTTTGTTCACATCACGAACCAAATCTTCAGAAATCAGAGAAGGTCGCCCAGGGCGTGGCTCATCATGCGCATTAACCGGTCCTTGAACATTCTCACCGACTTTCGAACTCTACTGTTACTCATAGCATTATCACCGTAAACCCTACAAATCTGACGTGAATTTCCACTGCTGCAAAGTTTCTTGCACTCAAGAATCGAATTACAGATCATATCTCACAGTCGGTGGGCGACTCTATTTTTTTAAACATTATAAACTTCTACAGCTCAGCACACAGACAGACGAAACAGTTGCAACCGGCGTCTAAACGCGCGCAAGACATGCAAGACATGCTTAATATAATTATGCACAATCCATTTTTCAACATAAGTTCATCTTAAAACAAGATACAATTAGGCCACATCAGGCTCATCAAATAGTGCAGTTTTTAGAAATTGCCCTGGTGATCACGAAAGCCCTGCCCACCAGCAACTTTAAATGGACTTGAAGCATGGCAATGTGTCTAGGATATCTTGCCATAAGAAGACATACATCATTTAGTATGCACGATAACTGGCAGTTTTACACATTCTCATAATGAGTATGGCAAGCTTACTCATTACAAAGGTCGACATGATTTTTATAATATTGATGAGAATAATCTTTTACGTTTCATTTATGTCCCATTTTCAAGTATCTGCTTCTCTTTTATATCATGGGATAATTGAAATTATTTGTATCTGATTTGAGTACTTTGGTACAAAGTATGGCTGTTTTTTGTGTCTATGGGACAGTAGGATAATAAAAGAACATTACAGTAAGAAAGATTGGCCTCATTGAACTTCTTTTCTACTTGGTACATTCAAACATAAAATATGCCTCCCTTGTTAACCCAAAAAGGTGCTTCTTCCGCCTCTCCATATTAAGCTTGGACTACTGACAAACTTTTTTAAAGCCATGGACGAAGAAGGTAATGGTTTCAAATACCTAAAAGAAATATTTCCTCAATTAAGTAATGCTAAACTAAACGAAAGCATATTTATTGAACCTCAAGTAAGGAAGCTTATAGGTGATTTCCGTTTTGAAGAAAAATAAATGAAAACGAATTGGCAGCTTGGAAGAGTTTTGTTAGTGTAGTGAAATGATATCTGGGCAACAAGAAGCTTATGAAAGCTTATGAAATACTAACTATCTACTAACTATTTTTATATGCTCCCATTTAGATTGTTTACTGGAAAATTTGTGTGCAGTAAGCGACGTGATTTGCTTATAATTTTCGAATTTAAGACTACAAAATACTTCATATACAATGTTACCTCAAAAAAGTTTAAATTTGTTGACCTGTGTTATTACCCTTTTTTATCATCACAATAGCGCTATAGATTACAGATCAAATTAAATTTATTTTTCATCGCGCTGATTTTTTTTTGTTCTCTTACGAGACAATTGTTGACTTTTCAATAAAATTTAAACTGGAAGAGATTTAGCACTAAATACCAAATCAATTTTTCAAAGATAAATTGAATCACCTCCTGATGACATGGTTAACATGGTTACGTTGGTAACATGGTTAACTGAATACGTAGAGAAGATAAAAATGTATTTTGATGTTTAGTGGTAAATCTGTTTTAGAGTTCCAAATGTTACAACCGAAAAATTGAAAAATTCATAAGTTCTTGAAAAAATGTTATTTTTAAAGTGAATAGTTTATATTTTGCTGTAAAGATCATTATCCTATGCTAATAGTTGACGGAATTCATATGTAAATCCGTATATAATTGTTTTGGTAACATTTCGCTAGAGATCATGGTCTAGTGCGTTTATAGGTTTAGAATATACTACGCCATGTTCGACCTCATAAACTATTTACAGACCTTTTTCAATATTTGCATTCTGTGTATAAATAACCCAAATGGGTATTAGGAAGGGTCTCTGGCCATTATAATTCGTTTGAGTTTATTAGTTAGTAAATATTCTTTTTAAGATTGTTTTACTTTCGGATAATCTCTTAATATATTTATTTTTATTTCGTCTAAGTCTTTGTTTACTTAATTAAATAAACAAAGAAAATTAGTAATAGAACTATTAGTCACTAAAAAGGACTGATTCTCAAATATATAACATCAGAGAAAACAGTCTTAGAACAGTTATGATTGCAAAATCTCAATGGCCAATCTTCATGGCCAGTTAAAGAAAGGTTCAGGATATTTACTGTGTAATAATCAGTTATTTCAGCCCTTTTTTGCGGTATAACACAATCCTCTCCACAGACTCAAGGTGAGAGCCAGATGCATAAATGTTGTTGGCGTGAGGGCATGTATTATCCTGAACAGACATACTCTTAGTTTTAATTATGTTAATCTTAAGGTCTAATGCTTCATATGCCCAAATATAAGAATTAAGAATTTGTTGAAGCGTAACTGGACCGTGTGCTATTAAGGCAGAATCATCCGCGAACAAGAGTTATGTGATATAGTGTGTTCGGGTTTTTTGGCTTTAAGGCGAGACAGACTGAAGAGGCCTCCGTCAGTCCTATAGCGTATTCAATGCCTCTATCGTCCAGCTTCCTGTCGACGATAGTCCAAGAAGTCCAATTCATGATTGCAGTTTTAACTTTTTCATCGTCGTTGAACCGTTGACCACCAATGAACTTCTTTAAGTGCCTTGTGTTTGAGCAGAAACATGTGGCCTTGCATTGTCATGGAGCAACATCATACCGGAAGACAGTAGGCCACGCCGGAGTTTTCTCAAGGTGACACAATACACATTAGAATTGATTGTTGTGCTTCTCGGCATAAAATCCACTAATAAACTCCCTTTCCTGTCCCAAAAGACAGTTGCCATGATCTTTCGTGCTGAAATTGTCTGTTTAGCTTTCCATTGTCTGTTACTTGGACTTAGGAGTCATGTTAAACACCCAAGTCTCATCTCCTGTAACGATGTAGTCAAACAATTCATCTCATTCCTAATTGTATTGATTCAAAAACGATAAAGCACAGTCCAATATTTTGTAATAATCAGAAAGCAGTCTTGGAATTCACCAAGAACACAATTCTCGATAATTCATAATAATGGTGTACAAAACTACCCTTGAAACTGAGCCTGAAACCTGTGGATATTCGCTTGATTATTTTGAAATCGTGAATCGTCAGTTCTCTTGAATTTTGTTGTTCACATCACGAACCAAAATCTTCAGAAATCAGAGAAGGTCGCCTAGGGCGTGGCTCGTCATGCACATTATCCCGTCCTTCAACATTCCCACCCACTTTCGAACTTTACTATTACTCACAAATGACAAACCCCACAAATCTGACGGTGAATTTCCGCTGCTGCCAAGTTTCTTGCACTCAAGAATCGAATTACAGATTATATATCACAGTCAACGGACAACTCAATTTTCTTAAATATTATAAACTTCCACTGCTCAGCACATAGACAGACGAAACAGTTGCAAACGGCACCTAAACGCGAGCGAGACATGCTGGGAGCAGACGCGCAAATGCACTGCGGGATTGCGCGTCATTCTCACTCTCATTCACAAACAGACCTTATTTAAAAAATACCCCTCGTATATAGGAAAGTAATCTGGGGGTCATAATTTTAGCAAGTATTTTACCAGATATATCTTGATGATGCTAACATAGTTGCCGAAATGCGCGTTGAGAAGTTAAAGTGATTTGGTGTTGAGAGGTAAATCTCTTCTAGTTTAGTGCTTCACACTCAAGGTTCCAAATAGGAGAATTAAACAAGTTTCAAAATAAAGTTGAACAAATTATGTATGCTGTTCTATACTGTACCATGTAATATTTATAAATAGCAACCATAATAACCATAAATGAAAAAACTCCTTGTTGAAAGGCTCTCTATATTACGCAAAAAAAAAATAAATAGTAGGAATATTAAACAAGTCACAATAAAAAATAACACTTCAAAATATTTCCATTTCATGTTACAAATAAATAGTGCAATACCTGTTATATTTATTGCTAAAAAGCATAAACAAGAGATATGACTATCTGTGGGTAACGACGATTCATGATGCATACACACGCAACAAGCTGGTATATCCAAGGTTAATAAATTGTATTTGTAGTAGCATTAACCCATTAAAATGATAACATTGCATGTGTGCATTCGTTCGATTGTACATTAAAAACAGAAAGTAAGCGATTCAGAACCTTTCATGAACATGGACAATGATAAAATCGATCAACGATAAAACTAAACAAAGTCTAATTATAAAAGCCCGAAATGTCCTTAATCCCCTTTATTATCAGATCAAACAAGTCTCTGCATAGTTCATTCAATGATTTTTACAGGCTCTTTTAAAGTTATACATTCTGTCAAAAAAGTACCGGGAATTGATCATTTGAAAAGCCCGCTTAAAGGGATTGTCAAAATTATTTTTAACGTCATCTGTCATTTCATCATGCTCGATTTTGTCAGTTCATCTCAGGTGTGTTTTGCGATTTTTACAATGGATAAAAACATCGAACAAAGAATGTACCTTAAATTTTGCATTGCAAATGGAACTTCGTGTGAGTAATATGAGTGATACAGTGCATTCAAAAGTGGTCGAGATGGGGAAGATTTGCCATCAACGTCTTCAACTGAAGTTAACATCACTAGAGGAAATGGTGACTGAAAATAGTCATTTAACTGTGATAGATATAGCTGTTGATCTTTCCGTGTCTCACGAATCAATCGTACTATTTTACGCTATTGTTTGGGCACGAAATGCGTTGCCGCTCGAGTAGTGTCGAAAGACCTGAATTTTCTTCAGAAACTCGCGTAAAGGTCGCTGAAGATCCCCGTGTAAGATCCCACCTTCACAAAACGTATTGTAACTAGTGATGAGACATGGGTATATGAGTTTGACATGGAAACCAGTTAACCAACTTCATAATGGTGCCTTCCAACAGTTTTCTTTGATTATCGCTGTGTTGTGCACTCGGAATTCTTGCCAGAAGATCAGACGGTAAATAAAGAATATTATCATAATTATAAAGAGCATTATGTGGCGTTTGCGAGAGCAAATTTGTCGAAAAAGGCCAGATTTGTGGAAAGAAAACTCTTCTATTTTGGATCACGACAACGCACCATTTCATAAGGCTATCATTGTGAACGAATTTCTGGCCAAAAACTCAACAAACACCATCGAACAACCACCGTATTCACTTGATATGGCTTCGACCGACTTTTTTCTCTTTCCAAAACTCAAATCACCACATCGAGGCACCCGTTTTCATTCGCAGAAGACATAAAAGAGAATTCGCGAAAATCGATTACGGAAAATGCGTTTAAAAAATGTTTTCACAGTTGGATTATTCGCTGGCATAAGTGTATTATTGCGGAAGGAGCCTACTCTGAAGGCGATACAATAAATTTAGATTAATAAAAAACATTTTGTGTTTTATTGGCCGATTCCCGGTACTTTTGTGACAGAATGTACATAGAATAAATTTAACCAACAATTCTTCACATAATTTCACGAAAAAAGTTCCTTCCAATAAGGATAAAAAACCTAAGGATTTCGGTGAAAAAAAAATGCAAAATGATTAAATCTCCAATCATTTTAGCAAATATTAATTATTTAACGAATAAACCATAAATAAATTAATGAACATTTTTAAAACATTAAAAATCACGCCATATATCAGCCAAAATGGAAGCGCCACGTCGCATTGACTAATCGAGATAATCCTCACGATAAAGAGTAATATTTCAAAATGCTGATACAAATTATTCCAGTGTATGTCAGTGCCCGCATTTAAATTCCATTTAAAACCAAAAATGTATGCTGTACGCGAATATCACTATATGCTTCTTATTTGCGAAGAAGCTCGTATTAAGAAGTACGTTTACTTTGTTGCTGTCGGTCATATTAAAAAGTACGTTTTCGGAAAAACTATTTAAAACGATGCCAAGCTTGTATATACTCAAATGGTGGAAATTTTGAACATTTAATTCAATACAACAATTAACCATGTGTGTGACCTGAATCGTTTAAAACGTGTTAAGTTGTGAAAAATTAGTATAAAAATTTTATTTCAAAAAATGCGAAATCATTCAAACAATTCAATTCTAAATAAATAAGCAAAGATTAATATCAAAATATTTTCACTATATTTAAAATTGTATGTATAACAATTGTTTCGACGCACAGTGTCTTTTTCAAATACAAACTATGCTAAACTAACTTTTTATATATCGACTTTATCAAAGTATCAATGACGATGATGAAAATGATTGCATATTGATATGATATATATTTGTTTAGAAACTGTATGTTCAAAATAATATAAATAATCGTATATATATATATATATATATATATATATATATATATATATATATATATATATATATATATATATATATATATATATATATATATATATTCCACTTTGAAGCCATTTTTAAGAGAATCTAATCTCCTTAATCTGCCTAGTCCCCAAAGTTCACAACTAAAAAATGACGTGGACGGCGTGACCTCTGTATTAATAGGTGAAGTCGTGGGTGGAGTGTTCGGTTGAGGTAGGAGGGTGAGACGAGAGGTACACGTTTGACTGGAAGGGTTTCGGATGGGCAATTTAAGAATAAGCGGTTTCCATGTATTTGGAACTCTAAGACCGTCGTCCCTCTTGTTTAAGCAGTCTGGACAGTTTTCAATCACTTCACGAATTATGCGGGGTTTGTAGAAATATATAGGTGCGATTACTTTGGCCTTGTCGAAATATATTTTGTGACCCGTTTGGATAGGATGTTCTGCTAAGGTCGAGGAGAGATCCGTTTTTGGGACGGCGAGAGAATGTTCGTATATGCAATTTTGGATAGGTCTATTGGTTTGGCCGATATATGATTGGGAGCAGCCAGAACAAGCAATCTTATAGACACCATGAGACTCTTGTGGAATATTATCCTTCACTGGTCAGGAAACTGGATATATTTCTTTCTGTTGTAAATATTGTTTCGATATTTCGGGATCTGAATACGTGGCAAATTTTATCAGTAACTCCCTTGATGTATGGCAGAAGAACTTTAGGGTTTTGGGACAATTCTTTAGTGGATTGGTTGATATGACCAGCTGCCTGAACTATATTAATATGCCTTTTTATTTGGTGCATGTCATAGCCATTTGCCGTTTCTAAGGAATTAAGTTCTGTTTATCTATGTTCCCTATCCGACAATCTTAGTGATCTCGTGACTAAAGTTTTAACTACCGAATTTAATTGGGATTAGAGACTAGATTCTAGACTAGAAACTAGATTCTCTTGAAAATGGCTTCAAAGTGGAAGCCGAAACGTCGAGATTATACAAATATAAATATATAAAACGCGGTTCTACCCGAGTACCTAGTAATTCTAATATTACCGACCGCGGAAACCTTTCCGGATATATATATATATATATATATATATATATATATATATATATATATATATATACAGAGAGAGAGCACAGGTACAGTTAGAACCTAAAATTGGTGAATATCAAGCAGGTTTTCGACCGGGCAGATCCTGTCCGGAACAGATCCTGAATCTAAAGTTGATCCTAAGACATCAAAAACTATATAATAAAAATCTCGTCTGTAAATTTGTGGATTTCAAAAAGCATCTGATTCTATTGAAACTGAATCTTTATTCCAAATCTTAAAAGAACAAGGACTAGATCTGAAAACGCTGGCAATTATTAAAGCAACACTAACACAAGTTCAAACGTTAAATTCATGGGTGACATCTCAGAGCCTTTCGAAGTTAAACCTGGAGTGAGACGAAAGCGGATAGACTCTCGCCACTCTTGTTTAACTGTGTTCTAGAAAAAGTAATACATGAGTGGCGTGCAAAAAAATTGGGCCTGAATATTGACCAGCACATTAAACTGGGGAGAACTAACATCAAAATAGATTGTCTAGCGTTTGCTGATCTAGCAATTTTAGTTCAAGATATATTAACGGCACAAAAACAGATTGAAATTCTAAAAGAAACAGCAGAAAAGGTTCCAACTATATATATATATATATATATATATATATATATATATATATATATATATATATATATATATATATATATATATATATATATATTACAAATAACTGTTTAACTTGTTTTATTGAAAACGGTAAATCCCAAGGAACTATTATTATGTTTTCCTTTTTCCTGTACTGACAAGCAGGAGGTAGAAAATACTTTTAAATATGTAACTACAGAATAACCGAAGCTACAAAATTACAGACCAATATAATTACTAGTCGGATGGTAAAAGAAGTAGGATGGAAATTGCATGTTACAAATAACAAAGAATAAACATAAATAATAGAAATGCATCAACAGATCGATCGCATGTTTGCGATTAATAACTCATCTGTTTAATAAACAACTTTCAATTTCAACTAAAGAATTGGGCCACAATAATTCATGAAGACATGAATTTATTATTTTGAACTTGACTTTGAAGTGATTAAGGTAATTCTGAACATTCGAGTTTAACCATGAAAGAGGCTAATTTATTTTGATAAAACGATATTAATACGTAATATTTTAAGCTAATGAATGAATGAGTCTAGAATTTGAAATAAATTTAAAGATCGTATAAATAGTTCAATAAGCAAAATAGAACAAAAACTGCCTCAAAATTTGTGGTCGAAAATAATATTACTCATCAGTGAAATAACAATTCAAAAATAAATGCTGTGAAAACATTGTAGATTGTCTTCATAGTAAGGGGCATAATTTATAGCACGACTACGTATTATCATTCAACAAGGTTACCGAGTAAGCTAAAAGCCATGCCGGAGAGTTCAACCCTCCACTAAACACCAATTCAATCTTAGATTGAATCATCTCCTGATGATGCAAACATAGCTAGCGAAAACGGGCGACGAGAGTTTAAATAAAGTGATTTATATATATTATTTTATTATAAGGTATGATATCGGATTATATTAGGTGTACAAATAAATTTTGACCTATCCGAATTAATCGGAGCATCAAAAAAAGTTGAAGATGAGCAATTGGATCAGCTGTTGAAAGAAAATCCTTGTCAAATACAAAAGGGGCTTGCTGAACATTTGGGTATCACTCTTCAGGCGGTTTTCCATCGGTTGCAGAAGCCGGAAAAAATTCAGAAGGCTAGTCTTTTGCCTGCTGTTAAGATTTAAACACAATGCTTTTCTGTTCAAAATCGTGACAGGTGATGAGAAGTGGGTTCTATAGGATAACCCTAAAAAGAGAAAAGCATAAGTTTATCCCGGGAAACCCTCAACGTCAACTGCAAAGCCGAATATTCATGCGAAAAAAGTATTGCTATGTGTTTAGTGGGATATAAAAGGTGTGCTATACTTTGAGTTACTAAAACCCGGGAAACTGTAACTGGAGCATTATCTAGAACAACTGATGCATTTTAAATGATAAAATAGAACGAAAACGATATCGATACTTTGGGCTGGGAAGTTCTCCCTCATGCGGCCTTTTCTCCAGATAAGACCCCTTCAGATTTCCACCTCTTTCATTCTCTGCAACACTATCTTGTTGATACGCACAGGTTCTCACAACAGAGGTCCAAAATTTTATCACCGGATATATGGGATCAAAACCACAATCGTTTTTCGGAGCAGGGACTCGCCAGCTGTCCGAAAAATGGCAGAAATGTATCGAAAGTATTGCAGATTATTTTTAAGATTGACATCTATGTTGGTTTTGAAAAAATAAATATTATTTTTATGTAAAAAAATGGTCAACATTTATTTGTAGACGTAATATATAAGTGTTTAGATGTCTGCTAGCATAAGTGTATCGAATGAAGCCTCTTCCGAGAGTGACAATACAACAAACACGGGTGACTAAACTAATATTTTGTATTTTATTGAACAAATCAGGAAAATTATTTCACGACAAGTAGTTCTACACCACCTCCTCTTTATACGAAGGTCAAACCACTGGGGGCCAAATCCAGTGAATACGGTGGATGTTGTAATAATTCCAATTTTAATTCCATGATTTTGGCCATTGAAACTGTACAGGTGTGTACCCGTGCATTGTCTTGATGGAAGAGGATCTTTTTCTTTTTCAAATGAAGACGATTTTTCTTGATTTCTTCGCTCAACTAGTGTAATAACGACGCATAATACTCTCCAGTTATTGTTTTTCCTTTTTCCAAGTAATCGGTGTAGATGATTCCGCGTGCATCTTAAAAAAATTGTGGCCATAACCTTGCCGGCCGATTTTACCGTTATCGCCTTCTTCGGAGCCCGTTCGCTCTCAAAAACCCACTGTTTTGATTGTTCCTTTGTGACTGGAGTGTAGTAGTGCATCCATGTTTCGTCCACAGTTAAGTAACTCGCCAAAATAGCCTCAGAGTGGACCACGCGATTGCGTTTATTCTCCACCGAGAGCAAACCGAAATTTTTTTCACACCAAATTTTTCGTGCAAAATTGAAAACATTGTACCTTACGATAAGCCTGTGGCCTCAACTATTTCGCGCACTTTTATTCGTCGATCACTTAAAACCGTGTCGTGGATTTTTATCAATCATTTCGGGATTCATAGTCACTTTCACTGGACGTCCCGAACGATGTTCATCATTTGTGGATATACGGCTACGTTTAAACTCATTTGTCCAATTATAAACAGTTGCAGGAGTTACAGGAGCAGACGTGCCATGAACTTTATCCACTCAGTTTTGATATATTTCTGTGTTAAGCCTTTTAAATATAAGTGTTTAATCACAATTCGAAGCTCAATTGTCTCCATTTTTCTAAATAAACAAAAGTTTTTGCTCCAATCAACAATAAAAATTAAACCATGTCATGAATATAACCGACTTTGACAGCTATCTGGTGAATAACGATGCTTATTAAAAACAAACCATTTCCGATGCTACGAGAGCCATCTCTTGGATTTTCTAAGAATTTATTGAACGACCCTCGTAATTTTTTATGATTCACTCTGCGCGTTTGTCATGAGATGGTCAAATCGCCAATCTCAACCAATTATTTGATCACCTCTTAATGATGTTAAGATAATTGTCATTAATATTTGAAAGAATATGAACAAGTGATTACCATCAAAGATTGCTATATTAAGAAACACATACAATAAAATCCTAGATTCTTTTAACTAAAACATTTTGAAAGCAACCTATTATATTACTTTAGCAAGATCTGATAAATAAATCTTAATACATTTTACTTCAAAATAACATCGCTTCCTACTAGTATTTTTATTTTTCAAGAAAAACCAAGATAAAAAGATAAAATCGTTAGATTCTAAATTAAATATGTTTTTTGACTGAATAGTAGCGACTTTAAATACAATCTAATTGTTTAATGTTTTGTAGAATTTCAAATGAACTTTGAATATAGAATATATAAAGCTGTATAAATAAAGTAATAAAATAGGTGGAATAGCATTCGACCTGTTAACACTGTTGACTTTTCCTTTAGAGGAGAGGCAGGGCAACAGCTGATGCGTCTTTAGACTGAGTTTTAACTCCCTAGAGTCACTTGGTGGTTCGCAGTAATTCTTTTCATGTCTAGGGCGTTCTAAAAACGATTTATTACTAGAATTTCAAATCCACTCAATCCCAAAAAGTCAACATGTTTCGCTCTTCATGTCCTCAATAGATGTGAATCGACTATCAACCAGGTGATGTTGCAGTGTCGGAAGAGATGAAAATCAGAGAATACACCGGGTGCGATAAAATCTGGAAATCAGGAGGTTATTTTTCTTGAATCTGAAGATTAATGACACATCAGAATGTGTAGAAATGGCTTGAGTTGTGTCGTATATTCAGAGTTATTGTACAAGCTCTAGCAGTATACGACAAGGATTTTCGTCCAGCAATGCTTCCAATTCTTCATCCTCCAATTTTTGGCTATGCCAGATATTTTGCATCATGTAAGTCAAAATGTACAGTTCGGAATTACTAGAACTACTCCTTGCAAGTACTGTACGAAACAGCATTATCTCCCTAAGCCACACAAATCACGTCCTGAGTTTAGGCAGATTATTTTTTTCAGCTGAAAAGCGAAAAGAATACAGTACCTTCAATGTTGATTTTCGAACGTCATTGAGTCCACAACTGTTGCCAGATTGTGATTAAACATTATAACCTTACTTTAGCGAATTATTTTTACAATTTAAACTTTAATAACATTTTAAAAAATCAACTCTAAATTAAACGCAAATTACTAAGTAACCAAAAAAAGTAGGCAAAACTCAGAAGTGAAAATTTGAAACTTTGGAATAACTAATTTTCTTTTTTAATTTTTAAATTAATTATTCTTTAAATGTATAATTTTTTCACGTAGCAATTGAATGATATAAGTGCAATTGAATGATATAAGTTTATAAATAATCATTTTTTCAAAAAATAAAAATCGTATTTTATTTCTGACAATTTAAACCAATTAGCAATAATTTTGAGAAATTAAATTTATTATAAAATTTTATAAAATGTCTAATTTTTAAACCCGCGACAAAAATACTATCGAACAACTACAAAATCTGTTTTACCACGCTAGTAAGATACCACGCTAGAAGAAATTCCTAAGCCACTATGAAATATTCATTGCACGTTGTATTGCGAAGATTAAATATTAGAAAAATAAATAATATCAAATTTTTCATCGCAAATATTGATACCAGTATTGGAGATATTCGACAATAAATGCTTTTTTTGTTATTCATTTTTCTACATAAAAATCCTAGTATTCACTCTTGTGACACTGCACATTGATTCTACAATTAAACAATTAAAATAATGATTATCTAAAACACAATTTAATTTAAAACACATTAAAACATTTAAAACACAATTGGCGTCACCAGTCTGGCGCAACACGTCACTAGCATGTTGGTGACGCGAACCCATAAGATTTGCCCCTACCGAAAATCGCTCAACGCAGCTAAGAAGTTTTCACTTCAAAAATATAATAAGTGTCGTCGATTTAGTACCTCTAGATAGATCCAGCACATTTCAAAATGCTTCGTTCAAAAACCATCAACAACATATTTTAATAATTATTAAAATAAAAAGAATATAATTACCAATGACATTTATTGACATATAATATGCAAGTACAAAACAGGAAAAACCATGAAATATCTGTATGCACTTACTGACAACTACTTACAGTGTTCGTACATGAAATAAAATGGTGTCAGGAATAGAACGTGTATCCAAAGCTGCAATATTGGTAACCATTTTAGTAGAATTACGCTTTTCAGATGATTTTAAAACTTCATTGTTTTTTACCTGTTGTAAATGCAATAACCTCCAAACGTATCAATAAATGTCAACAAGTGAGACTCGTCAACGTCTCATATGCTGCCAACCAAATGCAGCCGCTAAATTTGAAATTTCTTATATACATTTCATTTGATTCTTTTATTATTTAATTTGTGTAGTGGTATTCTGCCGTTCTTGAACCGCGGCATCGATGTCGTGCAACGTTTTGTATAGACTGTATACTCACAGTAAGCTCGTATATTATACCTTATTTTGAAGCTGAAAGATGGCGCTTTAAAACAACTATACGGCGGGAAAAAATTCTTATTCGAATAAGTTCTGCAGTCGAGAATTAATTTGGACTTAATAGCTTAGCTCCAAACTTTCCACCTTTAGAGCCATACTGATTACTTCAGTAAGTTCCAAGGGCCAAAACCGTTTAAATTTTCCTGTCATCTATAATTCCTAAACTAATCGCCGAGCATGTGCCCTAAACGAGCTTACGCTTGCAAAATTCGTTAGTTCAATTACTATTGTGTATTGTTATGACCGTGACACTTGACGAAATGGTGGTTAAAAGCGGAAATATGTAGTGGTAGTACCCTCTATCGCCAACAGATGGCGCTAGTAGTACTTTGAAAGCGCAGTAACAATTAAACCTACGTGAATAAGCTCGTTGGTTCGAGAAAGTTCTGGTGTATTCCACTCACTTCGAGATGGCAATTATTGGAGTATAAAAAGGCTAGCGGCGCGACCGTGAGTCAGTCTGCCTAGGGAAGGCGAAGGAAGCGAAATGGTCTGTTGTGGAATAAAGTAGTGCATAACCCCGTTTAAAAGACATCTTCGAACCGACCAACGCTCATACATAACAGTATTTTGATTTGACTTATTGTTTTTGTGTGTGATTTACTAGTAAGGGAAAAAGCGAAAAATAGACAGTGAATGCAGAACATTCAAAGATTAATGGAACTTTCAATATTTCGTGATTGAGTCCAGTAATAAGGCGCTTGATTTGCAATAAAGCCATAGCCGTTCTCAAAGAATAAACATTAAAGCTCACTATGAAACGAAACATTTTCGAAATTACTCAAAATATACAGGAAGTTTACGGACAGAACTCGTCGTCTCAACTTCTGACAAAAATGGACACATTGAGTGGTTTTCTCTGGCCTTGGATGTGTCAGATACTGCTCAGGTATTGATTTTTATCCAATGAGTAGATAAAAGCTATGAAGTGTATGAAGAACTTCTTGATATTGATAGTATTCCCGGCACGACTACTGGGGAGGATATTTTTAGGGGGGTTGAAAATGCCATTAATAAGAAAAACCTTAAATGAAAACACTTGAAATCTATTACAACTGACGGAGGTAAAAACATGTATGGTAAAAATAAAGGAATGGTTGCACTTGTGTCAAAGGCTATAGAAAATCATGGTGGTTCAAAACCATTAGTCTTACGTTGTATTATTCGTGAATAGTCCTTGTACGGAAAATATTTGAATATGTCTGAAGTTCTAAAACCAGTCATATCAGTTGATAATTTCATCAGATCCACTGGGCTGTATCACCAACAATTCCGCGAGTTTAATGAAGACATTGGAGAAAATGACTTACCATATCCTACTGCCGTACGCTGGCTTAGTTGCGGAAAAGTCCTTCAGCGCTTTTTTGAACTTCGAGCAGATATCGATCGATCGATTTGAACGAAAAGCCTCGCCCTCTTACCGTATTACAAAATAGCGACTGGCTGTGGAAGTTCAGCATTCTATGTCGATTTGACAAAACATATGAACGAACCGAATTTGATATTACAAGTTGAAAACCAGCTTCCCCCTGATTTATACACTAATATCAAATCGTTCCGGCAGAAAAGAATACTGTTTCAATCACAATTACGTAAAAAATGTTTCACACATTTTAAAACATGTGAAATATTCAGCCACACTACTGAGGCTGAGTTTCCCGTCAATTTTGCAATCGAGCTTTGAAGATAAATTTTGATATTAGTTTTTCAGACTTTGATGTCATTGCGAATGAAATTAAGATTTTTCAAAATACTTTTGATACTAACATCGAAACCCTAGCCCCAGAACTTCAAATGGAAATTATTGATTTGCAGTGCAGTGATATAATTAAGAACAAATATCAAAACTCATCTTTGTTGGAATTTTATAAGAGTCTTCCACTAGTACAATTTGATAATTTGCATAAATTTGCTCATGGGCTGTTTTCTGTTTTTGGTACTACTTACTTGTGTGAGAAAACATACTCCAGAATGAAGTATACAAAGAACGTTTACAGATTTAAGTTAACCGATGAACATTTTAAATATTTTTTAATATTTGGTACAAGTAAAATTGGTCCACAACTACAAACTATTGTCAGTGGAAAATCACAATTACATAAATCTCATTAGTATTTTTTACAAGTGGACACCCCGCGGTTTCATTCGCGTGAATTTAGCTTTTCCGTTCCTGAGGGATTTTCAGGATAAAAATGATATGTGTGATTCACGATATATACATTCCAATCATCGATATACATACGTATACGATACTCTTTACCCCAACATAACTACCGACGATGAAACCGAGGGATGTTCACTATTTATAATTTAGTGGGATTCATTTCAATTATTTCTTAGTTATTATGCTTAAGTTAAATTTTCTGCGTATTATACTTGTCATTAAATTTTACCCATAAAGTAAATAAAACCGAGTTAATATTACTCTGTATTTATTTATCCAACTTATCACAGCAACAATAACAAAAATAAGTAATTAGCTGTTGCGGGCCGGATTTGGCTCGCGGGTTGTAGTTTGAAGACTTTTAGTATAGACTAATGACGCCTCTGGCGATTTGGAGGGTAAACATACTCCATCAAAAGCCAGTTCGTTATTAATTGTCATTGTGCAAGAAAAGTTTATGGTGGACTTGATGTAACCCAAAAAAATTGTAAACGATTATTTAAGAGTCTTAAAAGTGGCGATTTTCATATAAAAGACAAGGAGCTTCCAGGGCTGCCCAATAAGTTTGAAGATGCAGATTTATAAGCATTATTGGATGAAGACTCAACTTATACATTGAAACAATTGGCAGAATCATTGAATGTTACCCAATCCACCATTTCCGAACGTCGACACACATTGGGAAAGATTCAGAAGGAAAAGAAAATGGGTTCCATATGAATTGAAGGAAAGAGCCAATGAAAGACGAGAAACCACTGGTGAAATTTTGCTTGCCATACAGAAAAGGTTTTTTGCATTGAGTTGTGACAGGTTATGATGAGTGGATCTATTTTGACAACCCAAAATGCAAAAAATCATGGGTAGACCCAGGCCAACATTCAACATCATAAACAGTGCGTAATACCATATTCATGGAAAGACGGCTTTGCTGTGTATTTGATGAACAATTGATAAAATTGAATTGAACATTGAGGGAGAAACGACCGGAATACGTCCAAAGACACGATAAAGTCAACATTACAATGCTGTAAATGTGTAAAAAACTGTTTGGAAAACGTTAATATTTCGATCGACGCAGCACGGACTTTCAGAATGTTATTTACTTTCTTACGAAGAAGTGAAAATTTGGCTTGATGAGTAGTTGACCATTCTGTGGCAGAGTAATGGGAAAAAGTAATAGCTAACGATTAACAATACTTTGATTATTAAGCGAAATGCCTATTAATATATAATGAATATTTATTTTTTGCTCATATAAAAACAAAAATAGAAAAAATAAAAATATAACAATTCAGAGATAGGAATGAATCTTCACATATAACAGCCAAAAATAACGCAACAAATGTTTTTTTCTCTTCTTATCAGACGAAAATTAATTTGTATCATATCGTGGATAAAACCTTATCGTAAGATAAGGTGTGATGATGCGCAATTTAACGCTGGCACATTCTAGTTTTTAAATAGATTGATAATAAAACGTACGTATCCTATTTTTTTTCTTCTCTTGTTTCAAATTTTATTACTAACTAAAGGTTGAGTCTTTCAGAAAATATTATTTCGTACGTGTCGTAATAATCACATGATATTACAACCGTACTGAAATTACATAGGGAATGTTATTGCGAAAATAATACTCTTTATATTATTATATTTTAGCGTACATGTGAGCTAAACACATCCTTTTCCGCAGTATTTATTTGAAATTAATTATGCCGCAAATCATTAGTTTATCTCATCGCTACGTACAATTCTTTTAGATATAATGATGGATCATTTTTTGTGGACTTAATGACACGTGAATTAAATTAATTTTAAAAACGAAAAACAAACGACTGACTGGAAATCATATGGTGTTGGCGAATAGCGGTTAGCCCACCTAATCACGATGAAAAATATTATTTTTGTTTAATAACACAGGTCGACGTGATTTTTGTAACATTGATGGGAATGCTCTTTTCCGTTTCATTTAGGTAGTTATTAAAACACCTTTTCACAGAAATGGCCTAGCACGACCCATTTTCAAGTACCTGCTTCTCCTTTATATCATGGGACTTTGAAATTATTTGTATTTGACTTTGGAGTACAAAGATAAGGATAAGGATAAGGTACAAAGATAAATATTGCTGTTTTTGTAACTTCTTTTGAACTTGGTAAATATGCCCCTTTGTTAATCCAAAAACGATGCTTCTTCCACTTCTCCATATTAAGCTTGAACTAATGAAAAGCTTTGTCTAAGCCATGGACAAAGAAGGTAATGGTTTCAAGTATCTAAATGAAATATTTCCTCAATTAAGCGAAGCAAAATTAAAAGAAGGCATATTTATTGGACCTTAAATAAGGAAGCTTTCGAGGTGATTTCCGTTTTGAAGAAAAATTAAATGAAAAGGAGTTGGCAGCTTCGAAGTGTAGAGAAATGATTTCTGGGTAACAAGTAAGATAAAAACTATAAAAACTTCATAGATGAGCTCTATGAAATACTAAGGTATCGTATTTAAAAATGTATTTTTTACATTCCCATTTAGATTGTTTTCTGGAAAATGTGTGTGCAGTAAGCGACGAATAAGGAGAGAGGTTTCACAAGAACTTCAGGACGACCGAAGCAAGATACCAGGGACGCTGGAATCTATCTCTGTTGGACGACTACTGGTGGTTTTTAAAAAGAGATGATGCTACAGAACACGAGGAAAAAGTGAAAGTTTTTATCGACGTATGACATCTCCTGTAATATATTTTTTTATTCAAATAATTTTTCTCTTTTTCCAACCACCGACCCCCTGTAACAAAAATCAGTAATAGTGTTACAGTAATTTGCTTATATTTTTCGGATTTAGGACTACAAAATACTTCATGTACACCTATTTTCAACAATGTTACCTCAAAAAGTTTAAATTTGTTGACCTCTGTTATTACCCTTTTTTATCATCAAAATAGCGCTATAGATTACAGAAAAAAATCAAAACGAATCAAAAGAAATATATTTTTCATAGTGCTGATTTTTTTTTGTTCTCTCACGAGAAATTGTTGACTTTTCAATAAAATTTCAACTGGAAGAGCTTTAGCACTAAATACCAAATCAATTTTTTACAGATAAATTGAATTATCACCTGATGATGCTAACATGGTTAGCGGAACATGTAGAGAAAATAAAAAGTGTTTTGGTGTTTAGTGGTAAATCTTTTAGTGTTTTTTAGTTTTTTAGTAGAGTTTAGTGTTTCACACCGAATGTTAGAAAAGTATTTTGTAAGTGTAGTGAAAGGATTTCTGGGCAAGAAGAAAGAAGAAAACAATAAAAACCTCATAGATGAACTGTTGAAAGCCTATGAAATACTAGGGTGTCGAATGTCTTTAAAAAGTTTTTGCACTCCCATTTGGATTTTTTCGGAAAATTTGGGTGCAGAAAGCGACGAACAAGGAGAGAGGTTTCACCAGGACATCAGGACGACTAAAGCAGATGCCAGGGACGATGGACCCATCTATATTGGGCGACCATTAAGAGAGATAATGGTACAGGACACAAGACGAAAAAGTGAAGATGTTTGTCGCTGTATGACATCTCATGTAATGTCTTCGCATAGATGTTTCACGTGTTTATATTAAATTAATATTACATTGTAAAAATATGTCGTCTCCCTTTTTTTTCCCACCGCCTGTAACAAAAAAATTGTACGTGATACAGTAATTAGCTTATCATTTTCGGATTTAAGACTACAAAATACTTCATATACACCTATTTGCATCAATGTTACCTCAAACAAGTTTAAATTTGTCAACCTGTGTAATCATAAGCAGAAACTCTAGTGTCTTTTCTAGAAATATTATAAATCGCACGATATGGCAATAATGAGCTGATCTCAGTGTCAAAATCTTATCACATATCGTCAAAAAATTCAAAATGTTTTAATACAATTAAGTTTTATTATTCTTTTTTAGTATTTTTTTTTATTTGTTTCAAATACAAGTTACAATATTGGAAAAGAAGAAAGTTTAATTGGTCTTAATCAGGATATAAAACAATTATTAGTAAATGTTTAACATTTTTAAGCAACTAAATGTTAGACATACTCGTATATGTTTAAGATTTCTTAATCCTTTAGAGGTATTATCACAATGTGTCGGTTCAGTTCAGCTACTTATCAGTTTAATTTTGTTGATTTTAATAGAAATGATAAATTATGAAAGAAATATGATTAATTTTTTCATTACATGCAGACGAGATGAGTTGTAGAGACATAGGACGTCGATTAAAATGAAGTTCTGCATCGGTTGACAAATAGAATCGGTTCGGCGAGACATCGAGTTCGGAACTCATCTTTCATTCTGATAATTGCATTGAATTCCTATCAGACTGAAAGTGTAATTGGTGAGGAAGCTAACGTGCTACGAGGGTTGCTATTTATGTATCCGAAATTGGCAACAATAGTGTTGTTAGGCGCCATCCGACATATACAATGTAAAGTTTGACATTTTTGACTGTGCAGGTACTCAGAACGTTTTGTCATACGGACGTTATTTGTGTTGTTTATCTTGTGATTTACTTGTTTAGTGAAAATTTCATCTCAGTGAAAAAATGGAATTAACTTGTTAGAACTTTCGTGCGATGTTTTACTACCACGTTCGACGTGGATTATTAACAACAGTGCATGCATCAATCAACTCACTTCGACTTTTGGCGATGAAGCACCATCTAAAACGACCGTACATTCTATCAAAAAAATTATCGGAAATTGATCCTTTGAAAATCCCGCTTAAAGGGATCGTCAAAATTCTTTTTATCGCTAAGTTGGCACAACTGTCCTCTATACTGTCGCGGAGTTTGAACGTCATCTGTCATTTAGTTTGTTTACAGTGCTCGATTTTGTCAGTTCACCTCAAGTGTGTTTTGGGATTTTTACTATGGATGAAAACATCGAACAAAGAATTTGTCTTAAATTTTGCACTGCACATGGAATTTCGTGTGCCGAGTCGCTGAAAATGTTTTAGAAAGCTTACGGTGAATCGACTTTATCAAAAACACGTGCATATGAGTGGGATAGTGCATTCAAAAGCGGTCGAGATGTGGTGGAAGATTTGCCTCGCTCTGGTCGGCCATCAACGTCTTGAACTGAAGTTAACATCGCTAAAGTGCAGGAAATGATGATCAAAAATCGTCATTTAAGTTTGAGAGAGATAGCTGCTGATCTTTCTGGGTTTCACGAATCAATGCATATCGTCCCTCGATTAGTGTCGAAAGACGTAAATTTTCTTCTCAAACTTAATTGCGTAAAGGTCGCTGAAGACCTGCTAGAATGAATCAGTTCCGACCACACATTCATAAAACGTATTGAAGTGGTGATGAGACATGGGTATACGAGTTTGACATGCAAACCAGTCAACAAGTTTCGGAATGGCGCCTTCCAACAGAGCCAAAACCGAAAAAACCAAGTTAAAGTCCATCAAAGGTTAGGTGATGTTGACTGTTTTCTTTGATTATCGCGGTTTTGTGCACTCGGAATAATTGCTAGAGGGTCAGACGGTAAATAAAAAATATTATCTGAGCGTTATGCGGCGTTTGAGAGAGTAAATTAGTCGAAAAAGGCCAGATTTGTAAAAACAAAGCCCTTGGATTTTGCATCACGACAACGAACCATCTTGCAAGGCTATCATTGTGAACGAATTTCTGGCCAAACACTCAACAAAAGCATTGAACAACCACCGTATTTACCTGAAATGGCTCCGGCTGACTTCTGTCTCTTTTTCACTCGTTTTCACTCGATAGAAGACATAAAAAGAATTCGCGCCGAGAAGTCGATTCCGGAAAATACGTTTAAAAAATGTTTTGACAATTGGATTATTCATTGGCATAAGTGTATTAATTCGGAAGGGGTCTACTTTGAAGGCCATACAATAAATTTGGATAAATAATAAACATTTTGTGTTTTAATGACCAATTCTCGGTACTTTTTTATAGAATATATATCAATGATTTAGTGAATTCAATCGCAGCTGACGTTCGCTCACGTCGTCCAAAATCAGTTTTTGGGTCAGGAAACATCGATACTATGCGCGAACTTATAAAGCAAGAACATCATGTGATATACAGTGAGATTAAGGCATCTCTGGGTATTAGTATGACAAGCATACACAAGATCTTACATGAATATTTAGCCGTGAAAAAGATTTGTGCTCGTTGGATTCCGCATAATTGATAATCGCTCAAAAAAAGTCTCGTGTCGATTGGTGCAAAGAAATGCTCAAAAAAGACACTAGTTGTTCGTAAAAATCCTTATATAAAATCTACACAGGTGACGAATCTGAGATCTATGAGTATGAGCCCGAAAGTAAACAGCAGTCGACTGTATGGGTCTTTCAAAATGAGCCAAACACAATAAAAGTTGTTCGCGCAAGACGCACTTCGAAGCAAATGGTCGCCCAGAGGAAGAAACAGTCGGTTCGCCCAGTACCCAGTGGAAGAAAATCATTCTGATGAGAAAGAAAAATCAATTTGGATGAGCCTAATGGTTTTTGCTTTTACTTGCATGATGGCAGAAAGGGAAATCAAGACGATAAATGCGAAAAGAAAGTGTCAAGGTTTAAGCGAGTTTTGGCTACGACTCGAGTTGACTCTCAAAAATATAATAATTTATTACAACAACAAAAGTTATATTTTAATGATATAAGTGAAGCTTCACCAGTGTTTTAACAATACACCATCAGCATTTACTCTGGAAAAAAAACGTTGGTTCAAGAAAAATAATATTTCAAACTAAGACTGGCCTGCTGTCTCCCCAAATTTGAATACCATTGAAAATGCCGGGAGGATGCTTTCAAGACGAATTTATAATGAGTCAAGGTAATTTTTTAAATTTGGAAGATTTGAAAAGTGGTAGTCAAGCTTCAGAGGAAGAAATTCCACAACAAATAATAAAATTGGAGGATCATTCATTACTAAAATTTTGTTTAATTTAATAATACCTGGTTGAAAGATCATAACACACTAAAATGTCGTTTATTTATGCTTTCCTCTTGTAACCTTCCTGTTTCCTATAAAGCTGTGAGTGTTTGAGTTGATTTGAGCTGTGTGTGTTTATTGCTGTACTGAGAAATATATTCAGTTCAATTTGAGATTACTAAAAATTAATTTTACTGCAATTGCCATATTAATATGTTGTTTTGCAAAGTCCTAAAAAAGCATTATTTAATCGAATTATTTAAATTCTTTGTATAGCAAGAAAAAAAAAATAAATATAGAAATAAAATAATGATTGATTCATGACCTTCTTTAGAAAGCTGGTTTGGAAAACTAAAGAAAACTGTTATCAATAAAATATTTAAGCTGTCAAATAAAGTAAATAAGAATGATTAGCAGTCCCATGTACAAGACTACAATCGGTGCAGCTATTCCAAAGACGGCTATAGTCAATTATTGACGAAACATTGCACCTCAGTATCAACCACTTCTGATGGCCGGTTTTGGAGTCTCTACTCCTCGTTAGATCAACTCGAGTTTCGAGGCACCAGAAGAGGCATAACATAACCCCGGTCTGTGAGTCTCCGGTCTGACAAATAAAACAGATTTTTTTTGCAAATTTAGACTTCATTAATCAATATATTCTCCTTGAAGAACAATATAATCATTCCAAGGTTTTTTTAATATTTCTACATGAAGGGAACGACTAAAACCATGACCATATAAATCGGCCATGTCGAATAGTGGCCGCAATCACATGCAGCACTATCATCCTGTGATAAACGGCCGCGACAGACAAACTGTGCAGGACCGTTCGTGGCCCGTCTAACCTCGGATAAGTACCAGGTCTGTTCAAAAATAATGATTAAGTAGACTCGTGGTAAAAGACATTAACAACAAAGAAAATACACCCACGATACACGTTGGCTCCGCTCTCCAGGCGTTCAGCTTGAGCCCAACTGATGACGGCTTAAGGCAAGAAACCGGTCCTGGGAAACGCTTGGATGGCGGATGAGGGAACGACAAAGCACCAACGTGTAGCGCGGGTATATTTTCTTTGTTTTTAATATCTTTCTCGACGAGCCCACTTCATCATTATGTTTGAACATATGTATATGTATATATGTATATGTATATATGTATATGTATATATGTATATGTATATATGTATATGTATATATGTATATGTATATATGTATATGTATATATGTATATGTATATATGTATATGTATATATGTATATGTATATATGTATATGTATATATGTATATGTATATATGTATATGTATATATGTATATGTATATATGTATATGTATATATGTATATGTATATATGTATATGTATATATGTATATGTATATATGTATATGTATATATGTATATATGTATATATGTATATATGTTTATATGTATGTATGTATGTACATATACAGGGTGTTAGGTAAACACGCGGCAAAAATTATATCTATCTTCGCACACCTCATGCGGATTTTCATCTGCCCACACATAGTTATTATGAAAATTCCTTATTGCGTTTCTTGCGAAAGTGGTTTCATCGGTGAAAAGAATTTGTATCAGGAATAGAGGGATGCGAAGTAAAGTTTACAATATCCATTGACATCATGCAATACGTGAAGGAAAATCAACAGGTAGTAGTGTCTGAACGCAGTGAATGTGGTATGGATACAACAAATTGCCCATAAGAATTCTCCAAACTGTCCAGTGACTCACATTCAAAGTATTTGCAATTTTTTGCGTAGAACTACCAGGCTCTTCCGCTATCATGTCCAGCACATTCTGTTCCAATTGTACCGTTCTCTCAGTCAGTGATCTTCCTGACCCTTCAAATCGTTTCAATGTGCCTGTTTCACGACGACGTTGATGAATGTTTTCGAAGATTTTTCGGTCAGGGACATTAAGGGTTGGAAATCATTCACTGTACAATCGCCTAGCTTGTAATGCATTGTCATCAGCAAGTTCATATATAAAGTGCATGTCAGTCTTCTCGGCGTTTGTATACATTATGATAGAGGACTTCACTTACTATTTAAGACACGTCAAACAGCCAAACGTCACTCAATCTATGTAAACAAATGCGACCGATGAAATCCACTTACTAGATAAAACAGCCGTTCCAAGTGATCCGAGATAAAAAAAAAAAACATTTTTGTACTTGATAAACTCATTGACGTACACCCTACTTTTATTGACATTAATGATTTCAACAAATAGGACAAGGAATAACCCCTTGCATTTTTGCCACATGTTTACCTAAAACCCTGTATATATATATATATATATATATATATATATATATATATATATATATATATATATATATATATATATATATATATATATATATATATATATATACAGGGTTTTAGGTAAACATGTGGCAAAAATGCAAGGGGTTATTCCTTGACTTATTCTAAGAATATTTTCTTGTATGACGATTTTCGAAAAACCCCTTTGTTTCGAAGATACAGGGTGAACAAAATTTACGACACTAGCAACATTTTATTATAAAAAAGTACATGTAAAGTTGCTCAATCTATAATAAATGTTCTAAATGATTTCCTCCAGCCTTGATACAAGCATTCAATCTTCTCGTAATTGACTGCCAAACTCTTTCAAACACACCAGGGTCGTTTCTAATTGAATTAGCGTAAACTAATGACTTCAGATATCACCAGAAGAAATAATCCAGGGGGTTTAAGTCCGGGGATAGAGTAGGTCATGCGTGTGGCCCACTTCGATCAATCCAGCGATATCCGTATGTTGCTGTTAAAAAATCACGAGCAACCAAATTGAATTACAATATCCATTGACATAATGCAATACGTGGAGGAAAATCAACAGGTCAACATAAAAAAATCAACAATCATCATAGGGCAAAATATTCTTAGAATAGGACAAGGAATAACCCCTTGCATTTTTGCCGCATATTTATCTAACACCCTGTATGTATGTATGTATGTATGTATGTATGTATGTATGTATGTATGTATGTATGTATGTATGTATGTATGTATGTATGTATGTATGTATGTATGTATGTATGTATGTATGTATGTATGTATGTATGTATGTATGTATGTATATGTATATGTATATGTATATATATACATATATATATATATATATATATATATATATATATATATATATATATATATATATATATATATATATCTATATATATATATATATTTTTAATTGTATCATAACAATTTTTTCAAAACACCTTGCATTTTTCAAATGCAAACTATGTTAAAATGAGTTTTGAAGTTAAGTTCACTTTAACTTAGTCTACATTTGAAAAAGGCACTGGGTGTCGAAACAATTATTATACTATATATACAGTTTTAAATATAGTGGACATTTGTAGATATTAATCTTTGCTTATTTATGTAAAATGAATTTCAAGTATCGGCTAACTCAGTTAAATTGAATTTATAAGCACAGAATATGATTATTTATCATTCATAAAGCTCAATCTATCAATAAAATTAAATTAACAAAATAAAATATTTACGTGCTATCTAAATTATAAATCGAAAAATTATGTACTGCAAGTTTGTGTTATATGTCCAACCTTTTCATAGAACTATTTCTCTTTGCCTTTAAAATATTCTTCAATTTCGGCAATTACCTTTTCATTGGAGCGAAATGTCTTTCCAGCGAGCATTTTTTGAAAGTCTGAGAACACGAAATAGTCGCTGGGGGCTAGATCTGGAAAATACGGTGCATGAGGAAGCAATTTGAAGCGTATTTCTTGCCATTTAGCCATTGTTGCCAACGATTTGTGACACGGAGCATTGTCTTGATGAAACAGCACGTTTTTTTGTTTATTTGGAGCCTTTTTTGCGATCTCGTCCTTCAAACGCACCAACAACGCTATGTAATATTCCTCTATATAATTATATAATATATAATATATTCCTCTATATAATTATATAATATATAATATATTCCTCTATATAATTATATAATATATAATATATTTCGCTATATAATTACCTCTCTCGAGATAATCGAGGAACAATATCCCATGCGCATCCCAAAATGCAGAGACCATAACCTTGTCTGCCGATGATTGTGTTTTTGGTCGCTTTGGACGGCTTTTACTGACTGTTGTTCACTGAATACAGTGTTGGATCCATATTTCATCCATTGTCTCATACCGTATGAAAAAATCCTTTTTATTTCGCTTAAACAGTTGTTATTTTTTTTTCGCTTATACGTTTTTGTTTCGCTTATACGTTGTTTCTTTTGGTCCGCTGTGAGCAAAAGCGGTACCCATTTCAGTAGCAATTTACGCATTTCCAAATGATCATACAAAATGGTCCCTTTCAATATCCTGAAAGGGACCTGCAGCTTTACTTTACGGATTTGCAAAATAATTTTGTGAATTTTCCTGATGTCTGCTGCAATCACCTCAATTGGACGTCCAGAACGTTCAGCATCATCAGTGCTTGTACGGCCACGTTTGAATTCAGCATACCAATCAATTATGGTTCATTTTTCCGGAACAAAGTCCGGGTAATGTTTATCAAGCCATAGTTTTGCACCAATGGTGTTTTTCTGCAATGCAATGCTTAATCACACAATAAGCAATGCTTAATCACACACAAAATTCTTTTTTTTTTAGTAATGTCACTTAAAGCACAACAAGTCATTTAAAAAAGCTAATAGACAGATTTTCATAAAATTTTGAAACATGACATTTGAAGGTTGGCACAATCGACGATTGGTAAAGATTTTTCGTAAGTGACGCCATTTATATGTCAGACATATAGACAAAAACAACAAACAATTTAAAGTTTAAACATTGGCAACACTGATTCAGCATAATATTGTTAATCTTTAAAATGAACAATATTTTTAATGCCTTTAATATATTTAAACATTTTTATTCATAACTATTCTGTTTGATGTAAAGCCATTCAACAAAACTCATCAGCAAGTATAATTTGCTTTTGAAACGTAGCGAAAGTAATACATTTTTAATACGATAGATGACTGGCGTTTATTCGCGGTAATATTCAACGCAAAGGATCATGGAACGAGAGTAACGAACCAGCTCAAATGACATCGGAAGCTGATATTCATCAAAACAAACTCATATTATCACTTTGATCTAATTATAACAAAATTATAACATATTCTACATACACAGTATGTCCGAAAAATAAAGAAACTTTTTAATTCTAATAAAACTACTAGCGCCATCTATTAAAACAATAGACACGGTGCGTTCATTAAGTATCAGTACTTAAGATATATCTCAGCAATCAGACACGCCATCTATTGGCGAACGGCGTCGTTTGAAAGCTTGAACATTCCTTCCTGGACCTAACGAAACCTACTTTACCACGATCGGTTGACATTTGTTCAATTTATGACGTCTTGTTTACAAGGCAAACAAGTTTATTTACAAATAAAATCAAGAAACCAAGAGCTGTTATTAAACTTAACGCAAAACTCGGTAAAACCCCGTCAGAAACATTCCGCTTGATGCAGCAAGTGTACGGCGATGATTGTTTAAACCAATTTCAGCTCGCTCCGAAGAAATGATCGAAAAAGTTCGCGATTTTGTAGCAAATAATTGCAATGTTTCACTAATGATGGAGGACGCTTTGAATATCGGCAAAGAGACGATTCGACTCATTCTTTACAAGGATTTGGGTAAAGTAAAGGTGTGTGCAATTGCTTCCTTAACCATTTGCAAAACTGGATTCTTTGTGGCAGGTCATCATGCTTTACGGCTTGAACTTTCTGCAAATGATATGGATAGAGCGCTTGCTCCCTAACAGTTTCTCACACGGTACTTTTAGGAATGCCTTCCTGAACAGCAATTCGTCTGACACTTACTCCTGGGTTTTCTGCTACATTTTCTAAAACTCGTTCTAGATATGTTCCACATATGTTGACGGAGTAGCAGCAATTTTGGCCCGAAACCAAGTCTGTGTGGTCAACCACCCACCGTATTCACCAGATTTAGCCCCTTGTGACTTCTCCTTGTTCCCAAAGTTGAAATTTAAGTTGATAAGCCGTTTTTTTGAAGACATTCAGACCATCCAAACAAAACTATTCCACAAAAATGAGATGGGGCGCGCACTTCAATTACTATTGAAACATACATCGAATAATAATTCATAAAAAATGCCAGTTATTTCGTTTAAATCACATTTTCGCGGACCAATAGTCAAACTTAATGGATGCTCAGTGAATAATCGATCAGCGGATTGTCAAGTTATGGCGCGACAGTACCTTTTGTCACCTCGTCACAAAAATACGATGGAAAAAAGAGCCAATATTAAATGTTGTTTCAAGCTCGGTAAAACTTACAGAAACATTTGAATTGATAAAAAGGTTTATGGTGCTGATTGCTTATCACGTACACGTGTATTCGAGTGATATAAGCGATTTCAGAACGATCGTGATGTTTCGGCAGACGACCCAAAGCCAGGCCTGCTAAAAAAAACAATAATCAAGATGAGTTGGTGGAAAAAGTGCGTGAAATGATCACCTACGGTGCGAATTCGACTGTGAGATGGATAGCGGATGAATTGAGCATCAGAAAGTTGATTTTTGTTGCACGATAATGCACCATCTAAAAAACAAGTTAGCGTGCTTCAACATCATCTGTATTTACCTGATTTATCTCGGAGTAACTATTTACTGATCCCGTAACTCAAAATGGCCATGAAAGAAACGTTTTATAACCGTATTACCCAAGTCGAAAAAGCCATGACGAGCGTAATTGAGGTGATTCCGAAAAACGACATAAGAAAATCTATGTTAGCATTAGCTAAACGTGCCCAGCGGGATATTGATGCTGAAGGGATGTATTCTGAATATAAAGAAATCATTTTTTCTAACATACCACCTTGATCAAAAAATTCCCGAAATGACGACCGAGTTCCGCTCTCAGTCACCCGAATAGAGTTCTTTTTTTTTCTGGGTTGCCACATCTGTCATTGACATTCCCAACCAAATTTCAGCATCATAGTCGACATTTGTAAAAGTTAGGCCGTCTTGAATGATCTGCCTCTGTGCGTGTTTTCGATTTGTACAATTTTAAAAATGGAATTGCGTTTGCAACGGGTTTGTATTAAATTTTGCGTTAAAAACGGATTCAACAATGCGACGACCTTGAAAATGTTGGAAAAATGTTTCGGCAACGATACTCTAAAGAAAATAGTCTTTTATCAGTGGCACGGACGGAAGTGGTCGTGTACCGTCAAAATAGAAAACCGGCGAAAACATCGATAAAGTGAAAGAAACGGCAAATTAACCATCAGAGAGTTAGCAGAGGACTTGAACATTGCTTATGGATCCGTTCAAGACATTTAAGTTAATGATTTGGAATTCCGCCGTGTTGCAGCAAAGCTGGTGCCGAATTTCATGCAAAAAAAGAGACCTCGTTGACATCGCAAATACATGGTTTCCAAGGCTGAATTCGACTCAACATTTATCAAACGTATTATTACTGGAGACGAGACGTGGGTTTATGAGTACGACCCGCAATCCAGACATCAGACGAGTGAATGGCATGCAGCCCATGAGCCAAGACCGAAAAAAACCACGTCGTTTTCAATCGGAAAAGAAGGGGATGCTCTCAGTTTTTATGAACTACAATGGTGTTGTGCATCCGGAATACCTTCCGGAAGGTAAAACGGTCAACAGAGATGATTATTTGGGCATTATGAGACTTTTGCGTGAAGCAATTCACCAAAAAAGAAAGAATTTGTGGGCAACAATTCCTGGATTTTGCACCATCATTACCCGCGACTTTTTGACCCAGAACGGCACGAATACCACCCAGCAACCACCGAATTCGCCTCTCCGACTTCTTTCTGTTCAATCGAGTCAAACGGCTCTGATGGCCATACCCAACACCAAATATAAAAAATGTTTAGATTGGATCAAGCGCTGGCATAAATGCGTTACAGTCTATGGAGAGTACTTCGAAGGGAACAATATGAATTTTCATGAATAAACTTGAATTTTTATTTTCTGAATAAATTCCGGGAACTTTTTGATCAAGATGGTAATGTGTATATTAGATATTAAGAAATTTTGAATTATCATTAAATGATGCTAATACTTCCTGATGGGTACGCTTAACAATGGCAAGATTAGTTGTCATATCCACTATGTAGTCCTGATATTAGACTATCAGATTTTCATTTATTCTGTTCTTTGTAAAATTTCTAGTTAGGTAAACTGTTAACTTCAGATGACAATGTAAAATTGCAAAATAATGTTACGTAAAATGATCAGTATATTATTGAATAACACTATTTCATCGGTGAAATAACAGATTCACCCATGAATTAAGTAATTTTTTTTCGAAATCTTAAAACCATTACCATTTGCTGACAGTAGTTTAACTTAAAATGTATACATCTTTGCTCTCGCCGTTTTTTTTTTCAAAATTCAAGGCTTTATTGTAAAAAAGTGGTTATACTTTCTCCCCTCTTTCAGGCACACCGGAAGTGCTGGTTAGCCATCCCTATGCCATCGATCGAAACAGATGATAGTCAGATAGAGCAACGTCTGGACAATAAAACGGGTGGGGTACGACTTTCAACGTTTCCAAATATGTTTTGACTGCTTTCGCAATCTGGGGCCGAGCACTCTCATGCTTCAAAATCACTTTATCGTGTCTTTCGCTGTATTGCGGTCGTTTGTCTCTCAATGCTCGGTTGAAACGCATTAATTATGTTCGATAAAAATCCCCTATGATTGTTTCAGACGGTTTTTGCAGCTCATAATACACTACACATAGCTGGTTCCACCAAATACAGAGCTTGACCTTGGAGCCGTGAATATTCGGTTTAGCCGTCCGCGTGGAAACGTGGCCGGGATATCCCCATAATTTTCGACGCTTGAGGTTATCGTAATAAACCCAGTCACAATGCGATGCAGAAATCCCTTCCGTTTATGTCTTTCAAACAACTGTTCATAAGCAAACAAATGGCGTTCAACATTTCTCCGTTTCAACTCGGCACTCAATATCCTTGCTTCTGGATCATTCCCAGTTCTTTGAGGCATTGAATGATGAACGTTTTGAATGATCCAGTGGCTTTAGTTTCTGTGTTATTTGAACCTTAGATGCCTTCAGAGCTAAATCCTTTCGTAAAATATGCCATGTTGTAGATTAGTCCAATGTTGTGTACGACGTGTCGACTAATAGAAATTTCTGGATCTTCAACAACCTCTTCACGTGCTAAATCTATATGCTCGTGTAAACCACCACTACGACTATATATTTCTCTTCTTTTATCTTAAACTGAATCAGTATCTTGACGTTTTTGAACAATTTGATTGATAAGGTTTTTAGATGGACTATTGTAACACATCACTCTATAAGTTCGTAGGATGACACCACTATTAACATGGCGCCACTATTAATAAATCCATATGATTTTTAGGAAGGACTAACCTTCAAATGATACGTGTCAATTTCATGATAATCTGAGGTTTAGTTCACTAGTTACAATGGTTTTAGTGACGCTATTTTTGTAATTTTGAAAACAATGAAAATATTTGAGTTTCGTGTGTTAATAAAGCATTCCTTGTTTAATGGGGAAAAAAATACCGTTCAAGCAAAACAATGACCTGACAAGTGTTATTTGGACTCAGGCAAATAGTAGAGAAGTGTATTCTCGGTCGTAAATTGAAGTTACGTGAAATAGCTGATACTTTAAAGATATCAGAATACATTGTGTATTCACCATTTTGCATAAACATTTGTCCATGAGAGAGCTGTGTTTGAAGTGGATACCGCGTATGCTCACAGTCGATGAAAAACAGCATCACGTCGACGATTCAGCGCGCTGTTTGGAGCTGGTTCAGCGCAATAAAAAGAATGTTTTCATGCGGAATGCGACTATTGATGAAGCATGTATCCATCACTATAATCCACAGTCAAATCGGCAGTCAGCTGAGTGGACAGAAACTGTCGAAAGCGTGTGGATTATTCTTATAGACTTAGCTTATCACCACGTAACCCCAAAGAAAATACGTCAACGGTGTCAAATCACATGATCTTGGTGGCCAATTAACATCACCCCTTCTTGCAATAACTCGTCCAGGATTTTTTTTCTCTCAATAAATCAATTGTTTCATTAGCACAAAAACCCAGTTATCATCTTCAAAGAGACTAAAAACGCAAATGTGAGCTGGGAAGGTCTTGGTATCCGTATTTTGGGATGCGCAAGATATTTTACTCATTGATTACATTGACAAGGAAGAACCACCGATAGCGAATATTACATGGAGTTATTGGTGCGTTAGGATGAGGCAATTGCGAAAAAACGATCTCAAATGAAGAAGAGAAAAGTGCTCTTTCATCAGGATAATGCACCGTGTTACAAGTCGCTCGCAACAATAGAAAATTTTCATGAATTGCACTTTGAATTGCTTCCCCATCCTCTGTATTCTCCGCATCTGGCTCCCAGCGACTACTACCTGTTTGCAAACCTAAAAATATAGCTCCAGGGAAAGAGATTTCGCTTCAATGAATAAGTGATTGCATAAACTGAAGCCTATTTTGAGGCCAAAGATAAATCGTTCTACAAAAAAGGCATCAAAATGATAGAGAAATATTGGAATAAACAAATATTGGAATAAACAGTAAACAAATGTTTACTGGAGATGAAAAGTGGATTCTATGTAGTAGTATCTATAAGAAAAAACAATAGTTAATAAAAGGACTACTGGCTTTGCCCATTAAAAATTAAGTCCAGTAAAAATTTTACAGGAATTATGCATGATGAAGTTCTGAATCGTAATTAAACAATTAGTGATAAGTAGTACTGTTTATTAAGTATTACTGTTAAGATTTTTGATTCAAAAACGTCCAAACCTGATTAATCCAAAAACTGTTAATCTACAGCATGACAATATAAGACCTCACAGTACCAGAATCACCAGAAAAAAATCGGAGATTTGCGCTAGAAAGTTGCTCATTACCCACCGTATTCTTCTAACGCTGCACCATCTATGGAACATTGTCTTCCTGGAAAAAAAAATCCTGCTGCGACAGCTATTTTACTTCAAAATAACGCTCATTCTACAAAAACGAAATTGAAAGTTTATCAGAGAGATGGGCGAAGATAAGAATGGAGATTATATTGTAGATTAATATATATATATATATATATATATATATATATATATATATATATATATATATATATATATATATATATATATATATATATATATATATATATATATATATATATATATATATATATATATATATATATATATATAAATATATATACATATATATATATATATATATATATATATATATATATATATATATATATATATATATATATATATATATATATATATATATATATATATATATATATATATATATATATATATATATATATATATATATATATATATATATATATATATATATCTATATAATATAATATAATATATAATATATAATTTAATATATATATATATATATATATATATATATATATAATATATAATATAATATATATATAATATATATATATATATATATATATATATATATATATATATATATATATATATATATATATATATAATATACAGAAATGTATATAAATTATTTTTAGATTCGTTTTGAAAACAGGAAGAGAAGACCTCCCGAAACGTTAACGTTGAAAAGTTTGTATTTATTTTAGAAAACTTTGTATTTTAAAAATTTTTGTTCGTTAGGCCAATTTATTACCGAAAAAGAATCACTGAGAAATTACTCTCCGTTTTGTTTTTTACCCAGTGATTCTTTTATTTGCAGAAGAACAGATATTCGTGATATTTTTGAGTTTTAGATCGTGGTGAAAAACATAAAAAAAAGAAACAAATATTACACTTATTGGTACACCCAATATATCTTTTATTTCATTGTAAAAAGAAACGGAAAGTAATTTTTTCCTAATAGCATTACAGTTTATGTTGTTTTTTTTTATCGTTAAAATATTAATGTACCTATTAGCAGCCAATCTATGGACGTTTAAAAAAAAAACAAAAGCGAGCGATAGCTAAGCGAACTTCACCCAGTTTCAATTCGTAGAATCAATAGCTCGAAAACCATTATGCGACTTGATAAATGACCATAGGTGCATTAATAATAAATAATATGGGGTGGAAGTGTTCCCGACTGATCGACTTTGAAAAAGATTGTTTCGTTTCTCTTTATTTAGCGCAAAGTAAAACTTTCAAATGTTCATTCAATATATTTACGGTAGAATCTAAGCTTAACAAAATTGAAATATGTACAGTTCTTATAATTTTGAAGTTGTTCCTTATCTAAACAGTACATGAGATTATTTTTGTATTCCACAATATTAATCTAAGAGTTTCAAACACAAATATATCTTAACTATTATATTTTATAGTGAAATAACAAATACTTAGATGAACTTATATCTTAGTATTATCTAAATGGTTGTGGCGTGTTCATATTTTTTTGTTTTTCTTTTTTTTTTCGCTAAGATCTAAAACTCAAAAAATATTAAGAATATCTGTTCTTATGTAAATACAAACATTATATAGACATTAATATAAATTTTTAGATTCGTTTTGAAAACGGGAAGAGAAGACCTCCCGAAATGTTAACGTTCAAAAGTTTGTATTTATTTTAGAAAATTTTATATTTTTAAAATTTTTCTTCGTTAGGCAAATTTATTACAGAAAAAGAATCATTGAGAAATTAGTCTCCGTTTTATTTTTTACCCAGTGATTCTTTTATTTACATAATATAAGCACAGATATTCTTGAGTTTTAGATCGTGGCAAAAAATCCAAAATAAAAAAGGACCTATAAAGGATGTCCTAAAATCCGTAGAAAGAAATCCAATGGAGTTAAATCACATGATCTATGGGGTCAATTCCGATCACCGAAACGAGAGAGTACACGACCAGATCTCATGTAGTAATTATACGGTCGGTATGGCATGTAGTTTCTTGTTGAAACCATATGTCGTCCACATCAATATCATCCAATTTAGGCAAAAAGAACCGGGTACCCGAGTAACAGTAACTACTCGACCAGCCTCATGTTCGAAAAAGTATGGTCCAATGAAGCCTCCAGTCCAAAATCCACACCAAACAGTGATACGTTGTGGATGCATTTGTTTTTCGACAATCAATATGGGTTCTCTGAACTTCAAATGCGGCAATTTTGACGACTAATGAAACCATCAAGGTGAAAATGAGCCTCATCATTCAGCATTCACTAGTTTAATAATCAATTCAATAAACTCTCTTCGCTGTGCATGGTCATTAGATTGCAGTTCTTGTGTCAACTGAACTTTGCAAGCAGCATGGAGACGCAGATCTTTAGTGAATATACACTGTAGGAAGCTTCTTGAATTTAATTATCATTTGAATGGCTTGTTATTGGACGGCCAGTGTGTTTAGCGTCCCCAACTGATCCAGTCTCCTTGAAATTTTTAATAACTCTCTTCGCAGTTGACGAAGATAAATCAATATTCCGACCATATTTTATACAAAATTTGCGAACTGTAGCAGCCAAACTTTCATTATTTTTGAAATATTGTTCAACAATGAAAACGCGTTCTTCTTTCGTGTAGTACTCCATTTTTAGTAACTCTAAATTGTCAACTGTTAAACTGTTTTCTTTTTTTGGTTTTTAACACTTTACCGCACAAATGGTGGCAAATTCAAATGTTGCGTGAATTATGTGACACCCTTTATCTTTCGGTATACCATACAAATGAATTTAAATTAGGAGTATATATATTAAATAATTATATTATTATTGAGAGTAATACTTAATATAATAGTATACACATATCACTTTATTTTTTTTTAATTCGACTACTGAATATACAGGGTGTTAGGGAAAATACTTTCGTAAATTTACCCAACAATTATTCACATCATTTTACAGGAAAAAGTTTCTTACCATAAGGATCCAAGACCTAAAGGTTCACGAGAAAAAAAAATCCAAAATTACTAAACCACCAGTCAAAAAGCTAGACCCATTTGGTAATATTAATTTCTTATTATTTAACGAATGATCTACAAATAAACTAATGAACATAGTTTTATTAAGAACATTTTTTATTAAGAATCATACCCTACATCAGTCCTGAAGGATGTGGCAATGTCGCGATATTGCCACGACAAAGATTGTTATTTCAAAATTGCGACAAAAATTATTTCAGTATTTTAGCGAGTGTATTTAAGTTCGTTTTATAACCCAAAAATATATTCTACATGAATATCAGAATTAGCTTTTAAATTATGGGGAACCTCTCCAAAAGTCCGAAGGAGGTAAGCGTATTTACAGGCAATGACACCCCGAAAGGCCGTCTTCAGATCGGCAAACAGTTCCTCAAAGACTTTTGGATACGGGAGGTGTGGTTACAAAATTTCAAGAATATAATCGATCCTAAAGTCGAAGAATAAATTTTACATCTTGTTAAAAAGGATTTCAAAAGTTTCTGATTAGATTATACATAGATCACTAAAAGAACAATTACTCTACCCGTATCATATAGAAAGGATACAAGCACTCTTACCCGGTGATTTTTCACACAAGCAAAAATATTGTGAATGCTAAACCAAAAGGAATCTAGATTTTTGTTCAATATTTTATCAACCAACGAAGCTTCTTTTACGACGAATGGAGAGGTGGAAATTTTGAAGAGTTAATTTAATAAAACAATTAATCATGTGTTTCTGAGTGTGACGCAAATGATTTAAAAAGTGATATGATGCACAAAATTTCAAGTAATTTCAACTTTGACATTAAACGAGAATAACGTGTAAGTTTTCCTTTTTGTGTAACACCACAAACCCAAATTTATGCGGTAACGTATGGATGAAATTGTTATAAAAATTATATATTTTATTTTAAAATAATACCTTAAGAGACCAATGCAACAAACACTCAATTCCGATAGTTCGATATAAACAAGACCAAAATAGACGTTACCATTATTGTGAAAATTTCTCCTGTTTCCGCGGAAATTTTGGATGCATGTTTTAAAAAACCTTGTTCAAAAAAGTGTCAAGAATCCTTGGATAAATTTACGAAAGTACTTTCTCTTACATTCTGTATATAAAAGTTGTACATTTGCCATTTAAGTTCTCGAAGAAACATCCCGTTTTCAGATGAATGTAGCTCTTAACCTGTAGCAACTTGTTTGGGCTACAAAATAGTCCAAACACTGGCTTTTTGAATACATTCTGTCAAAAAAGTACCGGGAATTGATCATTTGAAAAGCCCGCTTAAAGGGATTGCCCAATTATTTTTATCGTTAAGTTGGCACAACTGTCCTCTATACTGATTCGGAGTTTGAACGTCGTCTGTCATTTAGTTTGTTTACAATTTGTTACGTTTGTTACGTTTTGCGATTTTTACAATGGATAAAAACATCGAACAAAGAATTTGTCTAAAATTTTACATTGCAAATGGAATTTCGCGTGCCGAGTAGCTAAAAATGTTGCAGAAGGCTTACGGTGAATCGACTTTATCAAAAACACATGCATACAAGTGGTACAGTGTATTAAAAAAAAACCACACGGTAAACCTCACCGAAATATATATTTTTTGGTAGTATACCACTGTCATTAAAAACTAATTGTCAATGTAACTATCATTGACATATACAAAAAATATATTTACTTTCTATCTTTTCATAATTTATAGAAATTAATATACTTTATTTTTAGATTCGTTTTGAAAACGGGAGGAGAATACTTCCCGAAACGTTAACGTTAAAAGTTTGTATATATTTTTAGAACATTTTTATATTTTTAAAATTTTGCTTGTTAGGCAAATTTATTACAAAAAAGAATCACTGAGAACACTGTTTTTACCAAGTGTTTATTTACATAAGAACAGATATTTTTGATATTTTTTGAGTTTTAGATCGTGGCGAAAAACCCAAATAAAGAAAAAATACTTGATCTAATAGATGCGAGCAAAAAATCCCATTTTGAAAAAGTTGTTAAACTATAAAAAAAGAATATTTAAATTTGAAAAATTATATTTAATACAACCCTATTATCATTATGATCGATTCGCATATGCTGGTAGATTGATAAACAATAGCTACACGTGGAACACCTAACAATAAAACGAATTATACAGTTGTCACATATTTTAATAATTTGCAAGTAAAAGAATTGTTTATATATGTAAATGGAATTAGATACTGGTCAATGAATGATATTAGATATTGGTCAATGATTAATGAATAATAAATATATTCATTACTTAAATTGCCGGTCAATTTATTGAAAAATCTATAGATCAAATCAGAATGGACTAACTGAACAATTAATAAACAAAATTAATAGCAAAACCAATATCTTCTAGAACAATTTAATATAGAGAACAAGTCATAGAATGTGGTTATCCCCAATACATACTAGGTGTGGCAGTTAATAATTCTTAATTTATTTAAGAGATGGCGCTGGAAACAAAGGTCGGTTCATCGTCTAATCTCTTGTCATTTTGTTGCTACGACAGTACCTTTCAAAATGCCATTGATGTTTAAACGATTTCGAGTTAGCGTCATTTTTTTTCTCTGGTAAACATGTCGAGTTTCGCGCCAAATAAAGAACTTTTGCATCAAGTACGCTCTTCTTGTTCAATCAAAAAAAAAAAACATGAGTGAAAGTCGTCCTATACTTGTAGAAAATTACCGTAATGATGTTCCAATGCAAGATGCTTGTGGGCGTTGCTTTAGACAATTGAAAAGTGGTGAATTCGACTTGAAAGACAAAGAACGCCCAGGTTAATCGAAAAATAATTCAAGATACCGAATAGAAAGCATTGCTCCACGATATGCACACTCAACAACAAATGGTAGAGACTAAATGTTCGTTGCTGAACCATTTGTAATCGTCTGCATGCCATGGGAAAGATCCAGAACGTAGGAAAAGTGATACCACATCAACTCACCGACAGACAGATGGAAAAGCGACAAACGATGTGCCAAATTACGCTTTCTCGGCAGGAAAAAAACATTTTTTTGCATCGAAGAGAGCAAAATAGACATATTTCGAGAACGTAGAAAATCATTCACCCAGGGTTCACCCAGGACAACCATCAACATCGACATCAAGACCGAATCGCTTTGGAAAGAAGACAACGCTATGAATTTGGCGGGATCAGAAGGGTTTCGTGTACCATGAGCTTTTGAAACCAGGTGAACCAGTTAATACCGTTAGCTAAATGATCAATTTGAACCATGAATTGAATGCAAAAACACCTAAAATCGGCTACAAGTCACGGAAAAGTGATTTTGCAGGTCAGAGACACCATTTCTGCACTTGGTTGAGGAATTTTGCCCCATCTGCCGTGCTTACCATACTTGGCCCCTTTCGATTACCACTTATGTTCATCGATGTCTCACGTACAATTAATAAAACTATATGGTATCAAAAATATTTTAACATTTTAATAATTCTCAGATTGTTAAAAGCAATATTTGTAGAATGATTTAATAAAGAGAATACGTTATGAAATCTGATTACTCCAAATACATAGTGTATTTTGATGAAAGATAAGATTTAGACCAGATTACTGGGATGACCTGTTTTCGAAACAAATTGTCCCCATACGAAAATTCCTGGAGTGATAATTGTATACCGTTTCCAAGTTATTTTTGCCTTTCACCCCAAAAACATATTTTTTCCGGTTCACGTCTATTATGACCATCTAAGCCAAATATCACTAGAGCATATGGAGTTCTATTCCAGGTTATTTTTAGTTCTCGCGCTAAACCATCTAAGCAAACAGTCATCCTCAAAGCCGTACTGATTGTAGCTGTAACAAAAGCACAAACACAATCCTGCCGGATATTTTTATATTGACTTAGTGGAACTAAAAATCTAAGATGTCGTTTATCGTGTTCTGGGATACTTCTGGGACGATCAGAACTTTGTACTCGTGCATGACTAGAATCTTCAAACCATCTTATCTAAGTCCTCATAGCTCGTTCATTTTTTATTTCGTATAATTGCCCGAAAATACCTAATGGATGAACTCGTGGCATTTGAGCATTTTCAAGTTAATTGTACCTTTTTACTTTCTTACATTAATTGGAGGCACTTTCTTACAATTGGAGGCAAAACTGAAAGTCATAAATTCGTAAATATCCATGCTTTACAGAACATAGAAAAGGAAAATTAATAAAGATAAGGCTAGAATATAACGTTAATTAAAAAAGAAAGAGCAAATTTCACCTATTATCTAGAATTAAATTAATAATATGAAAAAATTCTTTTGATTAAACTTAACACTTTTTTTATAAAGTTCTCGACGCACGTTTCGCTAGCCATGTTAGCATCATCAGGAAATGATTTCATCTGATTCTAAAATTAAACTATGTTCTATTTATATGAGAACCCTAATTGCTAACGTACTACCTAGGAAGCATACTACCTACCTAATGAAGCGTGTAAGAAAAAGGATACAAACACAAAGAAAAAATAAAAAAAGAGAACAAAAGACTGACCCTTACATTAATAATTGAAAAAGTTGACAGAATGGAATAGGTCCTTTACTCCGGTTCTTGCATTTTTCTATTTGAATACTTCGAAAGCTTTCACACTTAAGTATCAACTAAAACCTCTAATATTTATTTGCGATAATTATTAATGATAAATATTTTAAACTTTAAGGATGTATCGGAGGTATACCAAAATGCTACAAAACATTAAAACATTTGACAGAATACTCTTTTCTCGATCCCTAAGTCACTGTGAAAATTTCAAATCGATTGACTAAGCCGTTCAAAATTTATTGCAATTTTAAATTATCGTAATTTTATATGAAATCTTATGAAAATTCACTAACATAATAAGTTAAACACGTTACAAATACACTAAGAAAAGCTATGAAGCGTTCCAAACTTTCAGATTATGTAACTTAAACTATTTGGAACCAATTTTGCATAGTTATATTAATTTTAATTTTCAGTTCTTTTGCCTCCGATTGTATGTATCGAGAACGTATAAGGATGTATCGGAGCATCCTTAAAAATGTGCAGCTCTGTTGCTGCGACCGAGCATTGTATAGATATTCAGTTATTTATGAAAAAAAAACTATGAAGCAGTTTTGATAAATGTAAATGTTCTGTAAAACTCTAGGCGTATTATAAAAACCACTAAAAAACTACAGTAAATACATGAAAATCCTTCTTTTTTTTCGTATAAATATTTTGGCAATTTTGATCATTTACAGTGGTTACACCAGCAACAATAAATTACACATAATGATATATAATTATTTCAGTTGAAACATTTCTGTTTTTTTGTGTAAACAGTACTAAACTAATATTTAGTAATTTCAAAACGTCTGGACAGGTCATGGTAATTCGTCTAATCGGCTGATGGGAAAAATGTTACTACTATGTATCAAAATAGAAAAACACAATTTCTTATATTAGTTTCTTTATTATTTATTACTTATTTGGTCTATTATGTAACTACCATAATTATTTACAACTTTTTGCCGGCGCAGGGATAGATTATTTCTGCCGTTTGCAAAAAAAAAATGAACACCTTTACTACCAAAAATGTCAACGTGTTGTTTGTCACCTCTTATTCCGTTTCAAAAGATTATTTTATATAAACGCTTCTTTGTTTCTTTTCAACAATCTTGGAGGGAGCGGAATAGGTTACTACCTATTGCACCTACTGTCCGAAGATGTTATGTCCGAGGCGTAAGGTACGCACTCGCCTTACGCACTAATCTGGCAAAATAATACTATCAATCTCCATTCTTTATCTCTAACAGATTATCTCTAACAATTTATGGTTCAGAATTTTTCATAACTAAATGGGGTAAAACCTATTAATTGAAGCTAAAATTTTTACTGTGTTCTAATTAAAACGTGTGATTATGCAATGCCGTGATGAAACAAGACGCCGTTTTCTTTGGATAAAGACCTTGGAAATACCCATGATTTTTTTTTAATGCATGTTGTACGCAACATACCATACTTTCCCATACTTGACTGGGAAAATCTTGCCCAAGAAGAAAGTGACATAAGACCTGTTACCCCAAAAGAAATTGCATCAGAAATTGAAGAAAACATCAACACAAAAAAAGCCCCAGGGTTTGACTTAATCACGGGAGAAGTCATGAAACAGCTTCCTCGTAAAGCTATAGTAAAACTTACATATCTTATAAATGCATCTTTTAGATTAAAGTATGTACCTAAGATATGGAAAGTAGCAGAAATGATAATGATCCCAAAACCTACAGGCCAATCTCCTTGCTACCTGTTATTTCAAAACTGTTTGAAAAAATATTCCTTAAAAGATTGAAGCCAATCATTGAAGATAAAAACATAATTCCAGACCATCAGTTTGGATTTAGAGAAAGCCACTCAACTATAGACCAGGTCCATAGGATAACAAATATAATTGAAAAGTCACTGGAAGAAAAAAAAAATTGTTCTACCGTATTTCTCGATGTGGCCCAAGCCTTCGATAAAGTGTGGCATGAGGGCCTCAACTACAAATTAAACAAGCTTTTGCCTAAACAGTTTGCGCAATTATTAAAGTCTTATATCTCAGATAGATATTTCAGAGTTAAACAGGAAGATGCATACTCTGAACTAAAAAATATTAAAGCAGGAGTACCGCAAGGTAGTGTATTGGGACCAGTCCTTTACCTATTATATACCAGTGATATTCCTGAATTAGACCCAGACACGATAGCAACATTTGCTGACGATGCTGCTATTATGGCTGTAGGCGTAGACCACGAAGAAGCGGCAATAAACCTGCAAACCTTAGTTAATAAAATTAACTGGACTAAGCAATGGCGAATCAAATTAAATGAGTCTAAATCCGCCCATATTAATTTCACGAACAAAAGAAATCACCCCCGTTAGTATAAATAATATCCAAGTACCATATGCTAATACAGCAAAATATTTGGGTATAACATTAGATGCCAAGCTACGCTGGAGGGCTCATGTCAAAAAGAAAAAAGAAGAACTTGACATCAAATTTAGAAAAATGTATTGGCTGCTTGGACGAAATTCCCCCCTATCAGTCTACAACAAAGTACTCTTGTACAAACAAATTCTAAAGCCCGTATGGACATATGGCATCCAGCTGTGGGGTTGTGCCAAAAAGAACAACTTGGAAATAATCCAGCGATTCCAAAACAAAGTACTAAGGAACATTGCAAATGCCCCTTGGTATTTCAGAAACAGTGACCTCCATAGGGACTTGGAAATGGACACCGTTACCCAGACCATTAGCAGATTTGCCCAGAGTCACGAGCAGCGACTTCTTCAGCACGTCAATGTCGAGGCCATCCAGCTCCTGGATAATGCAAGTCAAATCAGAAGACTTAAGAGGACCAAACCCTTTGAGTTGGTTTGAACGTTTGTGTTAGTAAAAAAGCAGAGCATAGTGCTGGTGTATACGTTAATATTGGTGTAATTAAGTTATTGGATTTAATTTAAGGGACACTAGCGAGTAAGTTCTTAAAATCATCTTTTCTTTTGTAGTAACTTAGGTTTGTACAACATTACTCATTGATCAACTTTGGTCAGATTGTAATTTTGGAAAACTTCCTCAGGGATGTTTTATAAATAAAAAAAAAAATGTTGTACGCAAAGCACTTTTCATCACCAGTACGATCTGCTTCAAAATAAATCATCAGATTTTTTTTTAATAATGGTCGCACGAAAATATTTTTCACTGATCAAGGGGTAACACCCACTGAAATAAGCTAAAAAGAGCTTTTTTGACAAATTGTTTTGGATGGAAGAAAAGGTAATAAGATAATGATATTTAAGGAGGTTATTAGGCATATATTTAAGGATAATACAAAAAATTATCAAAAAATATTAAAAAATGGACGACACTGGAGCCATTCTTCCGAGACATGTCGAATTCAAAGTGCTTTGCAGCACGCAGTGTAACTGGTGTAAATTTTAATCGGAAAAAATAAACCACTTAATCTTCATCTTTATAGCTTAAAAAAATGAAAAATCCGACTGTTTAACAATTTTTACCATTAATCTGCTATCCCATACGACCATAAAGCTACACTTCTATATTTAAATAATTTTCCTCTTTACATTCGTATATTATATATATATATATATATATATATATATATATATATATATATATATATATATATATATATATATATATATATATATATATATATCTCATCATCATCATCATCATGATCTTCATCATCAGCCCGTATCGATCCACTGCAGGATGAAGGCCTCTTCAGCATGCTTCCAACCTTCACGGTCCTGGGCTTTCCTCTGCCACTCGGGTCCAATATACTTAACGATGTCATCAGTCCATCGTGCTTTCGGTCTTCTTCGCGGACGTTTGCGATCAAGCGGTATCCACTCCAGGATTGCCTTGGTCCATCTGTCGTCCCATCGCCTCGCTATATGGCCTGCCCATCTCCATTTCCATTGTTTTACTCTTCCAATGATGTCACAGACTTTTGTTTGTTCCCTGATCCATGCACAGGATTTTCTGTCTCGTCTTGTAATGCCAAGCATACATCTTTCCATTCCCCTCTGTGCCACCCGAAGTTTTTGAATTGATTGCGATGTGAGTGTCCAGGTTTCACTTCCGTATGTCATAACGGGTAGAACGCACTGATCGAATACTTTTCTTTTCAGGCATAGTGGGAGTCTGCTCTTAAACACTATGTTGAGCCTACCAAATGCCTGCCAGCCACATTTAACACGCCGTTCCACCTCCCGGGCGGTATTCCCCTCCATGGAAATCCTCTGCCCAAGATATACAAAGCTGTCCACAATCTCTAAATCCCTTCCTAAAACTGAAATTCTTCTGTCCTGAGCGAAGTTATTGAACATAACCTGACCCTTTTCCAGGTATATATATATATATATATATATATATATATATATATATATATATATATATATATATATATATATATATATATATATATAGTGTTAGATTTTCTTGGACTGCGTCGAATGAGACAGCAGTAGCTGAGTGTCATCACACACCCAACCGTTGGGTTCCACAATTTGATGTGGAACACACTACAACCTGCGTCTCTGCCTAAATGAACATTTTTTATTGGTTGCTTGACCGGGAAGGAGCCCAACCTATCCCTTCAACTGAATGACGTATGTTTCGTCTCTCGAGGTTCAGACTCATCAGGGCGCGTCGGCGATTGATGGTATGGTATATGTCGTATACCATACCATCAAGAATAGGGAGACCCTATCCACAGCCAACAACCCATGTTTTCGCCGACTTCCCGTCGGATGGCGTATATATGTAGTGGTGGTGTGTATGTGTATATATATATATATATATATATATATATATATATATATATATATATATATATATATATATATATATATATAATAGTAATATAATAACAGCAGAAAAAGTAGTACTCCAAATTTCCTTTATAAAGACACAATACATGACCTGCAACAGACTAAGAACACCACTTCTAAAAACAAAATATGGTAACATCAGGCGAGTCTCTCAATTAAAATATTTAGGTGACATAATCATGGAAAACGGGTTGCAAAAAGCTACCAATAAGGGTAGATGTCAAAAAATAAAAACTGCATTGAGACTTACACAAAATATTTACAACAAAAAATGCATATCTAAAAATACAAAACTAAGACATTACAACACAGTTATTAAACCAGAATGTCTATATGATGCAGAAACGCTCATTTTGAATAGAAAGAAAGACATCGAGGAGATTGAAAAGAAAGAAAGAAAAATCATAAGAAAAATCTTAGGCCCCAAACAATCAAATAGTACAACATATCGACTTCGAGACAACCAAGAAATCAAATAATACACAGATATACATTGCGATATGAGAAAAAGAAGAGGTAAGTTTTACGGAAACATAAAACGGATAAACCCGAGTAGGCTAACTAGAGAAATAGTCGAATTTTATGAAAATAGGAGTAAAGCTAAAGTAGAAATAATTAAATGGATTGCTGCAATTAAAGAGGATCTAAGAACAGCAAATATTACACAAAGTCAAATTCACGAGAGAAACTGTTTCAGACCCAAGGTTAACGTTTGGGAGGTTGGCCAGAGAGGAAAATGTAGGAAGGCTGGAGCAACTTGGTCTGACGAAAGGAAGAAAGCTCATAGTGAAAGAATGAAATGAGTATGGGCGGAAAGGAAGTCTAACTACAACAAACGCCTCTAACTGTACTGGGCGTGGTCCACCAGGGCCCATACCTGAGTATATATATATATATATATATATATATATATATATATATATATATATATATATATATATATATATATATATATATATATTACTAGCTTAGTAGCGGCTTCCAGATAAAAATTGTATGATTAGACGCGATTAGATGATAGAAAAATTGTATGATTAGATTAAAAATCAGCAATACACACAAAAACCGTGATTTAAAGCGAGGAAATTGTCTTTTTTGTAGTTGTACTGTCGTTATACCATTTTGTTTGTAAATGCTTCTGAGTAAACATAAACATATTTTAACGACATCTTGTGTATTAGAGAAGTTACAAATCATAAGGTAAAACAATAGACTGTAGTTTCCCAGCAGGTATTTATTTGACGCAGGTGTCATTTCGGAGTAGTTCGACGCGCTTAGGAAAGACCCCGAAAATTCAAGGAAAACAATTTTTTTAGGAAAAAAAATTCTCACCCATATTCTAAAAGGTTCAAAGAATGTTTTAAGGTAATGAAAAAACGTTTTTTTTTTGAAAAATTTACAGTGGTGTTACCCCTTGAGTTCATAAGGGATAGATCATATCGGTAGACGTACTCATGTTTTTTTTTTCAGACGGTCAAAAACGGTCTATTGACCAATATTTCACTTATCTACGATCTAAAGGAAAGTAGTGCATGGATTTGCGGCTATTATAGCCCTTACTTCCTAGACATCAATGATTGACGGATGGTCAGTGTGATGCCGATCTTCCAGGTCAAAATGTCTGCCCCTGAACCGACAAAATCACTTATGCATCGTGGTCTTCCATAAAATTCCGTAAAAGGCATAAGTCTATTTTTTGTGTTTGGACAGCGTTGCCTTTTTTGAAATAAAAAAGTATAATGTGGCCTAAACGTATGTTATCGAGTAACATTTTCCATTTGAATTAACAAAGTGAAAGCAAATCAAAACGAATCTGAGCGTTAACATTATAAATACCACAGGAATTAATATTATGCAATAACATTATTAATACAACACAAATTTTGGTTTATAAGCGTTAAATAAGCAATTAATGGAAAATCCTTACGAATTTTCCGGACAACCCGATAAAATCAAGCCGAAACATCCATTTAAATTTAAAAACACTCGACTAAAGTAACGGGTGATTTTTTTAGTGTTTACGAACTTCCGACAGGGGTCGCTGCCAAACGAAATGTGAGTTTGTGCGCCTCTAGTATTAAAATTATTTAGTTTAGTCTGGCAAAGCATTATGGAACGTTTAACGTGAGAGCAAGGCTCGCAAATTGTCGAAATTTATTATCAAAATTAGTGCTCCGTACGTGAAACTTATAGAGCAGCTTCGTGAATTTTATGGTGCACATTATTTCCCAACCAAGCGATGTATTCGCCGAATTATCCTCTAATTCCGAACATATTTCACGTTGCTCGATATTAAAACAAAAACAACACAAAAAACTGTGGGTTCCACTCTCGTGACCGTATCACGACGTTGGACGTGGAAAAAAAAGGGAATACAAGTAAAGACCGACAGGTCAACTTAACCTCCAGAAGAGCAGTAGGGCAGTGTTAAAGATCCAAATTTATCAATTCGTTGCCGTTCGCTATGACCAATGCTTATTTAATTCCGAATTTGAATGGTATTGATCTGGAGATGTAGTTCCAACAGGATGGCTCCTAATGTCATACAGCCAATGCAACAATCAATTTATTGAGGGAACAATTTGGTGAGAAAAATATTTCGAGGAATGGACCTGTTAATTGTCCACCAAGATCATGTGATTTAAAGCCTTTAGAGTATTTTCTTTGGGGTAATGTTAAATATTTGGTCATGCCGATGAACTAGCAACTACTGATATCTTGGAAGCCAATATAACTGGGATAATTGCGAACATAAGACCTCAATTGCTTGAAAAAGTAATCGAAAATTGGATTGACAAAATGCGCTTTATCCAAGTAGACGCGGCGGACATTTTTCACGCGGCGGACAAGTTATTTTCGAACATTAACGCCATGTTATTTCACATAAAATAAATAGTTTCAATTTGGTTGTTATTTTATTTAAATTTAAAGTTTGGGCATATTAAAAAAATCATCCTATATATATCGTTCACTAATAGTCGGTCTCTTAAAAATACCCGTTAACTGTACAACAGACACGTTTAAAAATATCCCATTTAAGTCAACAAAAAGGGCACAAAGACGAATGATAAACAGCAGTACCCAAAGTCCACGAGCAACAAGCAAACAATCCATTTTTGAATATTTATGTTAATTATACGTCGAGTTTGTTCAATACATTTACAGGAAAAAAAATCATGTTAATTCCCAAGTCGAATGAATTTTAAAACGGAATTTTTAAAACCGTTCATATTAAAACAGCGTTATTTTTCAGTGGCTTTTATGTTATTCGCCGATAAGTGCAGAAACGTATTTGTTTTTATTTAAATTACTATATTGTTTCTGTTTTTTATGGATAAGGTTATGCAAACGTATGTACTAAAAATTATCGTAAAACTTTAGTATCATTAAACACAAAATGTTATGTATTTTTTTATAGATATTTTAAAACATAAAGAACAACAATTTTACTAACAAGGCTAATACTACAAGATTTTAGTGACGAAAAACTATGTAGGTAAAAATATGGAATGACAAAAAATTCGGGTACACCAACATAGCATAATGTTGAGGGTTTGTTATATTTCTTCTACGCATATTGGTATGTAGATTTTCACAAATAGATAGTTTTAGATTGAACATTTTCTTTGCTAGTTGGTGGAATATACTGTTGAGTTTATATATATGATTTGAGTTGAAGGTAAAATCGGAGGCAAAAGTACTAAAGTGGGTTCCAAACAGGTTAAATTACATAATATAAAAGTTGGGAACGCTTGATAGCTTTTCTTTGTATATTTGTAACGTGTTTAACTTATGTTAGTGAATCTCCATAAAACCACGTATAAAATGACAATAGTTATAAATTGCAATGCAATAACTTTTGAACTGCTTAGTCAATCTATTTCGAATTTTTACAGTGGCTTAAGGATTGAGTAAATAATATTTTGTCAAAATTTTAAGTTTTATAGCATTCTGACATACCTCCGATACATCCTTAAAATTTAAAATCTTATGTTACTAATATTATAAATGTGAAAGTATGTTTGTTTGTCCTTAAATCACGCTCGAACGGATGGAAGGATTCTAATGAAATTTGGCATAGAAGTCGATTATGTCGTGGAATAGGACATAGGATTACTTTTTATAACGCTATGAAGTTCCGGCGAGGGTTTACTCGATCGATACATGTGTATAGGACATGTTTTTCGACTTTCACATATTTTTTTAAATTTTTTAACTTTAGGTTTTTTTTAAGCTAACACTAATTAATTTCAGAACTGATATTAATAATTTGAAATAATTTTGAATAATGAAACGTTAACAAAACAATAAAATTATTATTTTTACAATTGATTACATTTACAAGAGAATGTTCGTCGTGCGTAGAATGTGCGTCGTAAATGTTCGCTAAGGAGAAGGGTTCATAAAAAAGACTTCTGGGGGAGGGTTCGTAAAAAATAAATATACTCGGAAATTTGAAATTTCGGATTGTATCGCTGTAAATCCCTCGCAATTTTGTCTTGTCAAAAATTGTCAAATAGCAGATAAAAGCTATGGAATTTTAAAAGCAATTTTAATTAAATTAAATGCAATTACGAAAGTTTAATTTACGTCCAGCGAAGGCGGCCGGGTAAACAGGTAGTAATTAATAATTATCAAAAATAAATAATATTTAGATGTTTTAATTAATATATAGGTATTATTAAAAATTCCATGTTCATTTAAATCAAAAATGTTTTTGTCGAAAAGTTAAAATCAAGGCTCATTCGCTATCAAAAGTTAGTTAAAATGTTTTCATATTATTTGTTATCATTTATTTAATTCTAGATTGTAGGTGGAATTTGCTCTTTTTTTAATTATACATTATTTTCTAGCATTATCTTTATTACTCTTCCTTTTCTATGCAATATATAATATATTCACGAATTTTGATTTATAATTTGGAGTACTTTCGCCTCGGATACATCCTTAAAGCCATAGTGACATCATTTTTTAGGAATTACTTACAGAGTTGTGGTCAGAGCCTACAGCTGTCCATCATTGTATTGTAGAGCTTTCATTTAGTCGTCATTTTATATCCAAGGTATACTTAAAAGTTACTCAGGGTCAAATCAGGTGGATATAAGCATCAAGGGAGTACACCGACATTTTTTTAATCAAGAAATTCCATAAATTGTCTATGGACTGAATGTAGATGGTCATAACGAACTACCAGTGCAAACATTATTCCTCCTAGTTTTGCTTCTGTTCATGACGGACAACATTCTTGTTAACCAAATGAAAAATTCATATAAAAAATCTTTCAATCACATATATATTCATAACTCACTTTTTTACCACGAAACGACATGAACAATTCCAATGTGAACAGTAACGTCCTCCGCTCACACTTCCGTGCATCCCCAGTTACATAATAAATTTCTCACTAGTGATGATACTGATATGAGGGTAGTCTGAAAAGTTTCCAGTCTCAAAATGAAGATGGCGTTACTCCGGTATTAGATTATCAGTATCAATATGTCTACGGGGACTCTATACCATAATTTCCCATCCTGAAATTTTGGGCAGCTGAATTTAAACGTGGTCGTCTCGTTTATGATATATTCCGGAAGGCTAAAAATTGCAAGCACTATCAATAATATTGAAAAACTTTACAAAATGGTGATAGATGTCGATCGAATTAAGGTTAGAGAGACAGCAGAGGCTGAGGGCATCTCAAAAGAACATGTTTATCATATATTAACTGAAGATTTTGACATAAAAAAGCTAACTGCGCGTTGGGTGCCACCATTGCCCACTCAGGACCAAAAACGCATTCGAATGAACATTTCCGAAGCCCTTTTGAAGCAGTTTAAATAACATAAATCGGAGTTTTGGCGCCAATTAATAAATGTAGATAAAATTTGGATACACCACTACACTCCCGAAACCAAGGCATAGTCGAAACAGTGGACTCCGAAAGGTGAACCGACTCAGAAAAAGGCGAAGACCATTCCATCCATCGGTCGGAAAAGTGATGGCGATTGTTTTTTGGAATAGTCATGGAGTTGTTAATTGACTATCTTGAAAAACAAAAAACTACGCATCACTGAGAAGCTAAAAGCGGAAATTGGGGAAAAACGGCCACATTTGAAGTAAAAGAAAGTTTTGTCCTACCAAGACAACGCACAGTCTCGCACTTCAGTGGTCGTCATGGCTAAAAGTTACGAATTGGGATTCGAACTGATTAACCACCCACCGTACTCACCAGGTCTGGCGCCCAGGAACTTTATCTCTTTCGTAGGCTCAAAGTTTCGCTCGGAGGGCAGAGATTTTCATTGAATGAGGAGGCCATCACATTCGTAATCGACTATTTTGCAAAACAAGATGTCAACCTCTATCTGAACTTATTATAGAAATGGAAGTTTTATAGAAATGGGAATTTGATAAAAAACAAACATGTTTCTGTGTGAGACCGCAAACTTTTCAGGCTACCCTCATACAGTTGGAGGCATTCCGAAAGTCCGATGATAATACTACACATATTGAACCGGTAACTCCAGAAATTAGTTAAGAAATTATAACAAAGGAACTAGCCGAGGCTTCTAACCTGATAACATATAGTGCTAGCAAAATTAGGATTGATAGATTCGAACACCCGGGGGTTTGAAAATGTTATTTGCCATATTCATTCCGATAAAATCGACAAAAAGCTTCTGACCACACAATCCACTCTAGACATGTTTGAGAGATGTCGCTCTCTACGTCAAAATAACAACTCAGACAACCTCGAAGTTGCTAGAGAATAGCATTCATTTTTACAACCATCCACATCTAACATCGACTTTTTCCTCTATAAAGCCCTCTAAAAATTATTAGTTTTTTATTTAAAAAGTGACATCTCAATTTTTTCCATATCTGAGAAAATGCTGTTGCATTTAACATTTGGCATTTATTTATACAAAAAGTAATTCAAACTTAATCTTTGAAGTAATCCACCTCATTTTCTATATACTTTCGCCACATTTCAGACATTTATCAAATCCCAGATCAAAAAAAAACGTCGTGGTTTTGATCAAATAGTCATTGAGGCTTTTTTCGACACATTCAAGGGATGAGCAGAGATAATCAAAAAGGTGATGTTGTAGAAATCGGAAGAGATGAAAATCTGAAGAAACCAAAACTGGAGAATATATCGGATGCGAGAAAATCTCCCAACCCAACTTGGTGATCTTTTCCAACGTCCTTTTTGCAGAATGTGACTGAGTTGTCCTAAAGTAAACTAGATTGGATCCATAATTTTCGCTTCTTTAGATTATCGTAAAGAATCCACTTTTCAACACAGGTCAATATCTTATGTAGGAAGTTCTTTCTTTGAATCTGGAGAATTATTATATTGATAGCCCTTTGCAAATTGAACGATGCTTTTCAAAAGAAACATTTTCAACAAAAGCAAGTGTTTCATCAGGACAATGCCATGCCATATTCATAATCAGTCCCCCCCATATTAATGTTTAAATATTAAGTAATGAAATATTATCATATACCAGGTGTGGTGGTTAATAATTCTTAATTTTTTAAAAAGATGGCGCTGGAAACAATGGTTGGTTTACGATCTAATCTCTTGTTATTTTGTTGCTACGTCAGTATCTTTCGAAACGTCATTGATGTTTAAACAAGTCTAGTTTCGAGCCAAATAAAGAGCATTTGCAGCATGTACTGCTTTTCTTGTTCAATAAAAAGAAACAGGCTAGTGAAAGCCATCGTATACTTGTGGAAACCTACGGTGACAATGTCCCAACGCGAGACGCTTGTGGGCGTTGGTTTAGACGATTCAAAAGTGGTAATTTGGAATTAAAAGGCAACATAACGCTAAGGTCAACTGAACAAATTTGAAGATGTCGAATTGCAAGCATTGTCGGAAGAAAACGATATGCAAACTCAGCAACAAATGGCAGAGAGGTTAGTTGATCGCCGAACTATTTCTGATCGTCTGCATTCCATGGGAAAGATCCATCAGTTCAAGGTTTGCTTTTTCGACATGAAATGAAGACTTTTTGCATCGGATCGTGACTAAAGACGAAAAATGCATATGTTTCGAGAACCCAAAACGCATGGGTTGACCCAGAACAACCATCCACATCGACTACAACACATAATCGCTTTGAACAGAAGACAATGCTGTGCATTTGGTGAGATCAGAAGAGTTCCGTGGACCATGAGCTTCTGAAACCAGGTGAAAAAGTTAATACCGTTCTCTACCGTGAACAAATGATCAAATTAAACCATGCATTGATCAAAAAGCGACCAGAATGGGCTACAAGACATGGAAAAGTGATTTTGCAGTACGACAACGCCCCATCACATAGAGCGAAAGCGGTCAGACATCATTTCTGTATTGGGCTGAGAACTTTTGCCCCACACGCCGTAGTCACCAGACTTGGTCCCCTCCGACTAGCACTTGCTTTTACAGATATCTCACGCACTTTCCATGAAACACTTTAACAATTACGGAGATGTCGAAAAATGGCTTGATGACTCGACCACCTCAAAAATGTATAATTTTTCTGGGACAACATGCACAAGTTGCCAGATATATAGGAAACATGTACAGCTAGAAATGGCGCTAGCTGCTAGACACATTAAGCGTGTTTTTTTTTACAAAAAAATAAGAATTATTAATCGTCACACCTGGTATACCTCCACAAAAACATTTTTCGTGACATTACTGATGAAAAAACATTGAACACAAGTTAATACTTTTTAAAGAAATTTCGTTGCAATAATTTCAATGTAGAAGACCAAAAAGGCAAATAACAATAAGAAGTTTACATTTTCAAACTAATATTTTAATGTGTTTTTGCTTTAAAGCAAATGACAATACTCCTTAAACAACAAAAAGAAATAAAACATTTTACATAATTAATTATTCCTATTAGAATTTATTCAAATAAGTAACGATGGACCTATTTCTGATTCAAAATAGAAAATTTATTCCTTTACAACAACCGAAAAAAGCGAAGACCCTGCCGTGTTGACCTGCTTATCGATAAAGTCATTAAAACATCGTCTATTTCCAGCCATTCAAAACAGCTTTGACCGATTAAAAAATACAATTGTTGACCTAAAATGATATTTCAGTTTGACAAGACTTCGGAAAATATGCGTTGCTTCCGAAAATTTACAGTAATCGTCAATTTCGAATTAAATAGCATTGCCCGAAAATTAATTCCTTCGAAACGTTTTTTTTTCAAGGAATGAAGTAACATTCTTCAAAAATGTATAAACTATATTGTTCAATAACTGGGGTTTTGAAAAAAAAAATAAATGGAAAAATCATATATAAGTTTAATAACAAAACTATTTTTATTTTTATTCTTTTCCTACAATTCCCACAATTCACATCACAATGCTTATTTCCCCTCAACATTACAGACAGACAGTTGATACGAGTGTTTTAGTTTTTAATAAACTTATTATCATCATCTTTATTAAACTTGTTATTATCATCTGTGTATTGATAAATGTCAAATCTAATTAGTAATCGTGCCTGTTTCGTACAATTTATACTAATACTATAAAACATGTTAAATGTGCAACAAGAGGGGAAATCCCTTTAGAAATTAAAAAAAAATCTTTTTTTTAATACTTCAAAAAATATAATATATTGACAGTATACTGGCAAGAGAAAAAATAAAAAATATTAAGTTAGTGCGAGTTATCGCACATACAGTCGAGCGGGCCGGAGCTCACATATCGCTCCCAGACAGCTTAATCAGCATTTTGGCCTCGGAGATGCGCAAACGAAAGAGTGAGTGGGTCACTGTCTAACAGAGACAGAGAACGGAGAGTTCTGCGAATGTACAGTACATAACCGATGTTAGCACGACGAATGCACTGCTTCGAATGAGCTCTGAGGCGATAGGCCGTTAGGCTACTGCGCATCCAAACCTTAGATGCTGAGTTGTAAATATCGGGAGGTAAAAATCGGCTATTCAATTACAATATGATCTTATCTATTATCGGGGTACTAAACTCGAAGAGATTTACCACTAAACACCAAATCACTTTTTGAAACTTCTCGACGCTAACATGGCTAGCGAAACGTGCGTCGAGAAGTTTCAAAAAGTGATTTGGTGTTTAGCGGTAAATCTCTTCGTGTTTAGTGTTTCACACCGAAGGTTCCTACAGAAGAATTGATATTACCGGGGTGTTTTGGAATGGAAACCGGTTTGTTTGGTCATTCGTGTTTATTATATGACCATTTCTTAAGGACATTTTTATTAAGGTCTGATAGTGCAAGAAGTCTTCATATTTCGCTGAATACACCGCTGAGGCGCGAGTAACGAGACAACCGGAGGAGTCTTTGCGGGACAAAAGCAGCTCGTACAGCCCGAAAACAGCAGCAGGTTGAAGAAAACAGCTTTTCGAATAGGCTGAAGGTCTATTATATGTACCTTGTATCGCTGATTCATCGGTAAGTCACTAAAACTAATCGTTTTATAGTACTGAAACGTTAAATCCGATTATCTCGAAACTGTGTTTCTAAAAACTCGCTCTGTAACTCAAAAATTTATTGATCGATTTGGCTGAAATTTTGGGAGGCTTTTCTCTATATCATAATCGGAAGGATATACCTAACGTTTTAAAGATTTCATGTAAATAAACGACTTTTCGTAAATAAAACACAATTATTTTATCACTTTTAAAAACACTTCTGAAAAATGACTCATTTTGAGGCGTCTAAAGGGATTTCCCCCTTTAAAACAACATCAAATTTTTACAACCCCCTATCATGAAATATATACAAAAGATTATTATTTATAACATTATTTCAATTTTTTATGTTATGTTATGTTATGTTATTTATTACCTGCTGAAGCTACATAATCGCGACATTGAGTGTCTTGAACTTTTCTTAGTTTTTTATTAATAATTAAGGTAACTGTAACATACAGTTACCGAACAAGAACTTTATGAACTTTATATTCTCGACATACACGTCCTTTCACTGTGCAAATACAATTTTTGGGGTTAAATCGAACATAACCTATAGTCTTATCACCGAAACATTCGCGTGACACCCCATAAAGAATTTAATTATATTAAATAAAAATATTTTGTTTCTTATTTACATTTACATTATTATTTTCTAAAAAACTCAAATTCATGTTTTAGCACCTCGAACTTCAGCTGAATTGAACTGATGAATGTCATTGTTGAGAAAAGCTGTCTCCATAAAAATATCCGTACTAGGTATATTATATTAGAATTGGTCTTTATGAACCGTTTGTCACACATTACTGAATGAAATTAGTGACCAACAATATTTTTTTGCATTAAATTTCAATAATGTTGACAGTATATGCACAGATAAAAGCCGTTGACAGTACTTACGTGAAAACACTTTAACATAATGACGTCACAAACATAACGCCTTCGTAGTCACGTGATTTTATTTCTTTATTTCATTTATTATTATCATTTATGATTATTGCAAACAATTTTTTTAAAGTTTTTGGTATCGTTTATCAATATTATTTATGATAAAGTTTTAAAATAAAGTAAAAAAATCGATAATTATTTTTTATTTAAAAACACAATTATTTAGCTATGAATCAACATTCGGTTATCTCCCATCTTGCAGGTGGTTTCGTGGCGATTTAATACTTTATGGTAAAGTGAAGGTTTTACCTAATAAGAAGTTTCACGATGAACGAAATTAAATAGTGGGGTGAAAGGTGCTATAGTAGGCATAGCAACGCGTCCCAAGCAAGCTGCGAGTGTTTCTAGTTCCTCGGTCATTCTTCAATTTTAAGCGTTTTTAACTATTTCTTCTTTCTAACTGGAGTTAGAAAGTTACACGGAGACATATCAGGCGAATATAGTACTTGGTCGATGTCGTTCATTGAGTTTTTGGACAAAATTGAGCTCTTTCGAAAACACATTTTACACAGAGTATACAATAACTGCGATGACCCTACTCAATATTAATTTTTTAACACCACAATTGTTCTCCTTTATTTAAATTCTCCTTGTGTCCTGTAAAAAGTACAAAAACTAACGAAATTAGTAATAATTTCATTTGAAACAGAAATAGTGTCTCCTAAATGACACACCTGAATGAATATGTTTTTACAATATTTTAAGTTTATCATTTTACGTTAATTACAGATTATAATTGCGATAATGTGACATACATGAAATTTAATTATAGGTCATACAGAAAATCACAGCATAATGTATACAACAACACTTGTAATTGACTGTTTATTATTAAATATTATCGCACGTGTTAGAACGTAGAGCAAATTTAACATAATGTGTGGAATTTACAATAATTTTCAGCTGTTTGTCAATATTAAAATGGGACTTTGTAATTCAGAACATCCATGCCTTTATAGACTGGTAAAAAAACTGCAAAATGGAACATAACTCACTTAGCGACTTATTTCAGGTTTATAAATTGGTTTTAATATAAAAAAAGTCAAGAGAAAGTTATTATTCAAATTTTACAGCTGAATTTTTTCATCTTGACTTTTGTCAAAATTTGTTATTAATGTTTCGTCGTTTCACTGACACGCCATGACAATTTATATAAATAAAAAAAGTTTATACAATAAAAAATATAAAATATACATTTTTAGGAAATCAACTCAGGGGCTATTTCTTGGTTGTACAAATTCGATAAAGGCGATTTGTTCAGGCCTATTTGGTCAATCGGAAGGGTTTTCGCGTCTTTTAAATAGTTTATTTCTAAACTCTTGTTTTATACATGTGGTATCTTGAAGTCACTGTTAAAACTATCAATTCTTCTATTGGAACCTTCTGTGTTTCAATAGTTCGGCTTCAATTTAGTGTTAAAACTATGATTTTCAGTTAGTAGATGTCAGGCATAACTAATGCTAACTAATGCACACTAAATGAAAATCATTCTTTTAAACACTGATTTCAAAATACTACACATATAAAACAAAAGCAAACAACTAAATCATCTGAACAATTTAAAAGAGAGTTTAAAAGATGCGAAAACACTTCTGAATGACCCTAACAAATCGCCTGAGCATCTGACTGTATTTCCTAAAAATATCTATTTTTTATTATTTTATTGCATAAACGTTTTATATTTATATCCATTCCAACTTCGAAGATAGTTGTTTTTGACGAAGCTACAGAGTGTTAACAAAACGCACAAGCATTAATAAGAAAGTAAAAATTTTGACAAAAAAAATTATCATTAAAAATTTATGATAAATTCCCATCAAGTAGAAGTCAACATCGAAAAGTTATAATGTTGACATCATATAATATTGAATACTGTATATATTCTAGCTAACATCTCAAGAATTTTGAAAATTGAATGGTATTAGTGGTAATTATTATATAAACAGAATGGTAATTATTTGCTTTGAGATCGTGTTTCCCAACGCACAATATATAGAATATATTCATAGCCAAATTGTTCAAGTCTAGGGTTGTGAGAGAGCTCGGTCTCTCTGTCACACACACGCACACACAAGATCAGCTGAAAGTTAATCCAACCTGTACGTGAAAGTGTTCGGAAAGATTCAGGTACATCAACCCCGCGACACTGCTCAACAGAAAATAAAACGACGGTCCTTACAGCTTACTTTATAACAAGATCTCCGCATGCACCCACACACAATTCGACGAATGCAAGAGTTTAATCATCATGATTTTCAGCTGCCATTAACCCTGCCTTTTAAATCTTGCAGATTCACTTGAAAATGTTGTCAAAAAACTGTAAATATCTGATGAGACCTATTTTCAGTTATAAGTATTTGTTAATAAACAAAATTCACGTTATTGGGGGACACAAATCCTACAACTGAATCATAAAAGGGCTTTCCATAGTAAGAAAAAATATTTTGCTTGCCTTAATTAGGAGACGCTTATAGTGCCACAGAACGCAGGATAGTGCCACACTGCAAGCCTTTACATTTTAAATGAAATACCTATTTATGCGGCACCTTGTATATTGTTTTTTTTTTGCAGTTTCAAAAGTGTGACTCCTTTTTATACAACCAGCACCGCACCGCAATCAGAGCACCGCTTGCAAATTGTCGAAAATTATTATCAAAATCAGTGTTCTGTATGCCATACTTATAGAATCTTTTATGGTGCACGTAATCGGTCAAGCGAGCGATGAACTATCGACAAATTCTGAACGCATTTCACGCTACTCGATATTAAAACAAAAACAAGAGAAAAATATGTGCATTCCGAATAAAATATCGTCGCTGTTGCTGTCAGTGTTGATGAAGATCCAAATGTATCAATTCTTTAATGGAGATCATTACAGAGCGATGATCAATGATTTGTTTCACTAGTTTACAAATTATAACTCCTTTTCTATATACCCCGAAAGAAAAAAAAAGTGTTAGCAGAAATATTCTATCACGTCACTTTTTTTTACAGTCAAATCTTTTTTTTCAGCTACCCTACGTGGTGACTTCAGTTTAATATTTATTTATTCGATTCAAACAACAAATATCTTGTTTCAAATTGAATTAAAATGTCGAATAGAAAGTGTAAACAAAGTTCTGATCGTTTTTGATACGTTTATGGACAGTTAATATTTTCAAAAAAAAAGAAGACCCATTGTAGATTCATTAAAAAGTGTATATCTTCATTATTTTGGATTTTATAATGCGAACCAAGATAAAATGGGTGCCTCATATTTTTTGTGAAAGCTGTAGAATCGTTTTATTCCAGTGGTCATCAGGAGATAACGTATACCTTCCATTTGGTTCATCAATGTTTCTTTTGTGTTACGAAGACAGTAGGATATAATACAAACAATAAGGCGAGTATTGTATATGCCAAAATTCCGTCTGTTATTAGCCAACTTTACATTCGAAGGATCTTCCATATCCAATTTGTCCCAGTGATTCAAGTAAAAATATACTAGAAGATGTCAATGAAAGTGATGTTGAAGTCAAATTGATTTCTATTGATTCTGACGATTTCCCTCTTCAAAGAAACACTCCACATTTAATTCAACAAGCCGAATTAAATGATCTTATAAAAGATTTACAACTATCAAGAAAAAGAAGCAGAGCTTCTTGGTTCTTGCCTACAACAATGGAATTTTTTAACATCAGACACGAAAGTTACGTTGTCCAGAAACAGGAGCAAAGTTTACTCAGCATTTTTCCAGGTAGACATTATTCTACCCCTTTCACACATTAAATTGTGACTTATGAAAAATGCTGTGAACGCGTTAAACAAAAATAGTGATGCTTTCCTGTATTTACAAAAGATCTTTCTAAGTATTACGGAAGCAAAACTGAAAGAGGGGATATTTGTTGGCCCACAGTTTGAAAGCCTTTTATCTGTTAATGAAAAAGCTGCTTGGAAGTCATTTAAAATGGTTGTCGAAGAATTTTTGGAAAAAAAAAGTGAAAATTATAAAGATATTGTTGCTGATTCATTGAAAAATTTTCAACATATGGGAGTGAACATGTTACTGAAGATTCATTTCCTGCACTCGCATTTAACTTTTTTCCATGAAAACTTAGGAAGTATGAGTGACGAACAGGAGGAACGTTTTCACCAAGATTTAAAGCTTTTCGGAGAACGGCATCAGGGATTTTGGGATGAAAACATGTTAGGGGATTATTGTTGATCCATTATAAGAGAAACCGATCCAAAACAACTATAAAAAGAAGGAGAAAATTAGCCGTTTTTATTTTTTTTTATTATTCATACAAAGATTTTTTCCATTTTTAAGTAAATAAAAATTTCTAAAAGCAGACGTGAATTTTTTGAGAATTTTTTTACTATTTTTTCTGGATAACTCTTACCTAAATAGACAATAATTAACAACGTTCAGCTGGGATATAAAAACCGTATAAACTAGTGTTATTTAATTCCGAATCTGAATGGTATTGATCTGGAGGAGATATGGTTCCCCAGGAGAGCTCAACATGCCATACACCCAACGCAACAATCGATTTATTGAGGGAAAAATTCGGTAAGAAAATTATTTCGGGAAACGGACATATTAATTGCCGGCCATTAAACACCTTTAGAATATTTTCTTGGGGGTTATGTTAAATCTTAGCTCTATACCGATAAACCGACAACTATTGACGCCTTGGAGGCCAACACAACTCGGATAATCGCGGACATAAGATCCCAATTGCTTGAAAAAGTGGTCGGAAATTGGATTAACACAATGCGCTTTGTCAGAAGTAGCCGCGGCGGACATTTGTCCGAAATTATTTTCAAACATTAATGCCACCGAATGTTATATCACACAAAATAAATAATTTCAAGGCAGCTAAATTGGTTGTCGGTTTATTTGAATATAAAGATAGGACGCACTAAAAAAATTACCCTATAGAATAAGCATTCCTTTGAAATACCGAAAATAATCTTAGAAGGATGTTTATCTTAAAAAGTTCTATCCAAACTACTGAAGATAAACAAAACCTACTGAAAAATCCTAATTTTTAAACAAATGTTGAAAAAATAACTGATTATGTATGTAACTTCTTTTTAAAATATCCTCAGAACATAATTTACAAAGTTAAATTATATATATCGAAAAAGATTATTAGAAGCGTTTCCTGGATTTTCCTACAAAAGGAAGAAAAACATGTTAAAGTTTTCTTAATGTGAACCAATTTAAATCAAAACTCACCTCAATAAATCACTAGATGTCTTAACTTGCAAAACAAATTTTAATAATATCGCTTGGGCCAAAAAATATCGAGCTACAACGAACAAATACCAAACGTAATCTTTAAAAGGCAACAAGATTATAGGCCAGCAATTCAACTGATAAATAAAATAAATAACATGGAAGGTTACAACTGTAATAATTGGAGAGCAAAATACAATAAGATAATGTTTTAAATAAACACTAATTATCCGTTATCAGCAAATTTTCTAGACAAACAAGCACACTCGGTCATGTTAAAATAACAGTAGAACGGTCGTAAATTAAAATACATTTACGTAAAAGTGACAATGACAACGGTTCAGGTTTACAATTGTTTTGTAAGTTGGAAATTTGAAGAAATACACTGATATGTCAAGGTAAATTTCAATGAAAATTTAGTCAAATTATCAAAATTGGCAATATTGTGTTCATTTAATACTTTACCAGGGTGGTTCATTAATTACACCGATAAACACAATACTTGTCACTTGAAAACAAATCTGTAAACACAATATTTATATCACCCATAGATTTTCTGTAACATGTAAATTTATATTTTATTGCTCATTGCTCATTGCATGCCTGCAATGAGCATTGACGACTTGTTATATCGGTTTATTAAATCTACCAAGCACGTTTCCAAAACAAAATGTGTATTATTTTCTATGTTGTGAGTAGTAAGTTTTTTAAGATCCACGTAATTTAAATTTTTCGTAATCTATACTTTGTGATTAATGTCTAATATAACACCATGGCTAGGCAGTGTACAAATAGTGTACAATAACAGTTTTTATGTGCGCGGAAACCTTATCTTTAAATCGCAATAAGATAATTTCACTGCGTTGAGCGAAAATCTAATGAACTTTATTTCGAAATTAAAATTGGTGACCAATATAAGGCATTTTGATTTACTCATTCTGGCTTTAGAGGCCGTGGTGAAGTTGGATTATGCAATTCCTGGCTCTGGAGCTTCGTTTCCGGGTCGCATTCAAAAATCAAAGAGTCGTCGCCAGTTCTGCAAAACGAGTACCATTTTCAAACTGCCCCCAAAAGTCAAGACATGTTTCCCTCCTGTTGTTTTTTTATAATTCTGCGAAAGGTTTTTCGGGACCATTTTCGCAGATATTTTCGTAATACCCCATTCATTGGTCTAAATCAGATGAACGGTTATGTGAGTCAAATTAATTTTTTTCCCCATCATTGTGACCATCTCATTGTCATCACTCAGTTTGAAAACGCACTAGAAAAATTCGATTTAGGATTTAGGAACAACAACAGATGGCGGCCTGCCTCATTACTTTAATAGCACGCATCGTACACAACCTCATAATTGACTGATTCAAGATATCGATCCAGTTGGAGACGTAGGTTGAGAGGAGGAGGTTAAGATTCACTAATGGACTATATCACCACATGAAAAAGTATAGAAAGTACAGGACCAAAGTCTAAACATAACGTTTGTGTCGAGACACGGCCCCGCAAACATTGAAGTTTTGTTGTTACGTTCAAGCTTGGATGTAAATTTTATTTTTCGGTTAAAAAGTTTTTGTTCTATCTAGGATTCCTCCTAGATAGAACTTCTGAGACATCAAGGCCAACAATAGAAGAAGCACACTTACGCCATTGTATGCTATTTTTGTTCGATTAAGGAATGAAGGCAAAGCAGGAAAGCACGAAGGAAAAGCAGTGAAAAAAATTACCGTTTCTGAAACTAAACCAGCGTCACAGATGGTTTAAAAATGGAAATTGGAATCTCAAAGATGCCGCACGAAAAGAACGAGCCCAAAAATTATATAATGATATTCTGAAGGCGATGGTGGATTCAGATCCTCGTCAAACAATTGAGGAATTATCACTAAAGATTGGTTGTTCATGGTCTACAGGTCAGGATCATCTTCGTCGCATAGGAAAATTGTACATGCAAGGAATTTGGGTTTCTCATGAATGGACAGAGACGGCGCTCGATGAACGGCGTACCATCTACGCGTTTTTTTTTGTCTCGGCATGAAGCCGATCATTTTTTGCGACAAATTATAACTGGAAATGAGAAGTGAGTGCTGTACAATAATCCTGTACGATGGGTTTCTTCCCGAGAAGCACCTGTTCCGACACCTCGACCATCACTAACAATAAAGAAGGCCCTTGTTTGTGTGGTGGGATTTTGCTGGAATCATTCACTATGAATTGCTTGAATCTGATCATACCGTTACAGCAACAGTGTATTGTGAACAACTCGAGCGAATGAAGCAATGAAGCGATCTGTTTTGGTAAACTAAAAAAATGATCCTTCAACACGATAACGCGAGGCCTCACGCTGCAAAAATTACACAGGAAAAAATAAGGGAGCTCAGATTGGAACTTTTACCTCATCCACCCGAATCACCAGATCTCGCGCCGTGGGATTACCACCTTTTCAAATCGTTAAGAGGTAAAAAAATTAACAATGTTGGAAAAATGAAAACGCACTTGGAAAAGTGTTTCAATAAAAAATCGAAGGCCTTTTTTTAAAAAGGGAATAGAACAATTGTCTTTACGCTGGCAAAAAGGATGGAAATTATTTTGTTGACTAATATTCAAGATTTCTTCAATTAATAAATGTTTTTCGCCAGCAAAAAATTTTGATTACTTTTCAGTCCCCCTAATATATACCGCTCGTACACACATAAATCCTACCAAATACGATGTGTTTAGACGATTATACATCCACGTCAAGATCGTCGAGCCACTTCAGTACACTTAGCGTGGCATTTTCAGAAAACGTTAACTTTTGTTTGCTTTACTCGATCACCACAATGAAACAACTAAACAAAACCTTCACGTATTCACGCAAACCATTCACATATTAGTTCATACTTGTCCCATCTATATGTAAGGAAGAGAACTTTTCGAAGAATCCTCGTAAACTTAAAAACCTAAATACACTCTAACACATGAGCACCGCTATTCGTCAGTTTTTGAAATGGATTGTAATTCTTGACCGCTCACCTTATTCACCGGATCCAATGCCCCTTTTTTCCTAGAACTTAAAACTAGACAAATTGTTTCAGAAGTAGGAAGGCTATTTCGAATATTGTTCTCATTTTTTAAAACTATATCTCCTTGGATTTACATAAAAACAGGCACGCAACACAAAAATGATGTGGTTAGAAATGTCTATCTCTTGGTTCGGCAAAGAAAAATATTTGTGTGTTGAATAGAAAACCACAATATTTTAACTTGCGGCATATAACTTTCAAATGAGAAATACGAACAGACTGTTATTCACATCAGTTTCAAATTCGCGAACCTTTTTAAGTCTACGTCTCAGTTACGATATTAAATGCATGGACGGTTATCGAAAAAATAGACGTCGATAGATCGGAAAGTAATCGAACTGGAAAAAAAGCTAATTTTGATTTAATTAGTTTGTTATATTAAAAAAGAATTTTGTTTAAACATTCAGAAAAAATGTATAGTTTTTGCTGATTGTTAATTAATATTGATGGAAATAATTTTGGTTAGATCTTACTTTAGATTAATTAAAATTATATTTTCTGTTGCAGAAATAATCAGCTTCAATTACAATATACGCAAGGGAATTAACTTTCATAAATTTAACCAAGGATTCTTTACTTTACACTGAATACATTACATTTTTGAATATATACATTGAATACTTTACATTTTAAGTTTCCTTAAAACAAGTATCCAAAATGCTGACATATCCGCGGAAAACAGGTTAAAATTTAAATTTTTCCTAACAATTGGCAACGTCGCAATTTTTGTTTCATTGCCTTCTTAAGGTTTTATTTGAAAAGAAAATGTAACATACCCATTTATTCAGTACGTTTCAGGAATAATTTGATTTATACAAAAAAAAGGAAAAATTACACATTAATGTCATTTAAGGTCAAAGTTGATATTATTAGCGCCAATTTTTTACCCCATAGTACCATAGTACGTTTTAAATGATTCACTAACATTAGGAAGTACATTAGTAATAGTTTTATTAACTTAAATGTTTAAAATGTCGCCCATTTAAGTCCTGGTACCATTTTAACCTATTTTCCCGAACACGTTGAAAATGTCCTGATATATTTCTAATCAAGTTGGCAGCAACCTCTCCGTAAATATGAAGCAAATCGTGATATTCACGTACAGAATACAATTGTGGTTTTAAATGGAATTTAAATACACACACTGATATATACTGAAATATTTTTTGTAGCCAATAACTCTTGCCACCAGCCATCGGAATTATCAAACTCAAAGAGATTTACCACTAGACCACCAGACACCGAATCACATTTTTAAGGTTCTCAATGCACGTTTCGCTAACCATGTTAGCATCATCAAGAGATTATTTAATCTAATTCTAAAACTAAACTATGTTCGATTTAAATGAGAACCTTAATTGCTAACCTACGACCTAGGAATCGTAATACCTACCCAATGAAGCGTGTAAAAAAAGGATACAACAAAAAAGAAAAAAAAGGAAAGAAAATAAAAGAAAGAAAAAAAAAGAACCGTGAAGTTTACTGACCCTTACATTAATATTTTTTTTTTCTTTTTTTCAATTTTTCTTTTTTCCTTTTTTGTTTCTTTTATTATCCTTTCTCCCTTTTTTTCCTTTTTGTTGTATTCTTTCTTTCACACGTTTCACTACTTAATGAAATGATTACCTACGATACCTACTACCTACGATTCCTAGGTAGTAGATTGGCAATTAGAGCACTCATATAAGTAGAATATAGTTTAGTTTTACAATTAGATTAAATCATCTTCTGATAATGCTAATATGGTCTGCGAAACGTGCGTCGAGAACTCACCGTGTTGAGAAATCGCCACGTCGAAGACAAGTGATTCGGTGTTTAGTGGTAAATCCCTTTGAGTTTAGTGTTTCACACCGAAGGTTCCAATAGAGAAATTGATCGTGATCATGTCATTTTATTAATTATTATTAATAATTTAAATAAATGTTCATTAATTTATTAGTTTGTAAACAATGCTCATTAAAGTATATTCGTTAAATAATAAACAATTATTATTTGTCAAATATGCTTTTACACATACGAGGTGTCGCTAATAAATAACAAAACTGACGCTGCTACAGAAAAAGTACGCATGCGCCAAACGCCAGAGACCAACAGCTGTTTAGCGCGAAGTCTTCTCTTTCGAATGCAGTACCTCTCGCTTCTGTAAACAAATCCGTATAACCGTAGCCTTTGTTCGCATTAGAATTGTTTTTTTGTTTCGCCGGAAAAATGTTAAGTATAACAATAGAGCAACGAATTGTTGGAAAATTTCACTTGAAAGTTGGAAAAACCGCTACTGAAACTTACTAAATAATTTATTGGAAGAAGTGTATAGCAACGAATTGTTATCACGTTTACTTGAGGCATGTGTTTCTGAGTGTTTTAAGAGTTTTCAAGATGGCCGAGAAGATGTTGAAGATGATCCATGTCCAGGTGGCCCTTCCACGTTAAAAATGGATGACAATATCGAAAAAATCGGTAATCTGGCACGATCTGACCGTGGATTAAGTGTTCGTGCGATTGCTGAAACTGTAGGAATTGACAAAGAATGCGTATGGTAAATTTTACATAACAATTTTACCATGCAAAATGTGTGTGCCAAAATAGTGCCTAAAATTCTCACATTTGAACAAGAGCTCGCAAACAATTTTGTACTGATACTTTGAATGCCATTGAAAATGATCCAAACTTATCGGAAAGGATAATAACACGTGACGAATCGTGTTTTTTACTTATGACCCTGAAACGCAGCGCCAAACCATGCACTGGAAGAGCTCAAAAAGCTCGAATGAGCGAATCAAAATTCAAAGCAATGATAATAGTTTTTTTTTCGATATTCATGGGATTGTGTACCTTCACTGGGTTCATGAAGGTCAAACTATTAATCAACATTACTACCTTCACGTTCTTGCTAAACTCTGTAAAAGAATAAGGAAAAACGATACGAATTGTGGAAGGACAAGTCATGGGTTCTTCACCAAGACAATACGCTGGTTCATTTGGTATTGTCTGTCAAGAGATTTCTAGCCAGCATGTTAGACCATCTGCCTTATTCGCCAGATCTTGTGCCGTGCGACAATCTACTATCTGTTTCCTAAGGTGAAATCTGCATTAAAAGGAACAAGATTTGAGTCTGTTAAAGCCGTGGAAGAGAAAGCGGCACGCGTTCTGAAGGAGCTGACAGAAGACTTCCAGCACTGTTTCGAACAATGGAAAATTCGCATGGAGCGTCATAGGGGTAGAGGAGGGAGTGTATATTGAAGGTGATAATAAGTAAATATGTATGAAATCAAAATAAAATATTTTAAAGCGTCAGTCTCGTTATTTAATAGCCACACCTCGTATTTGCTTAAAATGATAATTCTCATCATAGCTTTTCAATTATTGATTTAATGATTTTTTCGCAGAAACCCTTAGGTTTTTGACCCTTATTATAAGGAACGTTTTTCTCTCTCCAAATGATGTAAAGAATCGTTGGTTAAATTTATATTATTATATATTAATATATATTTATATATATATATATATATATATATATATATATATATATATATATATATATATATATATATATATATATATATATATATATATATATATATTTATACTAAAATTATATAATATTAATATATTAAAAATATTATTATAAAACATCTTAATAATCTACAAGAATGCCGTATCAACGTCAACGAAATAAAACACATACACCAGACTTCTTCAATTATATTTTAGTTAATTATTTATGTTAAGATAGTTAATATACTTAAATATAACTATGTATAACTACAACTCGTTAAGCAATGCAATTTTAGAAAAGTGTGCGACAGACACCCAACAAACCGGCGATATTCCCAAATTTATCACCAAAAGATATGGAATAGCATGAGTCAAACCCACGGGCGAATTTCTTCACCGCTAGCAACTTAAAATGAACTTACTACGATCAAAATTCGTGCGCTTTACGTATCGATACAACGATTTGTTTTTTAAGTTTACATGACTGTCCGGGACATCCAACAGAAGTTTCATATTGTTGCGATTTTTTAAAATGGATTTAAATTAAATTTTACCTAAAAACGAAGATTTCTTGTGCTGATACATTAAAAATGAAAAGTATTACGGCGATGAAACTATGTAAAAAAATTTACAAGTGGTACAAGGACTTTTATGATGGCAGAGAGGCAGTTGAAGATGAACCTCGTTCAGGGAGACCGTCCATGTCAACCAATGAAGAAAACATTATCAAAATCAAGAATCTTATACTAACTAATCGCGGATTAATATTAGAGTTCATTTGAAAAAAAAATATCCATATTTGTGACAAAACAAAGTTTTTGTGCGATGTGCAATGGTGCGCTATAGTAATGCAAAAACAAGGTTTGGTTTGGTTCGCATTACTATAGCGCCCCATTGCACATCGCAATAATTATTCGCTTTAAAAACGCATAATTTTGCACTAAAACACAACAGATATGGCACAACTGATATTATATTTTGTATATAGATTTATATTTTGCACAACAGATATGGCACGGTGTGACTTTTTCCTGTGTCCTCGATTGAAGAAGACGTTGTAGACGTTATTTTGAGCCCTTAGAAGCTATTCAGTAGGGTTCGCTGGTCGCTTTGAAGAAAACATAAGAAGTCGAGTAAAATAAGTGTTTCGAATACTGGAAAAAAACGTTATAATTTTTGATATTTTGTATCATTACATAATATCTCCATGGTGTATACAAAAAAAGCGTTACACTTTTGTTTGCCCTCTATTACAGATGTCTCCTCTAACATTGGATTCGTAGAAATATATCGAACTTAACTAAAAATTTTCTTCAAAATGCTAGATCACTTTTCTGCCGTCTGTCAACGCGCGTTTCGCATTGACCATATTAGGACCACCAGAGTAGGATTAAATTTAATCAACGCTAAACTCTTTATAGTGTACACTAAAGTCTTTTGGATATATTCCTTAGCTCGATTAATGGCTCCAAATCATTTTTAATTTTAGCTAAAAAAAAAGGTTGTACCAGAAATATTTCACCCTTTCTCCACGTGGTGCCACCGATCGCCTTCGCCGAACTGTCAACCATGCGACGTCACGTGTCTCTCGGGGTCGGTTTCTAGCCTTTCAGCCGTCATCAGCCGAGCTCTAGACGAACGCAAGGACAGCAGTTCGGAGAGACGATCGGGGCCAGACCAGATTAACTGGCCATTTTAATGACGGGTTGTGATCGCACACAACTCACGCCATCATACGGCGAATGCTCGTAGCAGTCAGGACCGCTCGTAACATTCTGCCTGGAACCTCGGGTATAGTACCAGGTATGCCCACAAGGTAGCGTAACGGACCGTGGAGGGAAAATATTACAGAAATCTTCCACCCTTTCTCCACGTGGTGCCACAGATCGCCTTCGCCGAACTGTCAACCATGCGACGTCACGTGTCTCTCGGGACCGGTTTCTAGCCCTTCAGCCGTCATCAGCCGAGCTCTAGACGAACGCAAGGAAAGCAGTTCGGAGAGACGATCTGGGCCAGACCAGATTAACTGGCTATTTTAATGACGGGTCGTAATCGCACATAACTCACGCCATCATACGGCGAATGCTCGTAGCAGTCAGGACCGCTCGTAACATTCTGCCTGGAACCTCGGGTATAGTCCACGAACCTCGGGTATAGCCTGGAACCTCGGGTATAGTCCATATATATGCCCACGCTACCTTGTGGGTATATATATATATGAAATATATGAAATCATTGGACAGCGCCCAATATAAAAATAAACTTTATAATGAGAAGAATACTGAAATCAATACGTCTTAATGGTTACGATTTGTAGTCTTTTCACTTTCGAATGCTTTATCTCTCTCAAATAAAATACATACAATAAAGGCATATATCAAAATAAATTAAAACAAGAAAACGATGCTGACACATGTGACCTGCCAGCTTGTAAAGAGTAGAAAAATATTAAATTTGCGGATATAAGTGACTCTGTTTGTTTTTAAAATATTCTTCTTCTATCTATATTGGCATTTGAGTTGAGTTGAGTGCTATAGGTCTTTTTAATGCAAATATAATGGAACTACAAAAATAAATATAGAAATATACGATGATACTACTTTTTGGAACATTTACATTACTCAGAAGAGTTGATCTAAGAAACATAGTTATCTAGATTCGAATAATAATGATCAATCACTTATATGAATATAGGGCAGATGCGATATTAACTCTATGTATGTATGGTTTATATATTATTGTTATTATACAGAAGGATGATATGGCGTTGATAGTCACTGAATCTACGGGCTATCATAGGTTTCAAACCACAGGCTTGGTCTAAGAATTATCACACCTCGGTTTGTATTTCACCGTTGTGATGTATATATATATATATATATATATATATATATATATATATATATATATATATATATATATATATATATATATATATATATATATAATACCACTTAAAATACAATACTTACACACACAATACAATAAAATAGCTTGTCTGCTGTCTACCAAGAGAGCAAAGGCCAAGTGGGATTTTGGGGAGACGTCGTCGAGAATGTGAGGATTCCTTGAACGAAGGTATCCTGACGAGCCTGAGCATCAAGAGGCCAAACATATGCCATCCACCTAACCTAACAAAATGATAATATATATATCCGAGGAAGTCAAACAACCCTATATTTTATATTTTAAGTACCAAATTGGAGATCAAGATAAAAAGTTGGGCTCCTTATGTTTGCTGTGTGAGTCTTTAGTGCACGTAAATTTAGTGCAGTGAATGCATCGCAAGAAAAATTCTATACCGTTTGCTGTTGCTATGGTGTGGAAAGAACTTACTGACCATGTAAGTGATTACTACTTTTGTATCACTAAAACAAAAGGGATGTCAAAAAAAGCAAAGCAACAAAATTCAGTATCCAAATTTGCCTTCTGCACTTAGGCCAGTTCCTCGTAGCCAGGAACTAGCGGTACCGACTGCACCTTTAAATCTAAACATGTTGCCGGGTGGTTCTAATTCTACATCAGGATCTGATTCACAACTTCCTGAGAATACCAGTTATGACTCAACATTTTTAACAACTACCAGTGAACCTCACTTAATAACTCGTGTATATAATAACTCGTGGTACGTGACCTGGGATTGTCAAAACAAAAATCGGAACTTCCTGGTTCCAGACTTCAACAGTGGAACCTGTCAGATTAAAATGCATTGTTGATTTAATGAATGATCTTAATGTGGAAATACAGCCTAAAAGTAGTCTTGCTTCATAATGGAAATATAAACCCATCTATTCTTTTAGCCCATTCAGTAACAATGAAAGAAACCTATGACAACTTAACACCCATACTAAATCGCGTTAAATATGAACAGCATCAGCGGGATATTTGCGGTGATGCAAAACTAAAAGAAAGCATATTTATCGGACTTCAAATAAGAAAGCTTCTATTTGATCTATATTGATACCAATATTGGAAATATTCGAAAATAAATGCTTTGTTTTTGTTATTCATTTTTGTACATAAAAATATTGGCATATTAAGTACTCACTCTTGTCTTGCGCGGTGATTCTACAATTAAACAATCAAAATAACGATTATCTAAAACACAATTTAATTTAAAACACATTAAAACGCGTTTAAAACACAATTGGCGTCGCCAGTCTGGCACAACACGTCACTAGCATGTCGGTGACGCGAACCCATAAGTTTTGCCCCTACCGAAAATCGCTCAACGCGGCTAAAGAAGTTTTCACTTCAATAAAGACTTTTCCAATAAGTATGTCAATAAGAGTGTACATTGTAATAATAATTCATTATGGAAAGATACAGCATTCAACAGCGCGTAGAAATTGGTTGCGCGTTGGCAATTTTTGGATTGAAGGACAGGACCTTATTTTTTTGAAGACGAGAATGTTATAGGAATATATTAACAGAATATCTTTGGACTAAACTGACAAATGTGGATATAAACAATGTTTTCTTTCAACAAGACAGTGCGACTTCTCACACATCTCGCTAGACAATCGATTTATTTGCAAAAAAGTTTCCTGGACGCGTTATTTCGCGAAATGGTAATGTCAACTGACCACCAAAAACATGAGGTCTGACGCCCTTGGATAATTTTTGTGGGCTTATGTTAAATCTTTGGTTTACATAAATAAACCTCGAACAATTCTTGAATGAAACATTCAGATCACAATTCAAAATATACATCGCGATATGTGTGAAAGATTAATCGAAAATTGCTTCTCCAAAAAGCATTCCATCAGACATTTGAACATTTGGACATTTGAACGACATTATTTGCAAAACATAATGCTATATTTTCTTCTTCAAGATAAAATAAAAATTACAGGAATATTACTTATATAGATTTTGTCTCATTTTAAAGTTCTCACACTTACAGTCAATCAAAAAGTCTCCATGCACTACGCTTTATTAAGATTTTTTTATTTTCCTTTTTTATTTAACTTCAATTACAAATATCTTTCAAAGTATCTATCGGCAATCTCCTAAGAAATAATAAAAATAAAACTAAATTCGTCTCAAACAATTTATCTGAATAATGAGAAATAAAACGATATTAGCATCAAAAAACTATATCAAAAAATCTCCATACAATTTAGTAAAATGCTATTCAACATCATTAGTTATTAATAGTTCATCAAGTTGGTCTGTGTCAATTTTTGCTTAAAAAAAATGAATCATACTTGTTTAAAAGTGTCACTTTTAAATCTCTGTTTTCGTAGTTACAGCAAATTAGTGATAAAAGTTGCAAAATTCCAATTTATGTTAGAAAAGTTATCGTAGATTTATGGAAAAAGTTAAAAGTCCTTTAGAAATATTGGCAAAATAATTGGAAAAATCACATGCCACTGTACAGTACAGAAAAATCCACCGGTTCCTATAAAGTGAGGTCACGGTAGAATCGTCCGAGAATATTAACTGCACAAGAGTTTAGTGTTTTGAAAAAGATTAGAATCAATTCTAAAATAAGCGCTCCAAAACTTGCAAAAGAAATCAAGGAAGAGTTCTCAAAAAATGTTAGTCCCCAAATAATTAGAAACTACTTGCATTAGTTTCATTAATTTCAGAAAAAAAATCGAAAAAAATGTTTACAATTTGCCCGAGAATATGTTAATAAAACCAATGAGTTTTGGAGAATGCGTTATCTTTACTGACGAAACAAAAATTAACCTTAAGTGTAAAAATTAACCAAAGTGGTCAAAAACTTGACCTTGAAACTTGACCTTGAAACTTGACCTTGACCAAGAACACTGCTACACTTGTATGTGAATGGATGATCCATGATTTCCGCCAACAACTTCATATACCACCGCAATTACCGGACATTAACCCGATAGAACACCTGTGGGAAGCAGGGCCTGATATTCCCGTATACCAAAATGCGTCCTGTTTGCGCATGCCGTCACTCGTTGAGTAACATTCAAATATCTTCGTTGCTAGACTTTAAAATACAATTTAAATGCATTGTAATTGGAATTAAGGCTTTATATTGAGGACAAATACTTTATTAGTGTAGGCAACAGACTACAAAATTATATATAACAGACATGTACATAATTTTTTTTGGATTTAAGACACTATTTACAGAACAAAACAACTTCTACAGTTCGAATAGTTTATATTTAGCGACAAAAAAATTTCGTTTTATAGATTAATATTATATATTACGAGTATTTGAAATGTATATAAACAAATCATTTTGTTTCTCACTTTAAAAATGTATGTAAAAAATAATATACATTGGTTATATAAAATTGCAATATGCAAATTGAATGTTTTCTAAATATTGCTTTTTAAATGTAATATCTAGCTAAATTCAATATTTTTTGTAACAAATAAAATATTAATTATTCAACACACTTCTAGCCATATTTTATATTGGTATTAAAAATGACAACATTTTGTTCCCTAAATTTAAAATTGTAGATATTTCTTAAGCTTATGTCCATTATGAAGTAGTTATAAGTGTAATTATGTAATAGTTTTAATCATCTTTCTTTTACCTAATTTTACACTTACATTCGCGATCAAAAAAATAGTTTTTTGCTTTTTCTGGGCATTCAATGTGGCTACTTCTAAGCATCAAATTATTCAAATAATTATTGGTCAAGGATTCTCCATTAACAGACTTAAAAATTTGTTCAAGCTGTTTCATTTGTGAAAGTCTTCAGAAGATTTGTGTAAACCTCCTTCACTTAAATGATCAGTCCAGGTATATTTGGACGTGCTGGGTCTTTCTAAACTGGAATCGTTTAACTTGAAACATATATATCCAGTTAAATGTTCGTGCCCATCATATTCAAGTTCATGAAGATCCTCGTCAATATCTCCTTCATGAGCACTGTTCAACATAAGTGGAGCATTTTTGGAGGCAACAAATTTATAAACATGATTCAATGTTTTTCGGTTTAATTTCTATTTCAATTATGTTTCTCTTGTGATAACTACCTGTTCAATAACTCGACGACTTGTTTTCTCTCCCTTTTTCAATTCTTACAGATTGTTCATTCGATACTGGTTTTTTAGAACTAACTGCCAGATTTTGAGTCGTTACAACATCATCCCTCAATCCTCGGTAACTTTTTGGTGTGTAATTTTTGGTCAATTTACGTTGAAGATTTTCCTTGAAATCGCTATTTAAAAAGTGTTTCGAAGAAATACAAGCCCTTTTCAGGTTAAATTTATCTCTCCTCTCTTAATTTATCTCTCTTCGTCTTTTTGTGGCATGGATCCACTTCTTACACGCAACTTCATTCTTGAGAATATGAAAAAACTCCACATTACTTACTCCTTTTCAACTGATTGTTGGAGTTACACCCAAATACAGCACAACGCAATTGTTATTATTGAATATTAAGACCACACAAACGCCGTACATAAACCTCTAGTAAACTATGATGTTCGAATTTTACTCAATGGATGACGTATTCCCGTCAACAAAGCTCCGCCCACCATGCGCAATATCTTACCTTAGTATTTATTATACCGTGTGTGGAAAGAATTAAAGCTTCGTCTGAGAAAACACAAAATTAGAAATAGGGAAGATCTCAAAAATAAAAAAAAAGGTAAGAGTGGGAGAACATTACACTAGAAGTTACAAGAAAGCTTGTATTAAGTCTCCCAAAAAGGTTTAACGCCATCATTAAAGCAAATGGCAATTGTACAAAATATTAGCGTTTCAGAAAATTGCAATTTAGTATAAGAAATGTTAGTGTATAGAGACTTTGTTGATATAATTTTTTGTTGCTATTATCGTTTTATTTTTCATTGTTCAAATAAAGTGTTTCAAACGACTTTAGTTTTATTTTTACTATTCCTTAGGATATTGCCGATATTTACTTTGAAAGATATTTCTAATTGAACTTAAATAAACAAGAAGACTAAAAAAATATTTAAAAAAGACTAGTGTATGGAGACTTTTTTGACTGACTATATATTGGAAAACTCTTTAAAAACAACCCTTAAAAAACTCAAATTTAACACAAGTATGACTATTTTTAAATCAGACAGAACTATGCATTTCACCAGGTACTCGATTTTCGAATTAAATAGATAAATAATAAATCACTATGATTCAAAATAAAAAAGAAACTTTTGTTGAAAAACTCGATTCTGACGATTTTGTTTTTACATTAAACACATTAAGAAAGCAAAAAAATAATAATAAGATAGGAAACTATAAAGAATTTCTGCTAATAGTAAATGGCCTTAATTGTATTTGAATTATTCTAGTAAGAACAACAATTTTTGCATAATTAATATGTTTACCTAGATCATAAAAATATATAACCGTATTGTTTATAAATTTCTTTAATTATTAATTAGTTCGCTATATTATTCAAGGAAATCGATAAATATTATGTTGATATTAATATACATTTACACCAAAGTAATAACATCTAACTAGAAATTGACCTAGAAAAGGAAAATGCGTCTAATTTTAAAAATATTTTCATTAGAACATTGATATGCAACAAAAAATTGAACAGAAAACAAGTTTTAATATTATTGCACAGTCAGGAAACCCAACCTGGTTATTAATAGAACGAAATTACCAATACTGTTTCATTAACTTTATGGAAGTGTCCTACATTGTACTTTCACTAAAGGAAATTAGATAATAATCGTAAAGTGGCGAAGTATTTCAATGCTAATGTCAACAGTAATGCAGGTAAACAGAGAAAAGTGTGTATTTGCAGTGGGGAAATATTGTCCTATTGTTTTCCTTCGATAAATAACATTTATACTATTAACTATAGTGACTGGTTTAAGAATGATTAAAATTCTATTGATAATTCCTAAAAGGCAAACAAAGACGATCTGAAAAAGATCGTTCAAAATATAATTTGGTTTAAACTTTTACATAAATAAATATCAGTTCTGTCCATTCGTTAATCCATTAAAAAAAGTGTAATTAATGTATTTATCGTCAAGGTAGTTCACTAGGTTTTTTTTTCAATTCAAAATTAAACAAAATGTTTTATTTAATTCTAAAGTTGAACAGTGAAGAAAATATTACTGAAATGTTTCTCTGTCATTTTGAGATTTTAACGGTGGTTCCAAAACCTCTCTTGAACTGTTTTCAGTTCATTGATAATTTACATGTTCGTTTACATGAAAATATGTCTATAAGTCTACATAGAAAAGCTAAATATTCTCTATACTCTCTACCCTATTGTAGGATGCTACTTTGTCTTGACGAACAAAAACTATTGGACAATTTTGATTTTAGAGCTTTATAATGAGTTTTCCACTCGCATCAACTCGTTTCGAACTCACTGGATCCAGCTTTTACAAGCAGAGGATGGCAAATATATCGCCATACACATGAACCGATGAATGATGTGGAAATTAATTGACATGGAAAAAACATATTTCACCAAAAGCAAACAGCTAAGTTACAAACTAAGCAAAATGTATAACTGAGCAAAAACAAAGTATTGCTATACAAAATTATCCTAAAATCTGTTTGGATATATCACACTGATCAATAAGCCCCGGGCTGACGTATAGATGGCGTAGCGTACCATCCTTACCAATAGTCGATTGTGTCAACGTTCAAAAGAAGGCTATTTTGAAGGCAAAGAGAAATCGTTCTATAAAAAAAAGATATAGAAATGCTGGAAAAGCGTTGGAATGATTGTATTACTCTTCAAGGAGAATATATTGATGAATAAAATCGAACTTTGCAAAAAAGGAATGTATTTAATTTGTCAGACCGGGGGCTTATTGACTGATGTGTTAAGGTATCCAACTATACATGCCAACTATGAATTTAATGCATCCGTTGCAGAAATTCCATTGGAAACACGGTTCAATTGTTCAATTTTTTTATCCATAGTAAAAATCTTCAGAGTAACTTTTCGTGACAGGAACAAACATCCGCCAAACACACATTAATTGACATATCTTGCTCAAACTTCACATGTATGTCACACACGGTTGTACCAACCTAAGAAAAAAACTTACCAATTCATAAACGGCACGCGGTTTAAATGAGTCAGTCCCGGTCAATTTTGATCACGTAATATAATTTATTTTATTATTATATTTTTATATTAATATAATATAACTACGATGGTTTTAAATGTCTTGACACAATTATTTATCTAGTTTTATTACTAATTAATTAGAAAAATGATTAGCTTAGACACCCATTGACTAATAGCTTCTGTATATTGTGTATAAACACAATATTATAAAATTTATTGATGTTCTTAGAATTAGTAATAATAAATAAAATAAAAATAGCTCAATCTTGTCTTTAAAACTATTCAAGAACATAAAAGCTAATATTGATAGTAATTAATTATCAAGTGTAAATCTAAATAAATAGGAATAAAACAGTGTAAAGCATTATCTCAATAAATTATAAGATACTTAAAGACATTTACTGTAGAGAAAATGCTATCGAGATACGAAAGTGTAAATTAGTATTTTGGCATAGAATAATTGTCTGTAAGGAGCTCATTCTTAGAGATATATAGTTAACTCTAATAAATGTAACAATCATTTTTTAACTAAAAATAAGATATATACTTCATATTAAACATCAATAAATAATCAGGTAAATAGAAACGAGTGTAATTATTGTGACATGAACAAAATAGCATCAATCTTATGTAAAGTTTGATCAAAACACAAAAACTAGTTTAGTTATTTTAAACTCCTTTAGTATCATTATTTATTTTAACATTTTGACGCTCCTGTGCATAATTATGTACACATTTTTCATATATTTTTTTCTGTTTAAAAAACTAATTCTGTAGCGTCAGTTTAGATGAAAAGTACATAATCGGTTCATTCCAAGTAACGTCAGCTGGTGAGTTTCATGATGGCTGGCACACGAGGTATTAAATAACTAATATTTTTTGTCATCAATACACATGTATGAATAAATTTATATATTATCTAATTTTGGAAACAAAGGTTTGAACGAAACTTATACATATATATTTTGCCAAGATCTTTTATCAACCTGAAATAAAATTGCAGTGTTTTTTAGGCGGCATAATTATGCACAATTGGTTATAACAGTTGTTTGCCTATAACAATTCTGCTGTTTATAGTGGTCATAATTCTACACAGTTGTTCAAATAGTACCTATTTGTTTTATTCTGGAAATTAGATATGATCCAGAAAATACAGCATATGCAACTATATTACTGGATTTTCTAGAGAATTCATCTAATTTGAATTTGAGCGGCGAACTTGGATGAACAAGAGAAAGAGGAAAATCATTTCCAAACAAAGTTGATCCAAAATGTTTTGAAATTTCTGAGTCCCATTGGGACAATGAAGATAATGTTTTGGCGTTATTTGCAGGAACAGTGAATGAACCAAACTTCGATGATATTATAACTCAAAAGGATGATATAAAATGGTGTAAACGTAATTTTCATAATCCTGATATACAGTCTGAAATGAATCAGACCGAAGCAGTGATGTGTTTTAAGTACTAAGCCAGTTAGAATATTTTCAAAAATATATAAATCATGCTGAATTTGAAACAAATGACAAACTGTACTAATATATATGTCCATCAAAAAAACGTTCATTTCAAATCAGCGAATTTACTGAAATTTGCTTTAAAAGTCTGTATAGATTGCACACTGCAGTTGGCTGCCTAACATTTCCAAAAGTTCGGCTGTTGTGGGTTAAGGCCTTATGCATAAATCTCTTTACAGATACAATGAGTAGAGACAGATTTTTCCAACTTCGAAGGAATTTAGTCTGTCAATCATTTAGAGAATCCAGAAAATTGCAATGATAAATTGTACAAGGTACGCTCTCTTTATGATGCCATTAGAAATGGTTGCGCAGAGTTAGATTTGAAAGAAAATTTATGCATTGAGAAGAAATTCGTGTCGTTCAGGGAACACTTATCAATCAGACAATAGATCAATTCTTCTATTGGAACTTTTGGTGTGAGACACTAAACTTGAATAGATTTACCACTAAACACCAAATCACTTTCTTTGAACTTCTCGGCGCACCTTTTTTTGAGATTGAATCATCTCCTGATGATGCTAACATGGTTAGCGAAACGTGCGTCGAGAACTTCAAAAAAGTTATTTAGTGTTTAGTGGTAAATCTCTTCGAGTTTAATCGGACAATATAATAAAAGTTAAACCAACCCGCTGGGTGTAAAAATATTTGTTTTATGTGAAAGATCTGGAATGGCATACGATTTCGTGATTTACCAAGGGGCTTCTACTGGTTTGGTCGTAGACAACCTAAAAACATTTGGCCTTGGAGCATCAGTGGTCATTCATCTTTCAGAATGAATACAAAAAGAAGGTCACACATTGTATTTGACAATTATTTTTCATCGTTTCAAGTTCTGCATGTCCTAAAGCCTGCACTATTGGATGTCAAACAGTTGAAACAAAGATAGGGGGTCCCATAATAAATTGACAACCGAAAATAGAGATATTGCATTCGTAAAATGGATGGATAATCGTACAGTAATACTCGCTTCGAATTTTGTGGGTGTTGCGCAGGAAGACTCGGTTTCTAGGTGGAATAAAACCAAAAAAAAGTACGTAGATGTTGCAAGGCCTGAAATTGTAAAATTATATAATCACTTAATGGGTGGCGTTGATTTACTCGATCAAATGATAGGATTATATAGAATTTATATTCGTCCTGGAAAGTGGACACTTCGCCTAATATTTCATGCAGTTGACTTAGGTGTTATCAACAGTTGGTTTGAACATAGGCAAGATTGCAATCGACTACAGATCCCAAAAAAACTCAGATTGGTTTTAGACTTCCGTTCACGTTTGACCGTTTTTGGTAAAAGTCGGTAAACTAGTCCAAGATCAAGGCAAACGAGGTCAACGCGTAACATCTGAGTTATTAAGATCAAAAATTCCAAAACGTAATGAAGATATCAAGCCATGTTCAGAACTACAATACGATTCCATAGATCATCTGCCACATCTTGATGGTAGTAAAGAAGGAAAGCGGTGCAAAAATGACAAATGTAACAAAATTTCTTTTATGATAAGTGTGGGGTTATTTATGTATAAAAAAAGAAACTGTTTTGTTATGTATCATAGAAAATAACGTTTTAGTTTCGTAATTCAGTATTTAATATCTATGTAATATTTGTTTATGTCTATTAAAACATTCTGTATATAATTATGCACATAATTTTAAAAAATATATATATTTACTAACTAGAGCCTAGAGCACAACAATTTGGACTCAGTGAATCCACAATATGGTTATTTGTCGAAAGGATCTAGCTCTGAAGGCAAATACTGTTCAAATAACACAGAAACTAGAGCGAGTGGATCATTCATATGGTCAGGAGGTGTATATCTGGGTCGTATATCTTTCAGAACGCTGCTGGTGAAGTTGTAACTGTGAATGGTGTTCGACATCCTGAGATGATAATTGGATTTTTGTGGGCCGATCTGAATAATATTGATATGGAGGATATGTGGTTTTAACAGGATGGCGCTACACCTCACTCTGCTCAAATCAATATCACTCAATATCACTCTGCTAATGAAAGAAGAAATAAAAAAACGCTCATTTTAAAAGACCCTTTATATCGTAGGAAAAGTTGGGCAACAAGCATTATGAGCTACTCAAACCTGGTCAATCGGTCACTACTGATTGTTGTCAATAGCAACTAACTTCAGATAGTGATGCTCTGGAGGCAAAAATACCTCATATTGGCAAGGCAAGAACAAATCATTTTATATTACAACAATGTACCACCACATACAGCAAAACTGACTCTGGAAACGATCACCGCGTTGGGCTTGGTGATTTTATCATACCCAGCGTATTCTCCAGACTTGCTACTATTGATATCCGCTTTACGTATTTTAAGAAAGTCGAAAAAAGCATTTATCATATTAAAATCACCAAGTTATTCGATTTGGGATTCGACAATTTCCTGAAAGGCGCGAAAATGTATAAAAAATGAGGGAGAGGACTTCGAAGATTAAGTTTCTATCATGTAAAAATATATTTTATAAGAATGGCCGAAAATTTAGTTGATATGCCCACAATTAATTGTGAAAGGTCAGGATACAAAAATAACTTATTACGAAAAAAATATTTTAAATTGGAACGAAGGTATTTGAATCTCAGTCACTGCCTATAATTTTTTAAATGATATTAAAATAAACAAAAAATAAATGCAAACAATATACATGTGGTGTTTGTAATATAATTTCATACCACCATGATATTTTTATCGCTAAATCGAGCAAGGTTAACGAACCAAACCATTTCTTCCAACCTATTTAAATATTAGGCATAATTTTATTTGTCAGCTTAAATTGTATTGCTAAAAGCATTAACTTATACCATAACCTAATGCATTTTTTATCAAAATAAATAGAATATTTTAGGATACACAATAGAATGATATCGATAAAACATCCAAAACCAGTGGGACAGCAAAAATAACATGGCATAATTTAAAAATTAAAATCCATCAAGGACTGACAAATACACAATTACTATAATTTTGAAACCTTCGGTTATATGTTCTAATAGATTACAATTTGGGAACAGACAAAACGCACGACACGCGACAAATTTAAACCGGGAAAGTAAGAGAAAAACTGCACAGTATAAGAATTTCAAGCCAACTAAGCATTGTTACAGGTAATACCAATCAATATTTGCTGATATAATGAATATTAATTGAGAAGCTGGGATTATTATTTTAGGATCGGATGCCATAGTGATAGTGAAGTCGATTTGATTGATTGTAAATAAATGTTTGCTTCTAATTAACGTATAAAAAACAAAAACTTACCTATTAACTCTTATCACACTGCACAGACACCGCCATGTTGAATTTATGTCAAATATCTAACCATAGTTGTGTTTACAAACCTTGCGACAGGCGACATGTTCGTTGCGACATATAAGTTGATTCACGGCCGGAATAAACATAAAAAGTATGAGATTTACAGGTAATTTTATTCAGTGAAAGATTTATATTTTTAGAATTTTATATTTACTATGCTTTAAAATATTGTTATTACAAAAATGTCTTTATTGTAAATTATAAAATATACTTCTATGATAAAAAAGTAAGGTAAGTTTCAAAATAAAACGAAGTATTTATCTATTCGTCCTAATTAATTTTGTCCCTTTCAAAGTTTCTTACTATAATATACTTTTTCCAACGATTTTCTCAGTATTCGAAACAGTTTATATACGGAACTTCTGGTATTTCGTTCAAAATCGCCATCAATTTTCTTAAATATCCTCTTTGGACTCATAATGGTATCCACGAAGAGTTTGCTTCAATTGTGGAAACATAATCTATATTTGTACTATCTGCATAAATGAAACTTCTCATTTTATTTAAACTATGACTGAACATACTTTTTATTTATTTCAGATGAACCAGTAGCAAATTATACTAAAAATAAGGCTACAAAATTTTCATACCGCACGCGTATACGAAGTGTGATAGGGAAGAGGCACTAGAATCAATTGGTTCAACGGTCTGTGCGTTTATTTAGTAGGTGTTTGCTGTACGACGACATGCGCGATACCATATTGTCAGAGCGCAACTAAACGGACCATAATTATTGTATTCGGTTCGCGGACAACAATTGTTGGAAAAAGGCGGAAATACATGAAAAATGAAGATCTTTTCGTTATTCTACATTATTATATTTTTTTGCAGCTGAGTGGATACCGTAGAAAATTTTATAACTGGTTTTAAAATAATGTTGAGATACATTTGTCATCGTTTTGTAAATTTGATTGATAAAATGTAGAAATATGTTTTGATTATAGGCAACTTATAATACACTGATTAATATAATACAGATATTCTATTTAGATTTACATCATTTTTTATTCACATTTACATATATGTTATAAAATTTATATTTTTAAATATATTTAACGTATAAATAGTTATTTTGTTTTTTTAACTCCTAATTGACTTAGAGTTCTGAATATTTATTTATGAAAATTGAATTTGTATTATATTTTGGAAAAATTAATATGCAAAATAATGTTCCTCTAATATTCATGGCTTTAGTACATTGATTGATTAATTTATTTTGTTAGATTAATAAATCAAATGACGCAATATATGGTAAATATTGTAACTGGAGTAAAAGTCGCAATATAAAGCTTTCGTTTTTTGGAGAGAATTAAAATATTCCTTAACGAAATTAAATGAGTGTATAATTTGTGATAAAATTCAAAATTTATTACAGAAAAGATTTATTTTTTTGTCGACAGTTAACTTTTAAAATGCATTCATGTTTTTTCTAACTTATTTGGAAGTACTCATCAAGCAGGTGATAATAAAACAACAGAACAGGTAATATACCACTATAGGCAACTAAAGGACAAAAAAATTCCGAAGACAATACATAATATGATGTCTTTTATCTATTTTGTCTTTATCTTTTTTCCGTTTTAGAATGAATATTGGACTTCGCAGCCGACGTTAACGATTCATCTAGATTCATCTGCATTCTTTTTAAAATTACTATATACGAAAGTCATTTTAAAAGTTAGCAACTTGACAATAAAGGCACACATTTTTTAAGATCATTTTATAGTTTTGAACATTTAGATTAACGATTTAAAAGAGAAGGCCCTAGAAGCCTACATATATATATATATATATATATATATATATATATATATATATATATATATATATATATATATATATATATATATATATACAACGGCTCAACCCGAACGTTTATTTCGAGAAGAAAGCCTTAACAGGGCTCGGGTAGAAAAAAACCCAGGTCGCATCTGCTGCGGCAACCACCGGCAACCTGGGCGGCGTCTGTTCACCGAGAAGGTGCGGCTGTACTCCACGCTCCTAACAATCCTTGGTTCTAAACTCCCTTATAGGACCAGTGGAAACACTGGTCCTATAAGCATAAGCTTATAAGCAACCATGACTTGTGCAACAATGATACTACAGGTGGTAACCAATCCACCCGTCGACAGACGGCAACTGGGTGCTTGGATTCTGGGGAACCTGGACTTTCAGGATCTCAAAAAAAGTCGAACTTTCCGGCAAATTTTCACATAAAACACCTACTTATATTAGCACCTTCAACATCAACACGCTGATCCAACCAGGAAAACTTCGCAACCTAACTTCAGAACTTGACAGGCAAAATATACTTGTGCTCGCCCTACAATAAACACGCATCACGGATGAGGACATGATAGACTACGGGAACTATCACATTTTTAAAAGCAGGACAGACAAACGAGTCGCCAGGGGCGCTCCGCTTCTAGGCATGGCCTTTGAGGTACACAAATGGAGAGTTAACTCTATTAAGGAAATCACCCCCATAAACAATCGACTAATGATAATGCGCATACACTGCGCCAATGAAAAATACACCATGATCAATGTACATGCCCCCACAAATGGGGGCAACAAAAAAACCCAAGTCTACACACAAAGTCTGGGCAACACAAGAGAAGGTAATGGCAAAAGTCCCAAAACATGACGTTAAAATTTTACTGGGCGACTTTAACGCACAAATCGGTAGAGAAAAAATCCATCAGAAAACCGTAGACAAATTCCCCGATCTCAAATTTACCAACAAGAATGGCACAAAACTCATCGAACTATGCCAATAGAATAACTTGAAAATCATGTCAATATCCCTCAGAAAATCTCCACGAAAACAGAAGACATGGAGATCGTCTATACAACAGATTGGAGAATTCCAGATAGACCACGTTGCGATCTCACACCCACAACAAAAAGAGATCCAGGATGTCCAAGTCCGCAGAGGCGCGAACATTGACTCAGACCACTACCTAACACGAATCAATGTCAAGTTGACCTCAAGGAGAATTTATCACAAGATAGAATTTATCACATATCTGCAGAAATTTGATATGAAAAAGATTAAGGAATCCAAATAACAGAGGAATGGGAAAAGGATATATATATATATATATATATATATATATATATATATATATATATATATATATATATATATATATATATATATATTCTTCAGGTTTGAAAAGGAAATAATCGCTGGGAGCCAAATCCCGCTTTATTTATTTAGATAAAACTATCCGTCAGGTAAACTTACCCGTCTGAAACTTTGCAGAAGACCAAATTGCCGCCTACTATATCCAATATTATGGATATAATAGGCGTCAGACCTCTGTGTCAGACCGAGAACTTTTCAACCTTTCACTTTTTCCTTTATCCTTCACTTTTTTCATTTTTATATTTTGTAGGAATTAATTCGTACTTATATATATATGTGATATTTGGTACGTAATAAAATTAATTATGAATGTCATGAATTCTCTTTTGATCCAGCTTATTAACACTAAGTAGACTGTTTGGTGAATTAGCTTGGTTTTGACAAATAATTGATTCAATCCTATGATTGTTAGCATTCCCACTTAGCAGCGAACATAATTGCGTCTACAATCTTTTCGAACACAGTGCTATTAGAGTTACTGTGTTGGGCAAATCACAAACGTGTAACTGAAGGATAGGTAACTAGGGTAACTAGGTATCCATAGGTAACTAGAGGACTCTTTATTTTCGCTACACTAAGTTATAATTGTACCCAATGAGACTATTTTTTAAAATTTATTATTTATAATTGAGAGTAATTTTTTACTCAATTGAAATTACAATTCTACATTGTCTCCTTCAAAATAATTGTCTTAGGAAGCCACACAGCACCGGAGACGGTTTGTCCAGGCTGGACTTGTCTTCAGCTGATCGATTTTGGGAAACGAAAAAATCAAGGACTCAAGTCTATAAATAAGGGGGTTGGGGAGCCAGCAATGTTTTTACTTGTCAAAAACTACGTAACTGAAATTGTGTCAAGGGCCATTCTCATGATGACAGGTGTTCTTGATGATCATTTCTGGCTCTGGCGCTTCGTTTCCTGGTCGTCACTCCAAAAAGTCAAGAAATGTTTCCCTACTTTTGTCCTTTTGATCCCGCGAAAGATTTTTTTGGAACCATTTTCAAGCTGATTTTTTCATTGATTTATTCATTTTATTTTCTTTATCCCGAATTCAATGATCAAAATTTGATAAACCGTTGTGTGAGTATATTTTAACTCTTCGCCGATTAATGTAACCGTCAACCAACGCTCAGAATGCTCAAGATCCCGAGCTGTGTAGCTGTTAATAATTCTTTAATAAAGTTAATGATATTTCTTTCTTAAAAAAAAACACGTTTAATTTGGGAGAAAAGCTATATTTAAACTATGCGCCATTCTGCACATTTTGGTGGTCCAATCATGAAGCCATTTTTCGACATCTTCGTAATTGTTCATGTATTTCATGGAAAGTGCGTAATACATCAATGAAAACAAATGGTAGTCAGAAGGGGCCAAGTCTGGTGAATACAGCGGGTGGGGCAATAGTTCCCAGCAAAATGCAGAAATGGTGTCTCCAATCGCTTTCGATTTGTGTAATGGGGTGTGTTCGTTCTGCAAAATCACTTTTCTGTGTCTTGGAGCTAATTCTGGTCCCTTTTCAATCAATGCATGGTTCAAATTGATCATTTATTGACAATAGCGAACATTATTAACTGTTTTACCTAGTTTCAGAAGCTCATGGTACACGACACCCTTCTTATCTCATCAAATCCACAGATATTTTCAAAGCGATTCGGTCTTACGATCGATGTTGATGGTTGTCTTGGGTCATGATTTTCTGCATTTTAGATTCTCGAAATATATCCGTTTTCCGTTTTCAGTAACGATTCGAAGCAAAAAAGTATTTCTTTCATGCCGAGAAAGCAAAACTTCCACACCGTTTTTCGTTTTTCCATCCGTTTGTCATTCAACTGATATGGTAGTAATTTTACTACCTTCTGGATCTTTCCCATAGCATACAGACGATCACAAATGGTTTGCATTTAACCTCTCTGCCATTTGTTGTTGAGCTTGTTTATCGTCTTCTTCGAACAATGCTTGCAATTCGATATCTTCATTTTTTCGGTTGACCTGGGCGTTCTTTGTCTTTCACTTCGAAATCACCTCTTCTGAATCGTCTAAACTAACGCTTACAAGCGGTTTACATTTGGACATTGTTACAGTAAGTTTTCACAAGTATCCGACGACTTTTACTCGCGTTTTTCTTTTGATTGAACAAGAAAGGCATTACGTGCCCTATATTTGGCTCGAAATTCGACATGTTTACCGCACCAAAAAAATATGGCACAACTCGAAATCGTTTAAACATCAATGGCATTTTAAAAGGTACAAAATGACTTAAGAGATTAGACTGTGAACAGAGCTTTGTTTCCAGCACCATTTCTTAAAAAAATTAAGAATTATTAACCTGATATGGACATTTTCATAACTTTTTTTGAAAACCTGAGCACTTGGCCAAGCATTGTGCTATCAAGTGTCCAAATCTGAAAAAAACTTGACAAGACAAGACGTCCTGAATTCCCGAATGACCAAGTGTCTCTAGAGAGTTCAAACTCGTACTGAAGACGCATCAGTTCTTAACCTGCCTCTCTTCCAATGGAGAAGGCTGTTGCTAGTTCGAATGCTAAGCCACCAGTGTCATTTCTTTATTTGTAAACCTTGTATAAATGTATATTTCAAATATGTGTGATATTCACACATATTTCAGTATGCTTGGTACAACAGAAATGTTAAATACTCACAGAACTTGCTATTAATCGGTGAAAAGCGAATCATCAATATATGATGATTTTAACCACTATATTATTTTTGTTGAAATAAGTTTATTATGCGTATTTGGAATTTTGGAAATATTTTTAAATTTGCCACAATACGACGGCGTGTAAAATACCGAGAACTGTATGTGAAACCTTCCGTTAACTAAATAGAAACAATGTCGTGATAACACCTGAACCATATAAGTATCATAAGATAATTTTTTTGTCGTGATGTCTGAACGGTATGTAGGTGACGCTAGTTATGGTGCACACACGCTACTGGTCATGAATTATTATATACCGTTTGGAATATTTTCATGGTTTTGTGGTCTGCTTTCTAGATTGTTTATTTAAAAGTAGCTTCAAATACGAAGGTTGTTCGAAAAGTTTTCAGTTTGGCACAAAGATGGCGCAAATATGACCAAATGATTACGATGCTCGTCAAGTAAGGTTCGGGACTAAAAGACAGGATGTCCCATGTTTTTGTGTATTTTTACTTTATTATTTATCTTTCCTTGAATATTATATCTGGATTTACGCAACAAAAACCGGACCTTTCACTTTGTTTACTATATAATATAGATTAATACCTATGAAATGTTTACAATATATAATTATACAGGAGGATAAAAAGATACGACACTTGTCGTTTATTTAGTAAATAGTGTTTATTTAGAAAATTTAGCTTTCTTTAACCTAAAATTTTAAGCCAGCTTTTTATCTTCTTGTGACGTTTTATGAGAAAAAAAACAATTTTGCAAATAGTACAAGCGAATAATGTGGATTTTGGAAATCTCTGGATGCAAATGTAAGTAAATAATGTTTTCTGACGAAAAGAAATTTAATCTGATCGAGCCAGATGGCTGCTCTTACTACTTCCATGACTTGAGAAAGGAAAAAAAATCATTTTCTCAAAGCGACAAATTGTTGATGGTGAACATTGGGTATAAAAAGAAGGTTCACATCGTTTCCGTTTCTGGACGAACGAACAAGTTTCTCAGATCTAAACATCATGATAAAATGGTAATCAAAGGTAAATGCTTGGGTATAGTTAGCCAGGCAAGTGTACAAAGATTGGAGCAATTTCAGACTTAAAAGGAATTAAAAGAGGCAATTGAGGAAAAGTGGACTAGACATGCTGAAAATATCATAAAGGACCTTTACCAAACTCTTCTCACAATGATTGCAATTCAAAAGAAAGAAAGGGTATACAGGTTCACAAGTTATTTTCAAAAAATCGAAACTGTCCTATCTTGTTGACCCACCTTAAAAGTATTTCAGATGTAATAAAGTAAAGTTTTATGGTTAGAGGCGCATCAGCAACTGAGAAGGCTATTTAGCGACTGGACCTACAGCTTAATGTGGGTTCCGAACCACGGTTATCAGCTACCGAAAACCCCGGTCAGCATCCCCCTCAGGCTATCAACCCTTGGTTTTGTGCTTAACCGAAAGTATCTCGAGAAGCCTACCGACTGGCGAGTGACCAACGTAGAAAACCTCTCAGAAGGCATCCGGCCTTACCCAGCCACGAACTGGCGTGATTGAGGGGTGATTCCTTGTCAGATTTTACACTCTTACCTGGAAACATTCGCAAGAATTTTAGAAACACTTTTTTTGCCTAGTACGGGATTCGAACCCGGTCCACATTAACTGCCGTAACGTAAGGCTGACGCCTTAGACACCACAGCTAATGTGGCTCCTCAGATGTAATACATCGATGTTAATTAATCATGTATATTTTTCGGTATACCAAGTTACAACACAGTATGTCGGAAAAGTAACGGAACTTTCTTAATTAAAAAAAGCAATTAATTATTATGCCAAAATTATTTTTTCAGGGATTCAAAAACTTGTTGAGCGGTATGACAAATGTCCACAAAAATGGAAATTATGTAGGAAAGTGGATAAAGGTATTTAGTATATGGAAAAATATATTTTCATGGTATTTATAGTACTTTTCTTCTTATTACAAAACAAAACTTATTGAAAAAATATACCTCGTATAAAAGTGCGAACATTTAAGGTAACTATATTTGATTTAACATTTTGTGTGATTTTAGGTAATGTCGGGAATAAGACTGAAATCGCAATTCCAAGAACTTGTGCCCAATATTTATGAGTGTTTTGAAATGGAAAAAAGGAATGGGGGACCTTTAGAACGTCTTCACCCGTTCAGGAGATAAATAATCAGCGGCGGTTCATGGGGAAAAAAACAGGTGGGGCACGTATAACCAAATTTTGGAATGGCGATAAGGAAATACGTCGCAAAAATTTTACATTTCTTACTATCATATACACACTTTGTTGTGTAGAAATACGAGTGTAACTGTCAGACATCATTAGTTTAAAAAAAAAAAATTATTTGGTGGGTCACGCGCTCTTATGAACCAACCACCACTGTAAATAATAGTTAATTTGATAAAGTTTTACTTATTTTGCATTTATCATATTATAATATTCTTTTGTTACAGAGCAGCATTAAAAATAGTTAACAACTGCTATTTATTCTCCTGGAACAACAAGCTGGCCTCGTGCAAAGACGAAAACAACAGACTTATCTGAAGGAAGTAAAATGGAAGTTTGAAATACCTTATACAATCTGTTTATATACTTATATAAAATATTTAAAATAATGCAACTGTTTAAGATAAGGGCTGTATAGCTCCATAGCTAGGTAACGTTTTCATCATATAAAAATGGGTCTGGACAATAATATTTATAGAGTAGATAAAATGATGATTTTAACCACTAACAAAATAATGTAATTTATTGCCTACTTCTCTAAAATTTCCTGAAATTGTCCGTACAATTTTAACCTGATGTTTTTGCTATAGACCATTTGGCATAGTAAAGACTTCAACACCTGTTTCTGGTTGATAAACATTCAATAACGAACATCGATGAAGCCACTTGATATGATCGAAAATAAATATTTTTCTCACGAAAATATAAGTTCCCACGAAAAAACCTGCCTTTTCCACTATCAGTCCTTAGTATATTTAAGTATCATATTTTTACTTTAGAACTACACTTCATATATGTACATTGTAGAGTTTACTGAGTACATTGTAGTTGTTATTGTAAGATTTACTTTTAAAAAATAAAAAGTTTAAATATAAAGTTTTTAAAGAACCGTATAGAATTAAGTTAACTCATGACAGTAAATATGACAATTCTCCGTTCATTTATGACATAAAACTTTAGAATTTCACGACACACACTCGAAATTTTACGTAAAAATATCGATTTATTACAGGAAGTTTTATAATTTCATGTTATACACATACAAATAAATGTATCGTGGATTTATCTATTATCATATGTTTATCATTTGTTTATTATCATAAACAAAAAGTTCCGTCTTTCGAAGCACCAACCACGTCCATTATAAAAGTTAACACTAATTTAACTAATCATTTTTGGTTTGATTCATATGAATAAAATTGATGATGCACATGTAATCTTTCAGGGGATGAACTGTACCTCCAAATATCAACAGATTAATATATCTCTTACATAACTATTGTTTTTAATTTAGTTCCCCCTAATAATTTCACAAACATTCGTATAGACAACAGAAGCAGATATTAGTTCAAACACACAGCGCTTTCCTTAAGAACAGCCTGCATACAATATTATCATCTTGGACTAAACTCGAAGAGATTTACTACTAAACACTACATTACTATTTAAACTTCCCGACACGCGCTTCCCTAACAACGATTCAATATTCTCCTGATTGTGTTAACATGGTTATCGAAACACGTCGAGAAGTTTAAAAATAAAAAGTAAATCTTTTCGAGTTTAGTGTTGCACAGCAAAGGTTCTACTAGAAAAATTGATGGTTGGAACTTGTCAGAATGTCAGGATCAATATTTTTTTTTGTCAAATTCTAACAAATTGCTAGAGTAAGCAATAAAAATTCAACGTAAGTATTAATTATAAATTGTAATAAATTAAAATTTACAATAATTTACAAGACTAACAAATATTTAATTATTGCTAAAATCCTAAAGACGTCGGTGAAATTGTTGAAATTGTCGAATTTGAAAAACCGTCCAGGGCATCGTCTGGCATAAGTAGTCCGGCTATACAGGCTGTCATAAAGCAAACGAGAGAACCTCCTATCCATGCTCTAAATATCAATCTGTTCACGTTCTCTTTCTTCTCTGGAACTAGAGCTGCCATGGTAGATATCATAATTCCAATTGAGCCTGGATTTGAGAAACCACAGATGGCATATGTAGCAATGACTTTCGTTCGGGCCTAATAACATAGAAGAATTTTAAAATTAGATTTGATGTTAACATAAATAATGGTTGAGCAAGTATAACGCTATCGTTTTGCTTTGTCGCCATGTGAATGCAAGACGCAAAAGTAGATATGGGATGTGTATGGTGAGAATACCGTCGATGATTTCACGTGCTGTAAGTGGTTCAAACAGTTTCGTGAAAATAATTTAAATTTTAGCAATGTCAATTCAGCAAGTCAAACACAAATGTCAATTTTGACGGGAATAACAAAAAAATGGCTGCTATGACAGCCAGTTTATACAAAAATATATGGTAGTATTGTAGTTCTTTATTATAAGCTGTTACCTGAACACCAGACCATTAATTAAGGGAAATACTGTCCACAACTAAGTGAATTAAAACGAGGAATCGACAAAAAGGGGCCTGAATTACCCAACAGAAAGCGCATCGGTTTCCATCGAGACAACGTTAGAACACACGTATCTTTGACCATCGAACACAAACTTTTACAACTTGACTGGGATGTTTTGGCCCATTCAACGTACTCTCCCATCCTTGCGCCTTCCGACCACCATTTCATTAGATCGCTTCAAAATTGCGAATATAGTAAACATTTTATTTTTTGTGGAAGATTTGAAATATCACCTGTATCAGTTCTTTAACCAGAAACCTATCGGAAAATACAGACAGATTAACAGAATGACAAATATTATATTGAATAAATATAATTTTTAGTAAATAAAAGTTTTCTTAATTTTTTCTCGAAAAAAAGGAACGAACTTTAGGATCAACCCAATATACAGTAAGTATATTTTCAGTGTGATTCAAATTGGTGTATTGGGTGTTGCATATTGTTGTCCTTCAGTATATTTGGGATATAACCTGAAAGGTTTCTGCTTCCATATTTGTTGTACCATTAAATGCAGAGGTATAATTTTAAAATTAGGTATAATTTCAGACAAATAAGTATTTATTTAATAAATATTTCAAGGTCTAAAATGTGTTAGGATCTTCGGACCTTTGGACACAATTTGACTTACCATCAATGCCATATTGCCCATCGCTTCAAAAGCAACAAATTCATTAACCATGGTTTTAATACCAATTAGCTGAGCAACTTTCTCACATTCAACCCATTCCACCCCCATAATCCAGGCTACGGGAATAAAGATTTTTCCTGTTATCAGTTCTAAAGTCCACATATTTGATTCATCTGTAAAACCTGAAAATAAAGTCCATAAGAAATATTGTGTATCATTTTTTGGCAGCTGTAGATAGTTGTTGAATTATGTTATTGTCTTAAAAACTTCCTATTGCTTGTATGTGCTTCTGTCAATATATAAATTAATGTATTTGATATTTCTGTTACAAATATATTCGTTCAGATTTTGTAGGGTAAAATATAATTTACTTAATAAATAAGAAATGTAGCAATAAGAAATATTGTTTTTTTAATACGGCGCACAATTTTGTTTTATGTAAGAGTTATAATCTACAATGTATTCTTCATCGTTATTGACAATTTTTGCCTATCTTTCAGACAAATTTTCTATTCCTTTTTGAAAAATAAGGGTGATTTTGAAGTAAAATATTTTCATATAGTTTTGATAGCTATCGCGGCAGGAATTTTTTCCACGAAGAAAATGTTTTATAGTTCTCAAAAAAGATGGCAATGTGTGTAGCATCACATTCTATATTTAGTCTGTTAAACTGAGCGCAATAATATTCGGGACTGATGCTTTCATTAATATTCAGAAACTCATAGAGAATAATTTCTATAAAATTTTACCATACTGACAGTAACACTTTTTTAAGGTGAAGACTTGATTTTGGAGTGTGCACAAGTTTTTTTTCTTGTTATATTGTAAACTGGATGGTTTGTTTGGGATCAGCTTCAATATCAGCCAACAACAGATGTTTATCAATCTCAACAAGTTGTCCAGATTTGATACTTTCAAAAAGATTGAAATTGAAAGCTTTTCACTCCATAACATGTTTTAAATGCTTCACGCTCTATTAAGAAACACATGATTAATTGTTTTATTAAATTATAAGATTAAAATGTCCACCATTTGGGCCTATGCAAGTCTGGCCTATTCTAACCTATTTTCCCAAACATGTCCAAAAAGTCCTTATATATTTCTAACCTGGTTAGCAGTGGCTTCTCCGTAAAGAAGAAGCATATCGTGACACTCGCGTTCAGAATATAATTTTGGTCTTAAATAGAACTCTGCGACACACACAAACTTATTTTTTGTTGCCAACACCCTTTATTTTGGGGATCATCTCAAATGCCACTTGTCACAAATATGATTTTACACATATTTATTTAAAATGTTAATTCGTATCATAGCTGTGCGATAGGTGAATAATGTAAAAAATTGTTGGTTAAATCTACAAAAGTACTTTCCTCTACACCCCGTATATACATATCAGCCATATCGGCCTTATCAACTGAGAAATGTCTTCCTACTGTAAGGTGTACATAAGCAAATATGTCTAAATTTTAACACATTATCAAAATTCATGAAAGAAGAAACCGAAAATGAAAACCTGCCACGGTACATGCTATTTGAACCAAATCTAACAACTTACCAACTAAAATACCAAACCATTTCAGCACACCATTTATAAAGTATACAAAAGATAAGGTTGCCGTCACGCCAGAAATAATGGCTGCTATTAAATGAAACGAATCAGTGGCTCCTTTGCTGGCTGCATCAATGACCGAACTGTATTCTCTATAAATTATTACTCGTTAACAAAACAATATTTAACACTGATTGATATTTTCTTACACTTCAACCATGTGAACGTCCTTCTTCTTAATTTTTACTTCCTCAGTTTCAGGATAGAGGATTTTGCTGAAACAAAGTGCCGAGGGTGCTGACATTATACTTGCTGTTACCAAATCTTGTGGTCTAGCTCCGTATTTAATATATGCAGCAAAAGTTGAGCCTAAAATAATTAAAATTGATTTATCGTTAATTACAGATGTAGATTTTGCTTTTAGGTGAATGCTTAAATATAAAAAATTAAATACGCCTTTGGCATCAAGTAACATTAATAATATACCTGAAACAGAGGCAAATCCAGCTAATAACATAGAATGTATCTCTGAATCAGTCAGATATTTCAAGTAAGGTCTCAGCATCATGGGCCCTTCTGACTAAAATTTAAAAAATAATAAAAAAATGTCTTCTTAGTTGAAACAAACTATACCATTCCAACAAACGCTACTGCGACACTGTTGACACTTTCGCAAATTGTAGTGCCCATAACGAGCTGTAAGCATTCTCCTAACATGTTTACAAATCTTTGCATCAGTCCATAATAATATAATATGTTTATAACAAAACCTATGAAGAATATAACAGAAAGAGCCTAAAATATTTATCTTTAACGCAATGCGTACTTTTAAATTAGAGTAAAATACTTACGCGAAATGCAAATACTTGTTCTTTATTAACTAATAAATCTCCATAAGTAAATGCTGCACCCTCCACACCATAATCTAAGAACGTATTGACATGATCTGAGAATGTTTTTAAAGCATTTCTTCCTACATTCCATCGAATTGTTAGGAAACCAAAAACAAATTGTAGGATAATGCCCCAAATTACTGTGTTCCATGGAACCTACAAAATATTACTCTAATCAATAAAAAAATTAAGTATATTGAATTGATAACAACAGTCGTGAGAATTTGTTAGTTGAATTGAAACGCTGTGTTCATTTTTTATGTGTGTTTTGAATTATTTGGTAAATTATTCATTCCTTTACATCTTCAGTTTTACCAGTACGACACTTATCTTGTTCAGTTAAGTTCATATTTAATCAGGTTCACAGGTAAATAAAGATGAGTTCATTTTTTGTGACTTGAACAAAACATGGTGTATTTTACGTAAAGTTTGACCATAAACAGAAAATGACCTCCGATTTTTTTTTCAGCAATATTTTTTTTTTGCTATAAGTATTGGTGCATCGTAATAAATTATGCCCACAGGCGTATTATTATTAATCATAATTTCCCTTGCAAATTCCTTTATTAATATTCAGTAATAACCTTCAAATAAACTAGGGCTCCATTTACTTTGATAATGCTTTTTCATTACAGAATTCTCTTAGTGGAGGTAATATTTACGTTATCTTGAAGGATATTTTATCATTTTAATCTAGGTATTAAAAGTTCTGGCTGTGATACTGATTGATTTAAATATCGAACTGTATCATTAAGTTTGGGCTATGAAATCAGATTTGGCTCTGTTCAATATTCTGGAACATTAAATAAAGGATTGTTTTCCATTTTCTGTAGATATTATGTTTGATCACTTGCAGAATCAGGGGATTCAGGTTTTTCTTCTTTCAGAATCTAAGGCTCTGGTATTTTTGGAACAGGAAATTAATCACTATGTTCAGCGGGTCGTAAAACTGATGGTAAATAATAATATTGCACAGTATGTTTCGACTTTGGTCCAATACCTACTATACTAGTGAGGCAAAAATAGCAATCTGTCGGTGGCGGCTCGTGAGGGAGGGCGTTGGGGCGCCGCCCCTCCAGCATTTATCACAGTAAACAATTTTTCAGAGCAAAACACCATATTTTATTTCCTTTCAGTTTCTTTCCTTTAACTCATTTTAAGATATTATTAAAGATTAAAATCTCCAAATGTAGAAAAACGTCTGTCGACCCATCACCCCAAATAATATGGATAAAAATTCCATTCTCTCGCCACAATTTTTACATTGTTAGTCGGACATTTACCTGCAGCGACCGTACGCCACATCATATTTTCTCGTCGTTGGAGTTATATGTTTTGTTGGTTGCCAGAATTCGGTGGTTTAACTGCTTTCTAAAACATGCGATTTGGACGTAGATTCTCTGCGACCGAGCATATCGGTGAATTAGTTTTAAACGCTGATTTGACAGGTACGGAGCGTTTGATATGTCTCACGTGGCGTATTTCGTTCGCCTCGCGAATACTTGTTTTGATTTTGGATTTGCTACGTGAGTACACACTGAGTAGTACTTTTTAAATAAAAATAATCAACTTTTAATTTCAAACTTGAAGATGTCTGATTTAAAACAGTTAATAAATAGTAACAAAACAAAATTTTAATGTTTTCCTGGTTCACCTAATGTATAGGGTTTCAATAGCACGAAGAGAAAAATGGTGGAAGGGAAAAGCAAAAACAAATCTTCAGCTTCACTATTTTCTTCTACGCCATCCACGAACCACCACTGCAATCTGTAATATGGCCTTTAGGTTCGCTCCAAATCACTGTCACTGCAAACCTTCTTTTACCATGCAGGCATCTTTCAACCAAGCTGTTGACAATCTTAAACTATTTTTACAGGATATATGAGGAGTCCATGCCTTGATTCGATCGGAACTTTAATTCAGGAAATAATTTTGTAAGCCTTTCGCATAAGTGCAACCAAATTATTTTTTGCCATTAAAAGATGAGCTCTCCGTACGCATAACTCCTTAGGTGTTCTATTGGAATGCCGGTGGTATAGACGCAATGTATATTGGAAGCATGCAGATTTAACAAACAGGAATAAACATGTCTTAACCACCTATGGTCATCACTGATCACAGAAGATACATACCGTGCGTTGATGAAAATACTGCATATTGCAATATATAAAGTTTCGTATCCCTATATTTTTTTGGGGAGATAAAAATTGTTTTTACAGATTTGTTTTCAGCGTATTGCCCCACAAACACCCAAAAATTATTATGGCATAAATACTGTGTTTATCAGTGTTATTATTGAATGTTAAAGAACGCAATTTAATGAAATACTTTTCGATAAATATGTTAAGAAACTTTACACTCAATGTGATAGTTCTGATTTTTTTTCAAATGCACTTTCATGTAAAAATAAAAAGAAGAAAATTATCCTATAAATATGTTACATATACCTGTAAAGTTGTATGTCTTAAATATTATTTCTATTAAGTTGTATGCCTGTTAAGTAGTATGTCTATTTAGTAGTATGTCTATTAAATAATCTGTCTGTTAAGTAGTATGTCTATTATGTCTACTACTAAAAGAAGAACATTATCCTATAAATATGTTACATATACCTGTAAAGTTGTATGTTTTAAATATTATTTCTATTAAGTTGTATGCCTGTTAAGTAGTATGTCTATTAAATAATCTGTCGGTTAAGTAGTATGTCTATTATGTCTACTACACCTACCTTTAAATGATTTGCAGATATAGCAAATCCTGCCAACAAAAACACACATAAACCAAGCAACGGTATCAATCTTTTTCTGTTATCTGCTGTATCCAAAACGAAAAATGCAATTGTTGCTATTAAAATAGAAATGTAAAATATTATGGATCCATATCTGAAAATTAATTAAAAAACATTTAAGCTTCTAATATTAGGCAACCACAAATGTTTTTAATTTCCAAAATAAGCAAGTCACCAATTATATTCAGCAATTTTTATCTAACAAGCTGCAAACCATTGTATTTTAAGAAACGAGGAAATTGTTTAAACCTTTTGCAGTTTTTTCTTTCTTCCCTTATTTTTTGTGGTATTGTTATACAAATATAGTGTGGTAAAATAGGTAATTGTTGGAAAATATGTGAAAATGGTAGGTGAATATGTAAAGAGAATTGATGATTTTTATACAAGGAGTGTAAATAAAGTATTGGGATTGCATTCGCAGAGCTCGATTAGGTAACACTGGTAACATTCCCCTTGGAGGGGAGCCGATTGCGTTGGTGCGGACGCTAAGAGCAGCGGCCTGCCGCTGCTGTACCGGAACGGCATTGGAGCGGTAGTTGGTTCGATTCCAGCGCTCGGATGGTTGTTTTTCTTTCATTCTTCTGTCTGTTTACTTCCTAAATGTTTGTGATTGTTTCTAGGCAAGAGTGTAAAATCCGACAACGAATTACACCTCAGTCACCCAGTTAAAGATTGGGTAAGGCCGGATGCCTTCTGAGAAGTGTTCTACGTTGGTCACTCGCCAGTCTGTAGGCTTCCTGATAGACTTATGGGTAAGCACATAACCAAAGGTTGATAGCCTGAGGGGGGTGCTGGCCTGGGTTGTCGGTGGCTGTTGACCATAGTTCGAAACCCACGTTTCCAGTTGCTTAAGAGCCTTGTAGTTGCTGATGCGTCTCTAACCGTAAATCCTTTCCCTTCCTTTCCTTGGAGGGGAGGTAAGTAATCATCTGATGCGTCTTCAATACGAATTTGAATTACCTGGAGTTAGTTGTTACTTAGTTGCCACGTAGGTCCAGTTGCTAAATAGCCTTGTAGTTGCTGATGCGTCTCTAACCGTAAATCCTTTCCTTTCCTTCCCTTGGAGGGGGGGTAAGCAATCATCTGATGCGTCTTCAATACGAATTTGAATTACCTGGAGTTAGTTGTTGGTCCGTACCAATTGGTAAATTTAACCGGATTTTTCTGTACGTTGTGAAAATGAATGACAATAATATAGAAAAAATATATGCAAATTATGTAAAATTTGTGTTGTGTCAAAATTTTTTACAAATGGTAAATTTTGAATAAAAATATAGATAAAAATATTAATAAATAACAGCTTGTGATATATTTCGTTAGATTTTTTTTACGACTGATTTTGTAGAATAGTAGAAGAATTAATCTTTTAGTTCGAAAAAAGTGATACTTACCTAATTTGATATAAGATTTTTTTGACTGGTGACCACACAGTTTTATTTATCACTGGCCATACGTATGGTTTCAATACATGATAATATACCAATGACCATAAATAAATAATATACAAAATTACCAGAAGACCATATCCTGTAGATGTAGTGGACGAAAAAGTATCCAGATCTAAGGGATCTACAACAAAAGAAACTAAGGTTGATAGTGCAATAAGTACTGTTCTTGCTAGTAAAGGTTATTTAGAGCTTTATGGTTAAGAGACCAGGATTTTCACGGTGTAATGTTTCAAATGTAATGGACTATTATATCTGGATCTATAATGGAGTATTATATCTGCCCCCAAATGCAAATCATTAAACAAAGGTTAACAGATACTGGGAGGGTGAGTATCATACCACTGTTTTGTTTTGGATCCATTATATATTTCATATTTCTGACTCTCCCAATTTGTCTGTTGCATTCTATACACTATTGTTTGTAACATATACACGCTCAAATGGACTCAGTGAAATTGATGTAATACTAATAAATGTTTCGGTTAATAATGTCGATGTTTTCGCAAAATTTGAGCGTTTATTTGCATAACAAAATGAATTAACTTAATAATCAAAGAATTGGCTGTCGTTAGCTATTATGTTTTTCACTCTTTCTGTCAAAGAAAGGATTCCGCGCCGAAAAAAATTGGTTTTTTTGAGGTTAACCATTCATCAAGCCAAATTTTCACCTCTTCGTAAGAATGTAAGTGATGTTCTGTTCGTGCTGCATCGATCGAAATAAGCGGTAATCCGAAAGGGCTAAGTCCGGCGAATACGGCGGGTGGGGTAGGACTTCCCCTTTAACACTTTTCAAATAGTTTTTACACATTTTGCTACATGGAGCCGAGCATTATCATGTTTTAAAATTACTTTATCGTATCTTTGGACGTATTGTGGTAGTTTTTTCTTTTATGCTTGTTTCAATTTTATCAAATGTTATAGGTATCGACTCCCATTAATCGTTTCATCAGCCTTATCCCTCCAAATACACAGCAAAGTCTTCTTTGAAGGCTGACCTGGGTCTACACATGATTTTTTTCACTTTGGGTTATCAAAATAGATCCACTTTTCATGATCTGTCCCAATTGGATGAAAATAACCTTTTCTTTTCTGTTGGGCAAGCAAAATTTTACAGGTGGTTTTTCGCCTTTCAATGTCGATAACTTTCATCAGCCATTTTCTTCAAATAAAAAAAGGGGTTATTAAATTTTCCCGGCAAAACGTCTTTTTCTGCTGCATAGTTCGACATTTTCAAAGATATAAAAAATTATGTTTTTTTGCACAATGGCAGCTAATAACTTTTGATGGTGTATGTTTACCAGCCAAAATGCCATAGAGGTCATTAGACTATACCAACAAATGTATTAGTAGCGCTATATCTCAGCAAAATAAGCGACATTACTAATGCAATTATTGCAACTCAACGTAAATTTAAACGGAAATGTCTATGGGCCGGCGGCTTATAAAACGAAATTTATCCAAAGGTCCAAGAACAAGTGAAGTGTGGACCAGTCTACAGAAACGTCAATTTGATTAGTCGATCTTTCCCTGTGATATTCAAATTGCTCAAGACCTGGTGCCTACAGATAATACTGAGGAATTCGAATAGTATAATGTCCGTTATAACCCAGTTCCATTAAATTGACAATTTTCATGTAAAATTAATAATGAACGATGTAGTTCATGTTCATCGAAATGGTCAATTAAATAAACATAATAGCCATTTCTGGGCAAGGGAGAACCCTCGCCATATTCATCGAACGCCATTACGTACAGTTAAAGTTACAGTATGGTGTAGTATTCATGCTCAAAACATCATTGGATCATATTTTTTTTTGAAAATGACAGTGAAAATCCAGTTATAGTCAACGATGTGTTCAAAATTTTTGGTACCTCAACTCGAAGAGCAACTACTGGAGAACCCGTGGCTCCTGCAATATAGTGTCACATACCTCGTGTGAAACAATCGACATTTTTAAGAGCACTTATTTAATCTGTCTTTAATCCGTCCACATAATGGTTGACATCTGGGTCTGCAAAATAATCATTTACGAATGTGATGGCCTCTTCATTTAATGAACATCTCTGTCCTTCGAACGAAACTTTGAGCCTATGAACGAATGTGATGGCCTCTTCATTTAATGAACATCTCTGTCCTTCGAACGAAACTTTGAGCCTATGAAAGAGAAAAAGTCGCTGGGGGCCAGATCTGGTGAAAACGATGGGTTGTCAATTAATTCGAATTTCAAGTCGTGAATTTTTGTCATGGCGACCACTGAAGTGTGAGACGGTGTGTTGCGTTAGTAGAACAAAACTTTCTTTTTCTTCAAATGCAATGACATTTTTCTCCGCAATTTCTGCCTTCAGCTTGTCAAGTAATGATGCGTAGTATATCCCTGTTATTGTTTTTCTCTTTTCAAGATAGTCGATTAACTTAACGCCATAAATATCACAAAAAAACAGTCTCCATCACTTTCCCGGCCGATGGAACAGTCTTTCGCTTTTTCAGAGTCGATTCACCCCTCGCAGTTTACTGTTTTGATTATGCCTTGGTTTCAGGAGTGTAGTGGTGTATTCAGATTTCATCTACAATTCAATCGACGTCAAAACTACGACTTATTTCGAATATATTTATTATTATATTCGAATGCGTTTTGGTGGTTTTTTCATGCCCAATTCTTCAGTCGATATATGACAAACACGTTCTTTCGAGATGTCCACAGCCTCTGCTATCTTTCTAACTATAGTTCGACAGTAATCTAGCACCATTTAGTGAATTATTTCAATGCTATCCATGAATAGCCATTTTCTTGTCTGAAGCTGTTTTTCAGATGACTCTTATATGATACTTTGATATTTTTTTTGAGATCATATTAAGCTCTGAACACATTTTGAAATAATATTTTTGAACAACTTTTCTAAAATATCCCCTTGTATATGAATTCTTCTATTGGAACCTTCGGTGTGAAACACTAAACTCGAAGAGATTTACCACTAAACACTAAATCACTTTTTGAAAACTTCTCGACGCACGTTTCGCTAACCATGTTAGCATCATCAGGAGATGATTTAATCTTGTATATCGTTGTTACCCTTGTATATCGTTGATTCAAGTTTTGTTATAAAAACAATATGTTTTAAATATATTTTTGGTGTTTTAATAATCGGTGTTTTCTTTAATAAACTTTTTTTAATGCAATGTTTTATATATTTTTTTCATATAAAAAATACGTTTTATTAAATAATATATTGGCCATTATTATATTTCATCTATTTATAATTTTGTCGGCTTTATTATACCGTTTTCGTATAATGCCTGAGGTTTTTCGAGGAAAAACCGATTTAGGTTTTTTCAATAGTTTTTAAAACAGTGAAGGTTGCCTCGTTCGGAGAAATCTGTACCGACCGTAATAGTTGATAATCGAGGGCTGTTAATTCCGGTGAAAACAGAGGATGACGTATAATATGCAAGCCAATAGTTAATAATTTTTCAATGTAACTAACTTTTTAAAATGAATTTGCATATACTAGGCCTTTTGTGCAAAGAGTTTAGTCCAATATAGTTAAGAGCCAGCTGTATACGAATGAATAAATCATTTTGCCTACCAGCAACACATAATAGAAAATACCTTTAAATGTATTTTGAGTGCATAGTTTTGAATCTTGATCTGGATGCCTTTCGTTATTGTAGGTGGCCTATTTTTGGTCCCATATAAGCTTAACTTGACATTTTCAAAATGAATTGCATATATATATGCAAGTGGGTAATTTTGTCTTTGTCTATTTATGCAGTATTCTAGTATTGTATCAGAATTTTATTGTTTAGTTCCCTTATGACAGGGCTTCCTAAACGTAATAGTAAATTTAAAAAATCGCCAGGCCTTTTTAAACAAGTTCAGGCTAATTTCAAGCCCAGACTCGTAATTTGCATTAAAAACACTACAATCTGTCTACAAAATATTAACAGCCCTAAATATTAACAGTCTAATCGTTGGCTAAGTTGAGATAGTTTAGTTCTCTCGAGACGAGATTTACTAAAGGTAATAATACATTTAAAAAATTACCAGGCCTTTTTAATGGTTTTGGCCAGACTTAATTGGTTTGACAAATGGCAAAAACTGATAACCGAAATAATTCTGTAACCTAATGTAATTCCAAAGATTCTTATTAGAATCTTAGTGAAAACAAATTTTTAAAAGTCTTTCATTTTCGAAAAAGATACCTAAAATTCGGTGGGACAAAAAGATAACATTTTGGACATGTTATAAATGATATAATTTATATTGTAAACTGTGCTTCTAAACACCATTTTTTTTGGTTTTGTCTTGAATAATTTTTAACTCAAACTTACCTGTGCTATTTACAAAATGGAATGTAGCCCATATAGTATAACCAGTAATGATTAAAAATATCAGAAATCTTATCAGAGTTTTGTTTCTACATATCTTCATGAAATAATTTGATTTCTTTTCTTGCAGGCCATCATTTATAACGTCTATGGTATGATCATTATAAACATCATCCTTAAAAAAATAATATTATTATTATAAATCCTTTAAACTGTATTTATTATTTAGTAAGTTATTTTAGAATAAAAATGAAAGTATATATTTATATATATATATATATATATATATATATATATATATATATATATATATATATATATATATATATATATATATATATATTATTATTATTCACGTTGGGGCCCTGGTGGACCACGCGAAGTACAATTAGAGGCGTCTGTTGTTGTTAGCCTTCCTTTGCGCCCATACTAATTTCATTCTTTCGCTATGAGCTTTTTTCCTTTCGTCAGACCAAGTTGTTCCAGTCTTCCTACATTTTTCTCTCTGGCCAACCTTCCAAACGTTAACCTTGTGTCTGAAACAGCCTCTGTCCTGAATTTCACTTTATGTAATATTTGCTGATCTTAGGTCCTCTTAAATTGCCGCAATCCATTTAATTATTTCTACTTTAGCTCTACTCCTATTTTCATAAAATTCGACTATTTGTCTAGTTAGCCTACTCGGATTCATCCCTTTTATGTGTCCGTAAAACTTAAGTCTTCTTTTTCTCATATCGTTATGTATATCTGTGTATTGTTTGATTTCTTGGTTTTCTCGAAATCGGTATGTTGTGCTATTTATTTGTTTGGGGCCTAGGATTTTTCTTATGATTTTTCTTTCCTTCTTTTCAATGTCCTCGATGTCCCTCTTTCTATTCAAAATGAGCGTTTCTGTAGCATATAGACATTCTGGCTTAATAACCGTGTTGTAATGTTTCAGTTTTGTGTTCTTAGATAGGCATTTTTTGTTGTAAATATTTTGTGCAAGTCTCAATGCCGTTTCCATTTTTTGACATCTACCCTTATTGGCCGCTTTTTCCAAACCATTTTCCATGATTATTTCACCCAAATATTTGAATTGAGAGACTCGTCTGATGTTACCATATTTTGTTTTTAGAAATGGTGTTCTTCGTCTGTTGCAGGTCATGTATTGTGTCTTTTCAAAGGAAATGTGGAGTCCTACCTTTTCTGCTGTCTCTTTTAGGATTTCAATCCGTTTCTGTGCCGTTACTACATCTTGAGCTAAAATTGCTAGATCATCAGCAAATGCCAGACAATCAATTTTGATGTTGGTTCTCCCCAGTTTAATGGGCGGGTCAATATTCAGTGTCGACTTTTTTTCACGCCACTCCTGTAATACTTTTTCTAGATCACAGTTAAATAAGAGTGGCGAGAGTCCATCCCCTTGTCTCACACCAGTTTTAATTTCGAAGGGCTCTGAGATGTCACCCATTAATTGAACTTTTGACCTTGTGTTAGTTAAAGTTGCTTTAATAATTGCCAGCGTTTTCAGATTCAGTCCTTGTTCTTTCAAGATTCGGAATAAAGATTCGCGGTCAATAGAATCATATGCTTTTTTGAAATCCACAAATGTACAGACGAGATTTTTATTGTACAGTTTTTGATGTGTTAGAATATATATATATATATATATATATATATATATATATATATATATATATATATATATATATATATATATATATATATATATATATATATATATATATATATATATATATATGGGTTTTTTTAAATCGTGACAAAAATACAAAAGTATTATAATGGAAGCAAGAAAAAATATTAGAAAATTTTCTTTTTAAAACTTAAAATCTACTCCAAAAATATACAAAAAAAACTTAAAACTACTTTGTAAAAAGTCTGTAATGAGTTTGCTTTTAGCGATTTACAAGAATAGTTGGTTGTAAATACATTTCTATTATATGCGCTTGAAATTCCATCTTCTGTAGTGCTTCTACTTTCAAAAACTCGTTCTACGTTTTTTTATCCATGTTATGGCATCATGAAAAGCTGAGAGCATTTCTTCTAACGGTACTTCTTCATCACTCTCAAGCTGCTCCACCAATCTGCTCCGTAATCTCCTGGACGGTAAACACACTTGTTGTCGCATCGTAATCCACATCAACGAAAGCGTCTATTATAGTGGAATTTAATTTTTCTAAGTTAAAGTTATTATTAGAAAGCCAGACACTTAAAGACAGGTTGTCCTCGTCCTCCTCAGCTTATTTAATAAGTCATTGAGTGAGAGGCAAGTCATCGTCCTCATCGAACTCACAAAGGGAAGACCATGCATGTTTGAAACAATTCTTAATTATTTTTTTGAGAAACCTGTTGCCCAGCGTTAGAAACCATTTCAATAGCATCGAGCATATTTATTGCTATTGGTGTACTATCTTCAATGCATTTAAAATTACTGTTTATAAGCTATCACCGATAATAAACTTTCAAACTGTGAATAACATCTTGATCCATTGGTTGCAGAACGGACGTAAAATTTGGTAGGAAAAAATCCAGTTTAATGTTTTTTAGATTCGTAAGATGCGGATTAGCAGGGCAGTTATCAAAAAACAATAATATCTGCCTATTTTCTCTTATCAGTTGTTTGTCTCATGATCTTAATTCACTTTCGAAAATGTCAGAAATCATCCACGCACGCTTGTTTGCTGTATTTAAAATACCTCGATTTGTTAAAGTTGCCAATAACTAAAAGTTTGCGTTTTTTCAGTTCCGGTCATGTTTACACACACAAGAACGTTATTATTTCCTTCAATAGTTTTTCCCCGGTATATTTTTCACCCTTAAAGCTCATTGTACGATCTGGAGTAAGTTTGTAAAAAAGACCAAGATATGGAATTAATCTTGATTTAACCCATTCCATCGCATTTTCCAGATTTACTCTCTCAGCTTCTCTATGAAATTTACTAAAAATTATATTGTATCGCTTTTTAAATCTATGTAAACAAGCCTTTGCCTGAAGAATGGGCCTAGTAATTGTAGTATTCATGCTTCTTTGACGCGTAAACCCCTTAACTAATGTTTCATCGATGTTTTATTGAACAGGTTTGTGAATTCTTTTACCTTGTTTCGAAACTCTGCGGAATTGCAATGTTTTATGTGTGTTTTTCTGTATCGTGCACACTATTGTCTTTTTCAAAGCCCTGGATTTGCAAATATCGGCTTGTTTAGCACCACTTTTGATCTCCTGAATTATTGAAATTGTTTTATCCATTTTTAAAACCTTCCGAACCATCATAGTGGAACTAACTTCGGCTGATTCATCCATACTTAAAACATAATTAGTTTATAAATCCGCTTGGACACAATCACAAACAGCATAATAAAGCACTTTAATATCACAATAATACAGCACACATCACTTAATTATACAACACCATTAAGAAAATTAAAGTTATTGGGAATAGGCCATTTAATTCAAATATATAACTTTAAGTAAATAATGCCTGGCCTAATTGCAAAAAATCTCTAGTAGCGTTTGTCGGTCGGTCCAAAAGCTGCCTGTCTTTTGCTTTGATTTCTTGCCGTTCTACTGCACAATACATGTTAACCAAATAAAAATAAAATTAATTAAAAATAGAAAGTACCTTAGATTTTAATACACGGACCATGAAATGTGATATTTTCTATCAGAAGTACTTAATATCACGTTATACAAATGAATAACGTGATTATTGGATTGAATGCCTATTGAATGTTTTATAACAACGGCCGGAACTTTCACTATTGAAACACTTTCAATATTTGAGTTCAATATCTAGCTTCAATATTATTGGTCAGGAAATTGTTATATGGGATGAGAAATGTTTTATAATTTCGTTGGACTTAAGCTAACTTTAGAGAGTATCATGCTTCTGTACTAAGACGATGAATATACGGATGAAAATTTCGAAAAATAAATATAATTTACATCCTATATATATATATATATATATATATATATATATATATATATATATATATATATATATATATATATACCAAATGAGAGACATATAATTCTTGGTATTCCGGTCCTGCCATCGAAAGTGATTGCGCATCTTTTCTTCACCACGTAATTACAATAATATTTATCAAAACAAAATATCTAAATTAATGTGGTAAATCCAGCGAAACATATAATTAAAAGGGTGAATCGATCAATATTTATCCTGTCAATTATAACCCTAATAATTCAATATAAATAGCAAAAAATTAAAGTAAATTTACTTACAATTGCAGAACTTACAATTGCAATTTTTATATGCAATGATAGTGATGAGATACTCATCAACTCAACTGAACTTACGAGAAGGCTGTTTACGTCAGTTAGCCCAAAAAACCTGTTCAATACTAGAAACGTATAAATAGATCATAACTCATGCATATAGCAACTAAATGATAAATACTAATCATAGTCCGGTCCTGTAATCGTCGATTATTGTTCTTGGTTTTTTCACCTGGCAATTAAATTGAGATTTATCAAAACAAAATATCGAAATAAATTGTGAAAATCCAAGTAAATAACCAATTAATAGGGTGAATATATCAAAATTTTAAATGTAATCTTATTAATTCAGCTTAAGTACCTCAAGTTGAAATAAATTTCCCAGTATCTAATAATTAGTATTCTTATCTGTCATTTTGATGATAAGAGATGATATTAAACGTGAACAGACAGAAACGTATTTAGCAAGTTCGCGTTGGACGTAGGTTGGATATTATTGATTGATTTGTTCGCTACTTTGTGATAGTTCATTTTTTAAAAAGGAATAAAACAATTTTTTTAATTGTCCGCCATTTTTAACTACCTTTAACATTTGTTTATGGAAAAAGTAATATAAACTTAATTTTCGAAGTAATCTCTTTCACTTTCTGTACGCTTTCGTGAACTTTCATACAATTGTCGACTACTAAATCGAAAAAAAAAATGGTTGTTTTAGATGTGAAAAAGTCTGAGGCTTTTTTCGACATCCTCAAGAGATGTGAAGTTGCTAACAATCAGGTGATTTTGCAGGGATGTAAAGAGATAAAAATCCGATGGAGTTAAGTCCGGAGGATACGCTGGATGTGATAAATCTGTGATAAAGTCGAAATTTAGATTAAATCTCTCAGCCCAACTGGGAAATCATTTCCAGAGCCATTTTTACTGTATGTAGGTGTACGTTGTTCTGAAACTAAATACGTTTTCTTTTTGTTATTAAAAGAAGTTGTTATTAGAAGGCCTGTTTCTCCAGAGCGTCACTGACATGAATCAGTTATCGGTTAGCAATGACCATTTGACTAAACAAAAGTAACTCATATTGCATGAAGCTCAGATAATCATACTATATACATAGAAACACCTTTTCGGCGTGGATATTTGGTTTCGTAGTGTTGGTTGATGGATCATGAGGATTAACCCATGAATTCCGTATTATCGTAAATGATCCAATTCTCGTCATAGATAACTATCTTGTGCTAGAAGTTCTTTTTCTTGAATCTGGAGAATACTAACACAACATAAAAGCGTCTTTTCTTATTCTCAGCTGTGAGTTTTGTGGGAACCCAATGACTATGGATTTTCACTAGCTTGTGAAAATGTTTAGAAATGCCTTACGGTATCTTCGAGCTCTAGTATACGACATGTATTTTCGTGCAGTAATACTTCCAATTCTTTATCATCCTTTTTTTGGTCGTTCCGTCTGTTCTGTATAATTTAAATTAAAGTTCTAATATTTACAGAATACAAACGAATAAAAAAAGAATACAAAGTTCTAATATTTACAGAATATCGAATAATTGATTATGCCACCGTATCTAATAATTAAACACGAAGAGATTTACCAATAAACACTAAATTACTCTTTTTAAAATTCCCAATGCGCGTTTCGCTAACCATGTTAGCATTATCAGGTTTGATCAGGTTACATTTGAGTTTGAATCATTTAATTTGGGATTTAATCATCTCCTGATGATGCTAACAAGGTTAACGAAACACGCGTCGAAAAGTTACAAAAAAGTGTGTTTTGTTTGTGTTTAATAGTAAATCTCTTCGAGTTTAGAGTTTCACACCGAAGGTTTCAATGGAAGAATTGTTTCTAATAAAGATATAAGAAACATTTTTTTTATAAAATAAATATTAATTATATTAACTGATAACGCTATCGATATAATTACTTCATTGTTCGAATTAGTAAAAATAAATGTTTTGATTTTATCATATGCGAATGCGAATAAATTTGAGAATGTTCTTTTTACTTACTTTAACGATATGTTCAGTGGAATTGTTATTACTCATCATCTTTAGATCATGGAGCAATATCTCTTATTATATCATGATTAGGGCCTAGAACAAAAGAACGTAACATTAGCATAGCTCCATATAATGGAGAGAAAACGCACATGGATACGACGGCAGAGTGAAAAGTTTAATACTTTTTAAATGAAATAAAATTTTCTTGATCGAAAATCGATTTGTTTCAATGAAGACTCCTTTTAGCTTGATACACTTCGTCCAATGATTTTTCCACTTTTTATGTCTACTTAAGTACGACTTGCCCGAGTTTTGCTTGCCCGAGTTTTGCAAACGAGTGCCCCGTTTTGACCACGATCCCTTCATTTGATGTAAATTTCTTCCCAGCCAGTTATTTCTTCATGTTTCGAAAAAGGAAGGGGGGGGGAGTCGGAGGGGCCAAGTCTGGAGAATAGGGTAGGCGATGTATCAGTTCGTAACACAAATTGAACAATTCCGCTTTTAAAATGGCGGATAAGTGTTAAATAGTACTTTTTTTGTCATATGAAGGCGTCAGTTTATTAACTCGTTATGAAATTTCATCAATAATGTAACATAATAACAGGTCTTTAAAACTGAGCGGATTTTTTTATTCTTAAATAAAACACAGAAGGCGTTGTGAATTTGCCTATACGTGAAAATGATTGGATTATTTTATGAACATGGGAGTTTAGTGAAAACTATTTTTAGAAAGTTACGTGATATTTACGGTTTGCATAATCATAATCTGAAAGAACTATCAATCTAATTGTTAAAAAAAATCAAAAAACTGGTTCAGTGAAAGTTAAAACCACTACGACTATATATTGTTCATAATCGTAGTAGTCGTCCGCTAGAACCGTTTGATTTGGTACATGAAACTGTTGCTGAAGACCCAAAAATTCCTATTAGTTGAGGTTCACAACAATTTGGCATCAGTGAATCCACAACATGGCGTATTTTATGAAAGAATTTAGCTCTGAAGGCATATAAGGATGAAATAACACAGGAACTAAAGCCACTGGATCACTCAAATCGTCCGCCATTTGTCAATTGGATCAAAGAACATACTGATGATTTTTCTCAAAAAATCATCTTCTCGGATGAAGCACATTTTGAAACAGATGGATATGTTAATAAACAAAATTCATTTAAGAAAGTCCACGATTGATTCATGAGAAACCTTTACATCCTAAATGGATGTGCACACACTGCTTGGTGTGCATTATCGTGAGGGGAAAAAATTTTGGACGAGTTATTACAAGAAACGGTGACGTTAATTGGCCATCAAGATCATGTGAATTGATACCGTTGGACTATATCCTTTGGGGTTACATGAAAAGCCAGATCTATAAGATGAAATTATTCGAGCCATTGGGTGAAATAAACCCACGGTTATGTTAAAATGTCATTCAAATTTTTGACAAAAGAGTGGGCCTCTGTGGAGCTGCAAGAGGTGGTCATTTGGCAGATATTGCCTGTCGTGTTTAAATGTCATACACAATGCTTCAATTATCAATATAGTTCTTTTCAAATCAACGCAAGTTCTGTGATTTATTCAAGATTTTTCAAAAAAACACTCAATTTGAAAGGCCTTTTACTTTTTAGTAATCGTCCTTCTTTTTTTCAAGTAATCGATGAAGATAATACTTTGCGAATGTTTTATCTTTGCGAATGTTATACTTTGCGAATGATATAAATAGTTTTATCAACAGTCACGAATCACCCCAAATAATCCATCAGATTGCGCTTGTACATGATTAACCATCGCAATGGTTTCTCGATTCAGTTTTTGGTCTGTTCAAATGTTTATGTAGGATGTCCTATACGTACTCGTCTGAAATGCTTATCATTAGATCAATTTCACCAAACTTTATTCTGCTGCCGGCCGATGCGATGATATGGATTTTGATGACTATTTACTCAGTGATGACCTCCACGAGGCGTCCCTAGCGTAAAGCGCATTTGTGCTTGCTTGTTCAATTATTTCAAGTTTATTTAACACATGAAATTGTTTTCTTTTTCATGATGTAGGTTTGAAATTCATGGAGCGTTACTAGAAAGGAGGCTATTATTCAAAAATGCAATAACCTTTGCGAAGTTTTCACTCTATCTTCGCATATCATGCGGTTTTGTACTTTTAGGCGCAAAGGAGTATCTCAGAGTATATATATATATATATATATATATATATATATATATATATATATATATATATATATATATATATATATATATATACATATACAGATTAAGGTCCATACCTTCAACATGGTATTTCAGTATGTTGAAATATGACAGTACAACCTCAAACACGGCCCTCATTCCCCGGAGGCCAAGGGGCAACTACCTACGGCAGCGGGAAGACCTGCCCCAAGGCAGAGGGTGCTAAGAATCACCGGGTTAGATCAGGCTGCCATTGGACTTTTGACATTGCAACGTTAAATATACGGACTATGAAAACAGAGGCCCGATTGCAAGAACTGTTAATCGAACTTGACAACATACATTGGGATATTATTGGGTTCTGTGAAACACGAAGGAAGGGTGAAGAGGTAATCAAACTGGAACCAACTGGACACGTACTCTACACTCGAGGTACGGAAAATGGCCGATGTGGCGGAATAGGATTCCTCATCAATCGAAAGCTGAAGGACAGTGTGGTAAAATTTGAAAGTACATCCGACCGATTAGCCCAATGCGTCATTCAGCTGAATAAAAAGTTTAGGCTTCAAATCGTCCAAGCTTATGCACCAACTATAAGCCATAAAGATGAGGAAATTGAGGAATTTTATGATGATGTGGCCCAGCTTTTATACAAGGAGAAATGTAGGTACAAAATCCTGATGGGCGATTTTAATGCCAGAATTGGAACAACAAGAACAGACGAAAATGCAACTAGCCCATATGGAACTGGTGAGCGAGACAATAGAGGTGACAGATTAGTTGATTTTGCTGAAGGACAAGAACTATATATTATGAATTCATTCTATAAGAAAAATATCAGCAGAAAATGGACATGGAAAAGTCCATCTGGGGTCACAAGCGAAATTGACTACATCATGACCAACGATAAAACAATATTTACCAATTGTACTGTCCTTAACAATTTTAATGTTGGAAGTGACCACCGAATGGTACGAGCAAGGGTTCGGATTGACTGTCGAAAAGAGCGCGAAAAAATGGTAAGATCAAAGAAGGGCAAGGTGGATTCTGGAAAACTGCTGGATAGAGGAAGCGATTTTGAGATTGCTTTGTCAAACCGGTTTGCTGCGTTACAAGATCCAGAGGAGGTGGAAATATCAGTTCAATATGAAGAAATCGCCAACAATGTACTTCAAACGGCTGCTTCAATAGCACCAGAGGAAAAATGTCTCAAACAAACAAAAATCTCCAGTGAGACCATTGATTTAATGAAGAAACGGCGAGCAATGAGAAATGCAGGTAGTCCTTTTGGCAGGGTCGAGTACACTGAGCTCTGCAAAACTATAAGAAAACGTATCAGAGAGGACACGCGCCGATTCAATATGCAGCTAGTGCAAAAAACCCTGGAAGAAAACAAAGGAATTAACAAAGCTAAACAGAAGCTGAGAAACAAAAGAACGCAAATATATGCTTTAAAGCGTGAGGATGGCACAGTGTGCAGGACGCGTACCCAAATGTTAAAGATTGTCAGAAGGTTTTATTCCCAGTTATATGAAGATCAGAGCCAGTCAGTGACAGCAATACCCACGGAAGAACAATATATAATACCAGATATCCTAGTGGAGGAAGTAGCAAATGCTATAGAACTGATGAAGAACGGCAAGGCTCCAGGAAAGGCTAGTGTAACTGTCGAAATGCTAAAAGCTGGTGGTCGGACGTTACATAAAACACTGGCAAAATTATACTCAAAATGCCTCAAAGAACAAAAAGTACCTGACTTATGGAAAAATGCAGAAGTGATCCTTTTACATAAAAAAGGAGCACAGGAAGATTTAAAGAACTACCGTCCAATAAGCCTCCTATCAGTGATGTACAAAGTTTTCACTAAGATAATTTCTAAAAGAATATTAAAAAAACTGAATGACGCACAACCAAGAGAACAAGCAGGATTCAGAAGTGGATTCAGTACAATGGATCACATCCAGGTTGTACAGCAGGTCATAGAAAGGCACAACGAATACACCATGCCACTGTGCTAGACTTTTATCGACTACGAAAAAGCATTTGATTCCATCTCAAAGCGTGCGATAATGGATGCACTGCTTAGCCAAGGTGTAGAGAGAGCCTATGTAAACCTATTAGAATCGATATATGATGGAGCTACAGCCACAATTCACCTTGATGATCTTGAAGAATTAATATAGAACGAGGTGTACGGCAGGGTGAAGCAATATCGCCTATTCTTTTCTCGGCTGGCCTTGAAGAAGTATTCCGTAAACTGGATTGGGAACAGGATGGTGTAAAGACCAATGGTGCAAACTTAAACCATCTTAGATTTGCAGATGATATTATTCTCATTTCACAAGACCCAGAGGAGCTGCAAAGACGCATACAAGAACTGCAAAGGGCTGGCGAACCATTTGGCTTGAAAATAAACCTGAAAAAGAGTCAGGTTATGTTCAATAACTTCGCTCAGGACAGAAGAATTTCAGTTCTAGGAAGGGATTTAGAGACTGTGGACAGCTTTGTATATCTTGGGCAGAGGATTTCCATGGAGGGGAATACCGCCCGGGAGGTGGAACGGCGTGTTAAATGTGGCTGGCAGGCATTTGGTAGGCTCAACATAGTGTTTAAGAGCAGACTCCCACTTTGCCTGAAAAGAAAAGTATTCGATCAGTGCGTTCTACCCGTTATGACATACGGAAGTGAAACCTGGACACTCACATCGCAATCAATTCAAAAACTTCGGGTGGCACAGAGGGGAATGGAAAGATGTATGCTTGGCATTACAAGACGAGATAGAAAGTCCTGCGCATGGATCAGGGAACAAACAAAAGTCTGTAACATCATTGGAAGAGTAAAACAGTTGAAATGGAGATGGGCAGGCCATATAGCGAGGCGATGGGACGACAGATGGACCAAGGCAATCCTGGAGTGGATACCGCTTGATCGCAAACGTCCGCGAAGAAGACCGAAAGCACGATGGACTGATGACATCGTTAAGTATATTGGACCCGAGTGGCAGAAGAAAGCCCAGGACCGTGAAGGTTGGAAGCATGCTGAAGAGGCCTTCATCCTGCAGTGGATCGATATGGGCTGATGATGATGATGATGATGATATATATATATATATATATATATATATATATATATATATATATATATATATATATATATATATATATATATATATATATATTAAGGTGGTTTATTTTACCATCCCAAATGTTTGTGTTTGGTGAGAAAAAATCCTCACCAAAGAGAGGCGCTCTAGCTCAATTCTAAGAAGTCGCTATTTTCATTTTAGTTTCCTATTCATTTAATGTGGGAATTTGTGTTTTTTCATTTATATTGAAATTATACTTAATCATTTAAATTTTTAGCAAATTGCGATTATATATTCAGAAAGCTGACTCTTTGAGCTTTTCAAAACTCTATAATAACGCATGATTATCGTAACTAGAGCTCCCTCTTTGGTAAGGATTTTTTTCTCATTAAACAGAAACATTTGGAAGGGTAAGAGTTAAAAAAAATTATTTTTTTTTAACCAGCCTAATATATAAATATATATTAAGTGTTTTGGTTAATAATGTCGATATTTTGCTAAGAGATGGTGTTACTAATACATTTTTTGGTATAGACTAATGAGGTCTATGGCATTTTGGCAGTTAAACATATGCCATCAAAAACCAGTTCATTATTAATTTTCATTGTATAAAAAAAACATAGCTTTTCATAGCTAGATGTATATGTCGAATTATATACCAAAAAAAATACGTTTTGAGGGGAAGTTAATAACCATCTTTGATTTGAAGAAAACGGCTGCTGAAAGTTATCGATTGTTGCTTATGGTGAACATGGGCTAACCCAAAAAACTTGTGAACAATGTTTTAAATGCTTTAAAAATGGTGATTTTGATACAAAAGACAACGAGGGTCTTGACCAGCCAAACAACTGTAAAGGTGTACATTCAAAAACATGAAGAGTCAACTCATATGTTGAAATAGTTAGCAGAAGTATTGAACGTTACCCAATTCACCATTTCTGAACGTCTACATGCATTGGGAAAGATGCAGAAGGAAGAAAAATGGTTTCCATATGAATTAAAGAAAAGAGGCGTAAAACCAAAAAAAAAAGAATTTTTGCATCGAGTTATGACAGATGATAAAAAGTGGATCTATTTTGATAACTCAAGCGCAAAAAATTATGGGTAGACCCAGGCCAGCCTTCAACATCACAACTAGTGTGCAATATACATGGAAAGTAGGCTTTGCTTTGTATTTGGTGTATAGTAGGAAAGCTGTGTATTACGAGCTACTGAAATAGCTACTGAAATCTGGTGAAACGATTACTGGCAATCAATACTGACAGCAATTGAGGAAATCGAACCAGGCATTAAAGAAAAAATGACCACAATAGCCCCAACACGATAAAGTTATTTTTCAACACGACAGTGCTGGGCCCCATGTTGCATGTTGCCGTATTCACCAGACGGTTACCACCTCTTCGAAATACTACTTATTTCGATCGACGCAGCACGGATTTTCAGAACAGCTTTTACAATCTTACGAAGAAGTGAATATGGAATGGTTGGCCTCAAAAAATCAAAAATTCTTTTGGTACGGAATCAATTTTTTGGCAGAAAGATGGGAAAAATATTAGCTAACGATGACCAATACTTACATTATTAAGGATATATATATATATATATATATATATATATATATATATATATATATATATATATATATATATATATATATAATATCCAGTATACCTCGCCTAAGGTACTGGACGGGTCACGGGTGGTGGATAGTGAAAGTTCCATTAGATATTAATGGACAGCTGCGAATATCCCAAAATAAGCAGCCCCGAACCAAGGTAAAAAGAAAGCTAAATCCACTTAGCGTCTGACTTGTATCAAGCGGCTGAGTGGTCAGCGTCTGTTCACCAGTGGTGCGGCTGATATTTAAATTCTGGAACTAACCCCTCCAGTCTTAACCTCTGAACCGTCATGGTTCAAACCTTTAATTCAAAGTACAAGATGAAGCGTTCTAGTAATTACAAAATTACCCCAGGAGGTAGACAATCCTACAACCGGACTTTCGGATTCTGGGGCGTCCGGGCTTAAACGCAAAATCTTTCAGAGAGAATCGGAGACCTCTGGCCAACGTCTGAAACCGAAAATAAAAACTTTCTTTGGAACGGTAAATATCAATTCTCTCCTGCGTCCAGGAAAACTATACGAATTGGGGCGAACATTAAATCAGCAAAAAATCCAAATTTTAGCTTTGCAACAAACCAGATTGATAGATGATAACACCTTGGAATTCGGCAACTACAGACTTTTTAAAAGTAAAACGGACAAAAGAATACTCAGAAATACACCACATCTCGGTGTTGCTTTCGCTGTCTCAAGAAACATTCTTGGTTCTCTAACAAATGTCCAGCCAGTAAATAATCGACTTATGACACTATCCCTCAAGTGTGCTAATAAAAACTATACATTAATCAATGCACACCTCCCAGTTAACGAAGAAAATAAATCTAATCCTGAAAAACTAAATAAGTCCTGGGAAATTCTGGAACAGACTATCTCTAAAATTCCCTCTAACCATGTAAAAATCCTATTGGGTGATTTCAACGAACAACTAGGGAAAGAAAAAAAGTACAGGAAAACAGTCGGCAGTTTTCCCGCTCATAAATGGACTAACCATAATGGTAGAAGATTGGTTGAACTATGTTCGCAGTTTAATCTAAAAATAATGTCAACCCATTTTAAGAAGAAAATAACAAAACAAAAGACCTGGAGGTGCCCAAACACGTAAATGGGTGAATTTCAAATTGACCATGTTGCCATTTCGTACCCCAATTATAAAGAGATTTTGAATGTGCAAGTCCGAAAAGGAGCAAATATAGACACGGAACACTACTTGACTAGAATCAAACTTAGCTTAAAACCTCGAAAACTTATTCAAAAGGGGCTGCTAATACCAAAGTTTGACCCAACGAAAATAAAACCAGCCCTAACACAAGAGCTTGATAAACAACCTGCACAGAACTGGCAAGAATTAAAACAAAAAATTATTAAAACAGCCTTAAAGTTGGTCCCTTTACAAAAACGTAAAAAACATCCGTGGTGGGATGAAGTTTGCGAGCAAGCAGTATTAAACCGAAGTAAAGCATTCAAAGATTGGAACAGTCAAAAACAGCAATAAACTATAACATCTTTTTGGAAGTAAGAAAAGAAACATCGAAGCTAATTAGACAAACTAAAAGAAAATATGAAAACAATCAACTTAATGAAATAGAAAAAGATTTCCAGAAAAATAACACCCGAAACTTTTACAAAACATTTAAAACTAAATTAACGGGCTATCAACCGCAGAGCCTATGCTTTCAAAAGGAAAACGGACAACTAGCTCTAAATAACCAAGATAATTGCAAAGAACTTGCGAAATATTTTGAACAAATACTAAACTGTCCAGAGCCCTTAAACAAATTACCAACACTAAACCCTAAACAAACAAACCCAGATTCATTACCACCGAATGAAAAGGAAATACTTAGGCAAATCAAGCGGCTTAAAAATAACAAAGCTTCTGGTGAAGATGGAATCACTGCTGAACTTTTGAAATCCGCTGGTCCAGGTACAATCAAGGAAATAACCAAAATTCTACAAGAAGTTTGGCGAACCGAACGGATTCCGGAAGACTGCAAAGATGCTCTAATCCATCCACTACATAAGAAAGGAGATAGAACGGATGTAAACAACTATAGAGGAATATCTCTTCTCCCAGTTTGTTACAAGATTCTATGTCAATGTCTACTAGACAGAGCACAAGGACAGTTAGAACCGAACATTGGTGAATATCAGGCAGGTTTTCGACCGGGCAGATCCTGCCCTGAACACATCCTGAATCTAAAGTTGATTCTAAGACATCAAAAACTGTACAATAAAAATCTCGTCTGTACATTTGTGGATTTCAAAAATTCAAATGATTCTATTGACCGCGAATCTTTATTCCGAATCTTGAAAGAACAAGGACTAGATCTGAAAACGCTGGCAATTATTAAAGCAACGTTAACTAACACGAGGTCAAAAGTTAAATTCATGGGTGACATCGCAAAACCCTTCGAAATTAAAACTGGTGTGAGACAAGGGGATGGACTCTCGCCACTCTTATTTAACTGTGTTCTAGAAAAAGTAATACAGGAGTGGCGTGAAAAAAAGTCGGCATTTGACCAGCCCATTAAACTGGGGAGAACCAACATCAAAATTGATTGTCTGGCATTTGCTGATGATCTAGCAATTTTAGCTCAAGATGTACTAACGGCTCAAAAACAGATTGAAATCCTAAAAGAAACAGCAGAAAAGGTAGGACTCCAAATTTCCTATGAAAAGACACAATACATGACCTGCAACAGACTAAGAACACCATTTCTAAAAACAAAATATGGTAACATCAGACGAGTCTCTCAATTCAAATATTTGGGTGAAATAATCATGGAAAATGGGTTGGAAAAAGCGGCCAATAAGGGTAGATGTCAAAAAATGGAAACGGCATTGAGACTTACACAGAATATTTACAACAAAAAATGCCTATCTAAAAACACAAAACTGAGACATTACAACACGGTTATTAAGCCAGAATGTCTATATGCTGCAGAAACGCTCATTTTGAATAGAAAGAGGGACATCGAGGACGTTGAAAAGAAGGAAAGAAAAATCATAAGAAAAATCCTAGGCCCCAAACAAATAAATAGCACAACATACCGACTTCGAGAAAACCAAGAAATCAAACAATACACAGATATACATAGCGATATGGGAAAAAGAATACTTAAGTTTTACGGACACATCAAACGGATGAATCCGAGTAGGCTAACTAGACAAATAGTCGAATTTTATGAAAATAGGAGTAGAGCTAAAGTAGAAATAATTAAATGGATTGCGGCAATTAAAGAGGACCTAAAATCAGCAAATATTACACAAAGTGAAATTCAGGATAGAGGTTGTTTCAGACACAAGGTTAACGTTTGGAAGGTTGGCCAGAGAGAGAAATGTAGGAAGATTGGAACAACTTGGTCTGACGAAAGGAAAAAAGCTCATAGCGAAAGAATGAAATTAGTATGGGCTCAAAGGAAGGCTAACAACAACAAACGCCTCTAATTGTACTTCGCGTGGTCCACCAGGGCCCATACGTGAATAATAATAAATAATAATATATACATATATATATATATATATATATATATATATAAATATATATATATATATATATATATATATATATATATATATATATATATATATATATATATATATATATATATATATTCAGTTTCCTTTAAAATATTATTATTAGTGCATTATAAAGTTTGTTACTTGAACTTACCAAATGACTACACTTATCAAGATTATAGTATAAAGTAAGTTATTTTTAAGTATTTATACTTCGCACTTTTATTGTTAAAACATTATCCTGTAAACAATCACACATAATTACAAAAGTTCAAATTAGATAACTGATTAGTATTTTGCAAAAAAAAAAATCGAAAAACATTTTGATTGATATGAGAGTACCAATTCACTTATAGTTATCTCTGTGAAACTTAGCATCCGTATGTGTTCTCCTATTCATTTTTTTAATAAAAGTTGTAAGTACTGGCATACAGTGTTTTATGAATTTTGTAAATCAATCAATCAAACTTGATTGATAATATTATTTTTTGGCTTCACTGAACGTTTAGGTAAAGCTGTTCTCTTGACAATATACACTATGTGTAAGAAAAATCGCCGGTATAAAATTGAAAAACAACATATTTTGGTAAACCATCGGGAAAAATTGAATATTCAAAAATTGCAAAGCAGAAACAAACAAAAAAAGAATTCAAGGATATATCAACTATATTGTGGGTCATTTTCGAAAATGTAAATAGGACAAATAAACAAATCTGAAGAAAAGAAGTACAACTAAACACCAAATCATTCTTTTAAACTTCTTGACGCGCGTTTCGCTAACCGTCTTCGCATCATCTTTTTCAATCCATTAAATTATTTCTTGATGATGCTAAAATGATTAACAAAAGGCGCGTCGAGAAATTTTAAAAGTAATTTGGTGTTTAGAGGTAAATTTCTTCGAATATTGTGTTTCATTCGACGGTTCCAGTTGATGTATTGAAACATCAAACAAGTTTTCTCAATCAGAAACAGCCAGCCGCGGTGTTCTGGGGCTAATCGCCTGCCTGGCAATCCAAAGGTAGCTGGTTCGATTCCAGAGCTCGGATGGGTATTTTTCTTTAATTCTTGTGTCCATCTTAATTCCTACCTTACACACACACTTATATACACTCACATATACACACACACGTCCACACATATCTAAACCTAAATGTCTGTGATTGTTTCTAGGCAAGAGTGTAAAATCCGACAACGAATTATCCCTCAGTCATGCTAGTTAAAGGCTGGGTAAGGCCGGATACCTTCTGGGAAGTGTTTTTCGTTGGTCACTCGCCAGTCGGTAGGTTTCTTGATAGACTTATGGGTAAGTACATAACCAAGTATTGATAGCCTGAGGGGGGCGCTGGCCTGGGTTTGTCGGTAGCTGATGACCGTGGTTCGGAACCCACGTTAAGCTGTGGGTCCAATCACTAAATAGTCTTAGATGCTGATGCGCCTCTCACCGTAAATCCTTTTCTTCCTTTACTTTCAATCAGAAACATAATTATAATTAAGCCTCGCATCTGTTAAACGAAAGTCATTGTTTTAACAGTGATTTTAAAATACTACATGTACAGAACAAAAGATAAGACTAAACTAAACAATCTTAAGAGTTTAGAAATAAACCGTTTAAAAGTTTTGCATACCATTTAGTTTAAACTGTTTTGTATTTATACCCATTTCAGCATCGAGAATATTTATTTCTGACGAAGCTACGAAGGGCTTGCGAAACGCACCAAACATTAAGAAATAAAAATGATAAAATAGTATTTTATTAAACGGGTAGAAAAATAGATTGACTAACTGACAACTAAAAAAAAATATGTTTAAAATTATTTTTTTTAATGAATTTGATGAAATTAAAACATGATATTAAGCTAAGTGTCATTCAAAGAAAAAAACAAAATTTTTTTACTAATTCTGAAGAGAAAAGTAAAAAGTAAAGTGTTTGGGTTAGAGGCGCATCAGCAACTAGGCTATTTAGCGACTGGACCTACAGCTTAACGTGGGTTCCGAACCACGGTCATCAGCTTCCGACAAACCCAGACCAGCACCCCCCTCGGGCTATAAACCCTTGGTTATGTGCCTACCCATAAGTCTATCAGGAAACCTACCGACTGGCGAGTGACCAACGTAGAACACTTCTCAGAAGGCATCCGGCCTTACCCAGCCTTTAACTGGCGTGACTGAGGGGTAATTCGTAGTCGGATTTTACACTCTTGCCTAGAAACAATCACAAACATTTAGGAAAGATAAACGGACAGAAGAAAGTAAAATAACCATCCGAGCGCTGGAATCGAACCAGCTATCGCTCCAGCGCGGATTCGGCAAAGCAGGCGCTCTTACCGCCGCACCAACACGACCGGCTGAGAGATGTATAAAAGAAGACAGTTTCCAGTATTTCTTGAGAACTTTTCTTACGAATTTTTTGAAAAACCAATATGTTTTAAATCGAATAATTCAAAAAATTTCGGAATAGCATAATTTTTTAAGTCATTGGTTGATTTTTTTTAATAATAAACGCGTAATAAGGGGATTGGGAGAGATAGATATCACAGCTTGGCAGCACTGTGTATCGTTATGCATTACGAAGATCTGAATATTTAACCTTCTTCTAGGTAATATATATTTTGCAGTTGGAACTTTAGTTATAACACAACATTCACCATAAGATATATTCAATCTTGAATTAAGACCTAAAGGTTTCTTACTAGTTATTTTTCTAACGAAAGTATTTTTTTACATTGACAACCTGGGTGTTTCTCTGCCACTCGGGTCCTATATACTTAACGATGTCATCAGTCCATCGTGCTTTCGTGTTCTTCGCGGACGTTTGCGATCAAGCGGTATCCACTCTAGGATTGCCCTGGTCCATCTGTCGTCCCATCGCCTCGCTATATGGCCTGCCCATCCCCATTTCAATTACTTTACTCTTTCAATGATGTCACACACTTTTGTTTGTCACCTGATGCATACGCAGGTCTTTCTGTCTCGTCTTGTAATGCCAAGCATACATCTTTCCATTCCCCTCTGTGCTATTCGAAGTTTTTAATTAATTGCGATGTGAGGGTCCGGGTTTTACTTCCGTATGTCATAATGGTTAGGATGCACTGATCGAACACTTTTCTTTTCAGGCAAAGTGGGAGTCTGCTCTTAAACACCATGTTGAGCCTGCCAAACGCGTACCAGTCACATTTAACACGGCGTTCCACGTCCCTGGCGGTATCCCCTCCATTGAAATCCTATATAGATTTATAGAGTGGATGAAAAGATATATAGAGTGGTCTATAATTTCCAAATTCCTTCCTAAAACTGAAATTCTTCTGTCTTCAGCGAATTTATTGAACATAACCTGACTCTTTTTCACCTTTATTTTTAAGCCAAATGGTTCGCCAGCTCTTTGTGAAAGGCCCTCTGGGTCTTGTGAAACGAGAACGATATCATCTGCAAATTTAAGATGGTCTAAGTTTGCACCGTTGATCTTTACACTAGCCTGTTCCCAATCCAGTTTACGGAATACTTCTTCAAGGCCAGCCGAGAAAAGAATAGGTGATATTGCGTCACCCTGCTGTACACCTCGTTCTACATTAATTCCCACTTCAAGATCATCAAGGTGAATTGTCGCTGCAGCTCTACCATATATAGATCCTAATAGGTTTATATATGCTTTGTCTGCACCCTGGCTAAGCAGTGCATCCATTATGACATGCTTTGATATGGTCATAAGCAAACCATATATATATATATATATATATATATATATATATATATATATATATATATATATATATATATATATATATATATATATATATATATATATATATAGATTTTAAGGGGGAAACATTTTAATTATATTTTTAGTTATTCAGGATGCCTCAGAAAAGCTGGAATATGGCCATCTTACATTTTTTCAATGTAAACCTTTATTTTTTCCTATGGCCAACGGTAACGGTTTCTAAAATATCGACACATTTTAACATTTTACTACATAAATTAAAAAATACTTCATGTTTAATAATAGAAAATAATAGAGCCTATTTTCGAACTCTTCGTGAACATTTCCAAAAGTCTGTCGGTTAATTTGCTGATATCCTTCAGTAGTTCTATTTCTCAATTCGGAAATAGTCTTGCGCGGAATTTTATAAACTAGGGTCTAGCCAATAACGGAGCACATTTTGAAAACTTAATAAAGTGAATGTTGAACATGAAGTCGTATTTTTTAATTCATCTAGTAAAATGTATCGACATTTCAAAAACCGTTAGATTTGGCTATAAGGTATGTAAGAGAAAAAGTGTTTATTATTACATACATACATTATTATTACATTATTACATATTATTATTACAAGAGGAATCCAGGAATATAAAAATATAGAGGTCGAATTGAAAAAATGTAAGATGACATAACTAAAAATATAATTAAAATGTTTCTCCCTTAAGGGAGTATTCTAGTCTAGAAGCCCGAATTTCGAGCGTTTTTTAAGGATTCATAAAAAAAGGACTTGATATTTTTATTATCCATTTTTTATGGCTTATTTATTTATATTTCAAGAGTACATAAAAAAATTAAAAAAAAATATATAAGAATTTCTATATATAAAAAGTTGTGTCGTGGAAGTAGTGGGAGGGGGGGGGAAGCCGTGTCCCGGTCGTCATGATATCTACTCTCCTACCTACGTCACTAATATGACTATAACTTTAAAAATAATTCGAATTTTGAAAAATCCATTTAGGGAGATATTCTTGAATATCTAAACTATCGAAATATGGAAAAAAATAATTTTTTTCAAATTTCTAGACTAGAATACCCCCTTAACAAAACCTGACGTGTTTCGTATGAAAATAATAAGTTCTACTTGAAACTGGCTATATTGAAATGAAAGCACTCTATATATATATATATATATATATATATATATATATATATATATATATATATATAAATATATATACATATATATATATATATATATATATATATATATATATATATATATATATATATATATATATATATATATATATATATATATATATATATATATATATATATATATATATATATATATATATATATATATATATATATATATAGAGCACTGCATACATTTATTATCTTTAAAAGTTTGGTTTGGTTAGTGTGGATTGTGTTAGTGTGGAGGATTATACTTTTAGCTCTGATTGCTGGGAGGGAATTATCTTAACGATAACGTGTTGTGGCCTCTGCCTCTTCGTATACCCTCATTCAAATTACAACTATCAAATAATTTCTTCATTTCTAGTGGAATTCAGGATATATTTTGTTAAAATCGAAGTTTCGGCTCGGCTACGTTTTATGGGTAGTAAATTTAGACTTTACTCTTCAATAAATAATCTGCATATCTGCCTGAAGATGACGTAATTGGGAAACCACTGGCTAATGGCGTGTATCGATATCTTAGCTGTCTGAGCGGTTATTCCATCTAACTGAAGCTATAAAAGTTCAGGTAATTTTATATAGTTGGCCCTTTATATTCTCGATGCAAAACGCGTTCTAAACTCCTGTTTAAAATGTCAAAGCCGCAAGAGTACAGCGGGTCTGACCTTCTCTATGTTTGTTGGTGCATGTACAGTACTCTACCTGGAATTATTTTGTGCCCTAGCGATTACTGTCTGTCTCCAAACGTGAAGAAATGATTAACTGAATGAAAATGCACTTTAAATGATTGGATTAAAGTCGAGATAATGGATAATTTTCTGGAAGTGAGTAAATTGCGTTATTCTTGGGGCATTAAACAGTTGGATATCGTAGGTCTAAAGGTTAGGCTAGATGGTAAAGTAAATTCGTTGAAAAACAAGAACAAGAGGACTTTTCGAACAACCTTTGTAATTCCAACAAATTACATTGAAAAGCATAATATTTACGACATACCCAGTTTGAGAGTTGGTTGGTATAATTAGATACGGTGAAAACAAATCTGTAAATATAATAATTTCCACCTATCGATTTTATGCAAGAAATTTATATTTTGCAATATGCAGTATTTTCATTAACTTAACTGCAGTAACCAGCGAAAACCAAAGTCGTACATACCTTATGCACTGTCCTAATTTACCATCAGTTTTACGAGCTGAACTGAACCGAACGAAAGGATCTAAATCTTGGTCTCCGAATGAAGAACAACCTGAATCCACTGATTCTTCAAGTGCTCATTCAGTAAATCGAAAACGATGCTCTAGTTCATTTTTTATGTTTTCATGATGTTCAAGAGACCCGCGTCAAATATCACAGTCTGAACTTAATGGTTCACTTCGAGATTTAAAATTATTAAAATCACACTTAAATTTTTTTGCATCCAGATTAAAAAGATGGAATTTCCCTCAAGGTGACGTAAACGATATTTCCGGCTAGATATTTCTGTAATGAAAAACTTATATCAAGGTAAATGGAACTACAGTTTTCTAGCTGACTATTATTGAATATTAATAAGGAAATTCCCAGAAAAGCAATACCACAGTAAAACATCAGCTACAACATCTAAAGTAAGATTATGATTAATAATTCTATTGTTATAATTTGTTATAATGTAACAATATTTTACAGTGATAGAAAAAATCTGCAGTCATTTTCTGTTTTAGATCAAACTTTACATGTCAAACATTAACCGTATTTTGTATAATTTAATTCAAATTGTCGGTTTGAAATATATTACAAATTTCAATTCACTCAAAACAACTTTCTGATTATATATGCCCTTAGTAGATTACTTACCGGACATCATTGAAGTCACAATTAAACTTTGTCAGATTGAACCAAGCTGTGATAAAATCTACATACGTTTTTGTTTTTAAAATATAATCATTTCACAAAACTGAGATTATTTTTATTCATTTTACAGGATGATTAGGTAAACTAGGTCTTTTTTATAAAGCAGTTTTATCTAGTTTGCAAGATTGTAAAATCATTTTTAAGTCCGGATATAACACAGTTGCAAATATGTATTTTAAATAAGCACATAAATGAGTACAGAACTTTGCTTTAAACTGATTATTTTATAAGAAGCGTTTTTGGTCGTTAGTGGAGAAACACACTTTAATTTTAACTAGAAAAATTTGTTGTATATAGAATTATCGAGCTGTCATTACATCCTCGAAAAGTCACTATTTGAGGGTCTTTGGTTCGAACTTTTCGGAGATGATGTAGGCCGAATTTTCCACTCACCTCCATTTTCATTGAAATTACTCGGTACCCGTTGCCAAGTGAGCATTATTATAACTTTGTAGACGAAATAGGTTAAGCTTTAGTTATATATTTATTTCCTGATGATGCTAAGTTGGTTAGCGAAACGTGCGGTATTAAAAGATTTCATTGCGATTTGATGTAAAATATTTAAAAAAATTGATAGTGGCCATTCATGTAGTGTAAATATGGCCCCCTTAGTTTAATCTGTTAAATGTTTATGTATATACATCCGAAAACCTGCAAACTGATTTCAATGCTTATGATATTCTTTGTGTATGGTCGCCTGCTAGGATTTACGTGGCAAATAAATGTATTTAGGGAGAATTTTACCGCTTTCTATGGTGTTCTAACGAGTCGAGAGCATTCATTTCAACGTGGAGATGTGCAAACGTGCACATCTTTGGATTCTAAAACTAAGTGATGGTTGTTATATTTTTGTAAGATGTCTAGTTCAGACAATATTATAGACTGTGAAGACATTAGTGGCGATGACCTAGATTCGGAATATAGTGAAGGCAGCGAAGAGCTAAGCGATGATAATACCGAGACTGAATCTGAGCCCGAAATTAATTTTGAAATACCCTGGACACCAAATGGAATTCCTAGACCTGCTTTTCCTTTTACATCAAACAGTGACGTGCAGGTACCTAATCTGTTCAAACGGTTGGTACCATAATAGATCTTATCGTTGAGAAGACCAATCGGTTTGCCATACAGTATATTAATAATAACCAGAATATAAAAAGAAAACCATATTAGAGTTCGGAAATGGAACCAAACAGATAGTAAATAAATCAGGACATTTATTGAATATTACAAAATTTATGCCCGGAGCCAGAATACAAAATGTATTTTTCTCGAAGGGGGAGTATAGAAACACCCTTTTTCGCGAAAATTATTAGATATATATATATATATATATATATATATATATATATATATATATATATATATATATATATATATATATATATATATATATATATATATATATATATATGTATATATATATATATATATATATATATATATATATATATATATATATATATATATATATATATATATACATATATATATATCTAATATGTTTCGTCTCTCGAGGTTCAGACTCATCAGGGCGCGGACATATACCATACCATCAAGAATAGGGAGACCTTATCCACAGCCAACAACCCCCTACACTACATATATACGCCATTCGACGGGAAGTCGGCGAAAACATGGGATGTTGGCTGTGGATAGGGTCTCCCTGTTCTTGAAGGTATGGTATATGTCGGCGCCCTGATGCGTCTAAACCTCGAGAGACGAAACATATGTCATCCAGTTGAAGGGATAGGTGGGGCTCCTTCCCGGTCAAGCAACCAAGAAAAATGTTCATTTAGGCGGAGACGCAGGTTGTTGTGTGTTCCACATGAGATTGAGGAACCCAACGCTTGGGTGTGTGATGACATTCAGCTACTGCTGTCTAATTGGACGCAGTCCAAGAAAATCTAACACTACTATATATATATATATATATATATATATATATATATATATATATATATATATATATATATATATATATATATATATATTCTTTTTTTTGTGTAAAAAATGTGGTACTCAAGAAATGTCAAGCAGCTATTAACCACGTGATACTTCAGGGATCGGAAGAGATAAAAATTTAAAAGGAGTCAAGTCTGAAAAATATGGCGGTTACGATATATTCTCCAAGCCTAACTCTGTTATCGCTTTTCTTTTTGCCGTATGGCTGTGATTGTTCTGAAGAAGAATTACTTCCTTTCTTCCTTTACGCTCTTAAGGTCCTTAAGGTTTTTTTTCTCCGAAATGTAATCAACACGAATCAGTTGCTACTGCTAATGGTCAGCAGTGACTTTGATGAGATTGGAGCAACTCACAATGCACGACGTTCAGCTGATCTCACCATAGATACAGCGACACCTTTTTGGCGTGGATATTTATTTTTGCGGTGTTTGTTGATGACTAATCTGGACTAGTCTACAATATTTGTCTCTTTGGATTATCGTAGAAGACCGACTTTTCATCACAAGTCATAATCCTATTCAGGAAGTTATTTTTCTGAATTTTGGAGATTAATAATGCAATCACATCAAAACATCTACCTCTATTTCCAGCTGAGACTTTTAGGATATCCAGTTGGATATAGTTGAATACAATAAGGATTTTGTTTTAGCAGTATTTCCAATTTCTTATGCTCCAGTTGTTGTGGCTGTTCCGAACGTTCTACATCAATTACGTCAAAATTTCCCGTTAGGGTTTTCTGAAACCACTTACAAATACTGAATGAAACAACATTGTCTTCCAAAACCATACAATTTGTATCTAAAGATTTGTATTTAAGAATTTTTTCAGTTGAAATGACGGATTTTTTAAATTCAGCGGTTTTTTAATTCTTGTATAAAACACAGATGCCGTTGGGAATTTGCCTAGGTTTAGTCACATTTCACAAGTGTAATGTATGACATAATGATAAAAATGTAGCTGCACACAATATAACAACACGTTAAAATTGTTAAATTATTTTATGCAAAATGAGAGTTCAGTGATAAATGTTTTAACTGTGAATGGAGTTCGATATCGAGAGATAATAACTGGATTTTTGTGGACTGCAAGAAGATGGCGCTACACCTCACTCTGCTAATGAAACAATTGAATTATTGAGAGAAACATTTCCTTGACAAGTTATTGCAAGAAACGCTGATGTTAATTGGCCACCAAAATCATACGATTTAACACCGTTGGACTATTTTCTTAAGGGGTTACGTGAAAAGCCATGACTATAAAAACAGTCCACGATCTATTCCTGAACTAAAGGATGAAACTATTCGAGTCATTGGTGAGATAGAGCAACGGTAATGCTAAAATGTCATCGAAAATTTTGACAAAAGTGTCGACGTCTTTGAAGCTGCAAGAGGCATTAATTATCAACAAAAAGTTTTTTGAGATCAACAATTGTGTGCTTTATTCAAAAATTAAAAAAGCCGCTCAATTTGAAGACTCTATATAGATTTTTTTTCTGATTTTTGGTGTCATATGTTTTAAACGTGCTCTATGTATAAAAACACATAAAGCTTCCACCTTTTGGAATAATAAGAAATAGTCCAATACTATTTGTTTACAATGTAGTTTTCTACCTAGGCTGGTAGAGATACTTTCAAATTTCACATCCAGTTAATCAGTAAATATAAAACTTTTCAGGGATATGCTGCTTTTATATGTTTTAAAGTTCTTGCTCCTATTCAATACAATTCATTAGTTCAAAGTCTCACAGACTGGATTACCACTGGAAGAATCCACCTTTTAAAGGTTTTTCCCTAAAGTTTATAATAACCGGAACATCCGGCTCCATAAGGCCTGGTTACCAGCACGGCCAGAGCTTGAAAAGTGTAGAACTCCTCAAAACAACACACCATTTTTTTTCGGCGATGCAATCATAGTGATTGCAAGTGATACAAATAATTTAACAATATAAAAATTATAATAATACAGGTGGATAAAATGCAACTATTGATAAGCGCCACGTTCCACGCGATGTTATATACCTGAAGAACGAGACAAGTGTTTCATAGGTTATATTTATCTCTTACGTACAAAAGCATGTCATTTTTGTAATATAAAAAGCAACATTTAATATTTCCACACATGACAGTTTAAATAATTTCTCTCCCATCTAACACGTTTATGAATAAGTAAACAACAATGGCATAACTTTTACAACAATCTATTGTAATTATAAAAATAACTCACCAGCTAAAATTATAAATAAATTTTCACTTGAATCAAACATACAAAAACATCACGTTTAATTGTCGTACCTGGGATTTTTGTGTTGCTAGAAGCTTAGCAAACAATAAAATAAGCTGTAATTAGTATTTGCCGCACTCTACAACATCGAGGTTTTATAACACGATTACAGATTGTACAAATGAGTTTTAAATTTTATCTTTTATTTTAAAGCAATTTTGTTTATTATTTAATAATTATTTTTCTTAGATTTACTAATAATAAAAGAAAATTATTGGTCATTTAATTCGTGTCTACCCTTCTAATAAGACACATTTAGACCTTCTTTGTTCCTTACGAGTAAAGTTTGAAAAGTTTTCTACTTTACTACTAATATAGTAATAAGACAGAACAAAACATCAAAAGCACTTGTCACAAAACATTGAAATAATTAATTAAGCCATGCACTACTATATATAATATTTATGGAACAAATAATCAAAGATGTAAACAGCAAGGAAAAACTGTTAAGCTGGGTCTAGATCAAAACAAATTTGCGTTGTGCGGGCTATATGTGTTGTATGTGGTGTGCCTACGCGGCAACGTACACGCTCTGACACACACGAACCATCTGTTCTCCACCAGATAATTCAAACAAATTGTTCCAGTAAGTTCAACACACACGCAAAATTTTATTGGTGTGGACCCAGCTTAATACATGCGATGTAGAAATCTAGAGAGAATAGAAATTACGGAATGTACCTTCATTGATCATATGGTGATCATGGCAAAGAATGGGACAGATTTTGTACAGAACTTTACAACATGAAATATAACATTAAAATATTACAGAATGAAGATGAATATTGAAAAATACTAAAGTAACTGCGGTATAAAAGAACAAAAAAATAAATAAAATCAGATAGATTGAGTCTAAATAGAACAGGTTGATAAGATCCAATATTTAAGGGTCCTATTGAAGAAAAAGAGGAAACAACAAATATATCTTAATGGTATTAAAAGGAAAAAGCAAATAAAACTAATTTTTGAATAGAAAATAAATAGCAAAGTGAGCTAAAATAAATTTATGTGTAGCAGCATACAGACCTGTCCTTACCTATAGATGCCAAACATGTGTCAGTTCTAAACAAGAAAAACAAAAGTTAAAGACAATGTAGATGAAATAATCTAGAAGAGAACGAGGAGTTACGAAGATAAAGTCAGAAATTGAAAAATAAGAGAAGATCTAAACATAGAAAGCTTAGAGAAATACATAAATCAACGACAACTAGGATTGTAAGCATATATGCAGAGAATTGCGGACGAGGTATTAGCTGAACTGCAGCAAAAACACTAGGCAAAAAGATTTGAAAATATCCATTGGAAATATGGAACAACGCCATGGAAAAAATCCTACAAAGAAAAGGAAAATATGGATAGAAGCGGCAAATATAGTGACGAACAGAGTTCATAGACAGACAGACAACATAGACAGGCATAAATGGGTGAACGACCGCCACGATTGATTTCATTAAACCAGTGATATAGAGTGGTTTTAGATGGTGCTTCATCGCCAAAAGTCGAAGTGAGTTGATCGATGCACTGTTGTTGAGATAATTCACGTCAAAAATCGTAGTTAATCTGCGCACGCAAATTTTCACGAGTTATTCCATTTTTTTTAACATTTTCAAGTCACTAAACAACACGTTTTGAGTACGTATATATTCAACAATGTCAGAATGTCAGATTGATATGTCAGATGGTGCCTAGCAACACCATTATTGGCAATTTCGAATCAATAAATAACAACCCTCGTGTATATTTATTATTATTCACGTATGGACGCTAGTGGACCACGCGAAGTACAGTTAGAAACGTTTGTTGTTGTTAGCTTTCCTTTGCGCCCATAGTGATTTCACTATGATCTTTTTTTCTTTCGTCAGACCAAGTTGTTCTGGTCATCCTACATTTTTCTCTCTGGCCAACTTCCCAAACGTTAACCTTGTGTTTGAAACAGTTTCTATCCTGAATTTCACTTTGTGTAATATTTGCTGATCTTAGGTTCTCTTTAATTGCAGCAATCCATTTAATTGTTTCTATTTTAGCTCTACTCCTATTTTCATAAAATTCAGCTATTTGTTTAGTTAGCCTACTCGGATTCATCCGTTTGTGCTATTTATTTGGGTTTGTGCTATTTTTAATGGGCTGGTCAATATTCAGGGCTCTTTTTTTACACGCCACTCCTGTTACTTTTTCTAGAACACAGTTAAATAAGGGTGGCGAGAGTCCATCCCCTTGTCTCACTCTAGTTTTAATTTCGAAAGGCTCTGAGATGCCACCCATGAATTTATCTTTTGATCTTGTGTTAGTTAGTGTTGCTTTAATAATTGCCAGCGTTTTCAGATCTATTTATTGTTCTTTCAAGATTTGGAATAAAGATTCGCGGTCAATAGAATCATATGCTTTTTTGAAATCCATGAATGTACAGACGAGATTTTTGTTGTATAGTTTTTGAAGTCTTAAGATTAACTTTAGATTCAGAATTTGTTCCGGGCAGGATCTACCCGGTCGAAAACCTACTTGATATTTACCAATTTTAGGTTCTAACTGTCCCTGTGCTCTGTCTAGTAGACATTGAAATAGAATTTTGTAACAAACTGAGAGAAGAGATATCGTTCTGTAGTTGTATGTACTGGATGGATTAGAGCATACTTCCAATCTTCCGGAATGCGTTCGGTTCGCCAAACTTCTTGTAGAATTTTGGTTATTTCCTTGATTGCACCTGGACCAGCGGATTTTAAAAGTTCAGAAGTGATTCCATCTTCACCAAAAGCTCTGTTATTTTTAAGTCGTTTCATTTGCCTAATTATGTAATCGGTAATGATTCATTCGCTGATAATGAATTTTGGTTTATTTGTTTAGGGTTTAGTGTTGGTAATGTGTTTAAGGGCTCCGGGCAGTTTAGTAGCTGTTCAAAATATTTCGCAAGTTTTTTGCAATTATCTTTGTTATTTAGAGCTAATTGTCCGTTTTTTTTTCGGAAGCAAATACTTTGGGGTTGATAGTCTGTTAATTTGGTTTTAAATGTTTTGTAAACATTTCGGGTGTTATTCTTTTGGAAATCTTTTTCTATTTCATTAAGTTGACTGTTTTCATATTTTCTTTTAGTTTATCTAATTAGCTCCGATGTTTCTTTTTTTACTTCCAAAAAGATATTATAGTTTATTTCTGTTTTTTGACTGTTCCGCTCTTTGAATGCTTTATTTCGGCTTAATATTGCTTGCTCGAATACTTCATCCCGCCACGGATGTTTTCTACGTTTTTATTTTATTTTATTTATTAGAACAATTTTCCTTTCCCTTCTTCAGTCGCCACTATCCCATCATTTTTCCTTTTCCATTCCTTCAGTCGTGATTACAACATCAGCAATGACCTCATTGGCATCAGTTGGCCTATAATTTTTTGATCGAATGGATATTTTTTTCTAAACAGATAATTTCTATGTCTGAAGTACAAGATGTTAGAAATTGTGAAACTGAAAATATTCAAACTTGATGGGTTTGAGAGAGAGAGAGAGAGAGAGAGCGAATAGTAGGTTTGTGAAAGAAAGTAAAATTATTAATTTGCTCAATAAAGGCTTCATTCTGTATTGAGATGTTGCCCTGGCATTTGAAAGCAATACATTTCTTATAAGAAGGTTCAAAAACATAAGTGCTTCTGCAAAAATAAACTGCAAATTTATTTAATAAATATCAAATTGAAAAGCTATGATAAGAATTATCATTTTAAGCAAATATGTGTAAAAGCATATTTGGTAAATAATAATTAGTTAATATTTAACGAATAAACTACAAATAAACTAATGAATATTGTTAAAACATTTTTTTCGAATTAAGAATCAAGCCATATATTTGCCAAAATAGTAACGGCAAAGTCGCTTTGACCAACTGAGATGATCTCTACGACAAAGGGTGTTGGCGACAAAAATTTTACTATATGACAGTGTGTGTTTAAATTCCATTTAAAATTAAAATTGTATTATTTACGCGAATATCACGATATGCTTCATATTTACGGAGGAGTTAATAACCCAACCGGATTAGAAATATATCAGGACTTTTTCAACAAATTAAAAAAAAAAATTTAAAACGGTGTCAGAGCTTACATAGACCCTAATGACATTTAACAATTTTTATTTAATAAAGCAATTGATCATATCTTTTTTAATGTGACGTGAATCGTTCAAAACGTGTTATCGGGTTAATGTGTGAAAAATTAGTGCCAATAATTTAAAGTTCGACATTAATGTGTGTATTTTCCTTTTTTTGTAAAAATAAACGAACTAAATTTATTCTGAAACGAATGGAATAAATAAATGGCGATAAAAACAGTATATTTTATTTCCAAATACAATAAATGCAACAAAAGCAAATCAAATTTTCCAACCAAAAAATTGGCCGCCACCATAACGTCAGTATTGGCCTCATTGTCCACCTTTTTTTGCCTCAGAGCCGCCATCTGTCAGGCTCAAGCTGAACGCTTAGAAAGCATCGTTTGAAGGAATGGCCAAACTAATGATTGCATAAATCGTCTTTGACGTTATAGTGACGGCTGAAGGAATAGGCAAGGCACGTACGTAGTGTACAGATAATTTTATTCTTATTGATATTCTTATCCACGTCTCCATTGTGCAGCTTTTTATTCGTTTTTTAATATTGTTTATTGAGTGCATATTTATTTAACTTTAAGCATAAAAATACTTTTTGAATGACCAAATCAAAATAATAAATAATTAAAATTTTCAGTTTTTCAATTCCCAACGCTTCGCCAATTTCACTTTAACTTGCGTAGTATGACGAACATCGTCGCAATGATGATTACTTTTCTCGATAAGATTTAACATTGATATTCATATTTATATCGTCTGTATTTAAATTCAAAAATCTCTAATCTTATCTGTGCACATAAAAACGGGTTACTACTTTAAAATTAAAGATTGTTTAATCAAATTACCTATAAATAAGCATCCTTATTTATTATTGCAAAACAACGGCTAGAAAAATTTTGCGCTATCTATATAAATACTTACCTGTACGTTATATATTGAATGTATATATACATCCTACGATCACTACAACAATTTTTACTTGAAGGTTAATGGGAAATTATTTTCCATGTGACTAAATTCGTTTTTAATTAAATAATATAAAATTTCACGGTAAAATTTTATGTTAATAACACGCAAGAGAACACCCAGTAAATATTTTTTATGTATTGTCGATGAACTGTTTACGTGTGAACCTTGCTGATGACTGATGCAGCTGTGGTTTAAAGTTTAAAAACCTTCAATAACTAGTCCTCCTTTTGATCAGTGTACTCGATGTTTTTTGGTAATTCCACTTTCCCCATGATGATGGCATGAAGAAAAAAAATTATATCTGACGATGCAAATCATCTAACTCTGAACTCATTAATAAATATTTAGATGACTGTTCATGATTGGTGGGTTTATTAAAATCATCTTAACGCTTTTCGAATTCGTGTTAAGTACATTAATATTTGAAAAATGATTAGACAATAAATATATCAAATAAATCTAAATATCATTAACATAGATCTATACAGGGGAACAAGAAAAACACTGTGATTAATATATTGTATTAGATTGAATTGTACCATGACGATATAATGTAATTATAAAATATTAAAAATCAAGAAATCCCACTTATATTTGATACTAAAATATTATCAATTCTTCTATTGGAACCTTCGGTGCGAAACCTAAACACCAAACCTTTTTTAAACTTTTTGACGCGCGTTTCGTTAACCATGTTAGCATTATTAGGAGATGATTTAATCTCAAATTGAATTATCTCCTGATGATGCTAACATGGTTAGCGAAACGAGCGTCTAGAAGTTTAAAAAAGTTACTTGCTGTTTAGTTATAATTCTCTTCGAGTTGTCCATCATGTTCATCCATATTATTACCCTGTAAATCTGCGAGGTATAGTCGGAATTAGATGATCATATCTTCTTGAGACTTGCTTACCATCTATATAGTCCTCAATGCCACAGAGTGATTCCTGGAGTGATAGCTGTTTATCATTCTACTGCGAATGTTAAATTTTTCTTCTGACTCTTCTAGGTATTTCGTGTTCTTCTTTACAGAAGAGTCCTGAACTATGGAAACTCATTTCGTTCGCGTACTTTTTGAATTTCTTCTCGCCAGCGTTTCCTACTTCTGACTTTCTTGATTACACATGATGCAGATGTACCAGTTAGGTCTTTAATTTGGTTTGTTTATCTTTTTGGAGGTCTGTCTTTTGACTTTGAACCTTCCAGTCTGCCTAGGTCATTACCATCCCTGCGTTTAATGTGTCCGAAGAATATTAGTGTTTGTTCATATATAATTTGGGATAGCCTTGTAGGTTCATTAATTTCATGAATAACGGATACCTTTAGTCACCTGGTATTCCACGGAATACGAAGGGCCAGTGTCTCTAGCACCAAAGTTTAAAAGAATCAATGCGTTTAAGGTTTTTTAATGGTTCATGTTTTAGCGGAATATAGCAATACTGGAAAACTAAGGTTTGTACTATCTTTTTCTTTTTGTGCTGTACCTACCTCTCCAGATCTTCTGCAAAAATTTCTTGTCATTTCGAATCATCTTCTCATCTCATGAGAAGATCTCAAGATAAACGAATTGCCTCACTACAAAGAATTGCCTTATTTGACTCATACTGGACATGTTATTTTAATGGTCGATTATCAATATTTTCGCCTCGTTCATTTCTAGTCCGTAAACATGTCTTTTATACTTTATTTTTTTGATAATTATAGTCAATTCCTCGGCTGATCCCGCAACATGTTAAAAACACAATATTTTAAACCATTTAATTTACCGTTAAGGTATGCAATACGGTGCGTAAATCTTAATGAAAAGTTGCAAGTAAACAACATTTAAAGTATGCGAAAAAACATGGAAAATGTTTTTTATTTTGGCTGTTGCGGACATTCACCACAGGATGGTGTGAGCTGCGTTGTATTAAGGCCTACATGCGACACGATCGATGTATACGGTCATACCGTTCATTCGCTTCTTCAGCTGTTTTCCGGAGGTTCAGCACGAGATCGACTGATGATGCCTTAAGAGGGGAAAAATTTTTCCTTGGTGTATTTTTAAGATTCATTTAAATATGAATTATGTACTTGTTCTGGAAAACTTATTAAAAAAAAACAGTTTATTTTACCAAGTACAGACTACTTTTATTAGTTATAATTTTCCAAATTGTAATTTTTATATCTTCATACAAATCAAATTTGTAAAGTAACTTAATATTAATGAGATATTTTCGAAACTGTGAACCGGCAGAGCCTTCGGCTTAAATAGATCGAAAATACAGGGTGTTTGGTGTATCGTTTGCAAAATTAAAATGGCCCATAGGAGGAGTCTGACTCTCCTCAGCCTCTATAAAATATTATTGTGCTCACAGGGTTTTTTATGTTAATTATTTAATTCTTTAGTTGAAAAATTCCAAAAGTCAGCATATAAACTTAAATTAGAAAAAAATGTTATTGGTATAGGGTAGTTATTGGTATAGTTATTGGTTGTAGGGTTCTATGCAAATCAAAATTAGATGCAAGCGATATCTACTTTTTTTATAGACTTGCAAAGTCTTTTAAAAAAGTAATAATAAATTTAAAACTTAATTTTGAATTGCATATTAAAAAAAACTAAAAGCGATCATGGTCTTCGAATTCTTTTAAAAAAATCTCTGGTTTATCCTCTTTCTAACGGTATGCATTCATATCATAAAAAGTTTCACTAACTTCACTAATCTGCTAACTTTGTGTATAGGGATGCATTAGACTGATATTCGATATTACTTATTTGCGTAAATAACATACGCTAAGTAGGTAGAAAATACGATCTCGTTCTTGCGCAGTGAAGTCTGGCTGCTATCTCTTTCTACTGTTTATGAAGGAGATAACAGTTTTTACCTGTGCTGTTTTACCGCGTGCTGTTTACACAAAAACAAGTTCTTATTCTGCATATCGAATATCAGGCTAATGCGTCCCGATACAGGAAGTAGGCAAATTAGTGAAGTTAGTAAAACGTTTTTATGGCATGGATGCATACCGTTAGAAAGGAGATAAACCCGAGATTTGTTTAAATAATTTCAAGAATTAGTTTTTTTTCTATGCAATTTAAAGTTGAGTTTTAAATTTATTTTTACTTTTTTCAAAAACTTTGCGAGTCCATAAAAAACTAAATGTCGCTTGCATGTAATTTTGATTTTCATAGAACCCTACAACATTATACATTAAAATGAAAATGATAATTTGGAGGATATACCAATAACTTTTTTTTTAATTCAAGTTTCAATATCGGCCATTTTCAAAAAAAAACATTTTGATGCTTAGGATTTTAGAATCAGTTCTATATTTATGGCGTTAAATCTAAATATGAGTTCAAGTAGAAAAAGTTGTGTAAATCATCCTGATATGTTTTGCTACATATGTGGAGAATACACTTTAAAAGAAAACAGAAACACTGTTATTAACTTTGTAAAGAGAGCTTATCTTGGATACTTTGGTGTTAGGCTTGGTAATCAGAATAAAACCTGGTCTGTAAAACTTGTGTAGAATATTTATGACAGTGGACTACCAAAAACCGCTTCGATGACTGTTATTTTTGCCTAGTGAATATTACTGGAATGAATCGAATCAACAACCATAGCAAGTGGACTTATCCTAACTTCGATTAGGATAAGTCCACTTACTTAGTCACGGCAAGATGGTCATTCTCTCACTCAGAGGAAGTGCCGATCCCAATATTTGATCAGCTACCAGAGCTCTGTGACGACGAGTATTGTCCTTTATCGATGACTTTGTCCTCTATGTTTGTATATAATAATATTTGTATAATATAATAATAAAAACTCCGTTTTTAGTTTTTTATTTGATCTATGGACTTAACTTAAAATTGTTTAACATATATTTCGCTAAAATGTTATATCTTGAGCTTCTAGGCAAAAATTAATACCATATTTGAATACAGGGCATTAAATTCTGTTCACTGTTGGCCTGTGTCATCTAATAGCATTAAGTTTGTTTTTAAATTTATATCAATACGAAGTATAACAAAATGTATTAACGATGTTCAATTTCAATGTTTGTTCAACAAAGTAAATAGAAATAGTTGTATACAATATAACTTGTTTGTTGTTCCCATTTTATTCCCAATGCATATATGAAAAAAAGATAGGCAGTCATGGGGACTGCCGACAGTACTGAAAATTTGAAACTTTGGAATAACTGTTTTTTTTTTAATTTTGAAATTAATTATGGTATGAATAATTAAAATCTCATTACATGACTAAATTCGAATACCAATATTGGAAATATTCGAAAATAAATGCTATGTTTTTGTTATCCATTTTTCTATATAAAATATTAGCATACAAAGTACTAAATATTAGCATACTCTTGTACTGCACAGTGATTCCACAACTAAACAATTGAAATAATGATTATCTAAAATACAATTTAAACAATGCACAGCATATACAAATTAAACTTTTCACGTGGTCAATATATCTTTACTTACCGCTACTACAACATGTCGGTGACGCGAACCCATAACTTTTGACCCTAACAAAAATCGCTGAACGCGGCTATAGAAGTTTTCACTTTAAAAATTAACTGATATTTTAATTTAAGGTACAGACTTATACAATTTAATGTATGGTAAAAAACCATAGATGATGTGATTGTAGTATAGACACAAAGAACGTAAAAAATTGTTGTTTTTGTGGATTCATAATGTTTCTAACTTAATTCAAGTGTCAAAGTTAAGTCTAGCTAAAACAAAGGCGTAATTTGAATATATTTACAGTGAAAATAATCTTGTTTGAAAGTATTGTTTACAATTATTTTGAAGAATGTATAGTTGAAAAATAATTTCCGAAGCTACTGGTGAGCAAGCTTCAGCAGAAAGATTCCTCAACGGTAAAGTGGCTGCCAGACGAGTTTTCCAACATTCAATATTGAATCTCTTGTCTGATCCAATTTCCTTCCTTTCAAGCAGAAATATGTATTTTTTGGACAAATCAGAACTGGGGATTGGAAATGGATATATTTCTATAGCCCTAAGCGGCAAAAATTATAGATTGATTCTCGTGCCCTACACATATCGATGGAGATGCAATTTTTGATCGACACAAAACGCTTCTGATGATAAATATTTTTGAAAATTCGAAGAGATTTAGAAATGGGTTGTTGAATATTGGCTCTAATTCATTCGAAGCAGAACTATTCCCAGAACGATAGAGTAAAAATTATAAAAGGCGATAGAAAATATATTGAATATATAATAAAACAAAAAAAATGTTCAAGAAATAATTGTGTAAATTAAGTTTTACAGCTACTAAATATTAATAATTGACTACTAATGTAGTAGCTCTGTTATATTTGTTTATTTTAACGCATTTAAGAAAATGTAAACCAGAAATTGGAGCTTATCTAATCTAGTTTCTAAAACTCGTTCTTCAGCACCATTCAAAACTTCATGTTAGGTGCTATTCAAATCATCTTACATTCTTGACTTGTTCTTACAACATAAAAAGAATGCCGGTTTCGTCACCTATTATGATTTCAAAAATAATTCGGAGAAAGTTTTTGTCATTATTAATAAGTGTTGTTATTATTGCTTAATTATTTGACATTGGCCATATAAGAATCTTAATCTAACGGTTTAACACAAAACTTGGGTTAATTAGAAAAGAATTAACAATTTTAAAAACGTGTACATTAACTATATGTTATTTGTTTGTGATAAAAAAGATTTGTTTACTCGCATTCGCTTAATAAATGTCACATTATTATTGATTGGTTGTAATCATAAACGCATTATTTTTAATGCTTTTAAAAGTGCGGTGATGTATTAATATATATGTGTAATTAACATACACATTAAAAAAATCAAGGTATAATAAAACACATATAACCATAAATTATTGATTATATTAAAAATAAATTGATTATAGAGACATCTATGGGAATTATATAACAACAAAAAGCTTTTAAAAAAATCTATATAATTATTTTCTAAATGCCTAATGTTTATTAGCTACTGTACAGCAGATACCGCTAGCATACAAATTGCTTTTTAGGCTTTTTTTATCAAACAGTGAGAATTTAATTAAAGTTATATTTGAAATACGTTTCAATTTAATCCAGATAAAAAATCAATTATTCTTATCAGTTTAAATTGAATCGTTTAGGGCATGTTATGGAAAGTAATTTAAAATATATGTTTCTACAGCCATCTATTGCGAATTTTTTGTAGCAATAGGAATTATAAATAACAAAATAAAGGTCCTATATCGATTAACTGACCTAATTGTAACTATCGAAAAATAGATGGCGCAAGAATAAATCTGATAATAAAAATAGTAGAATCCTTTATCTCCAGCTAATATTTCAGAATATTACTGATTTATGAAAAATTCTATTTAATTCTGAGATAGTTTTCATTAATTATTGTAATATAGAATACACATATACGAAAAATAATGCTTATACCTTAACTTAATTATTAGAATTAATTATAAATAATGTAATTGTTTTCTATTAGTTAATTGGTAAACTTAACAATTATGATGCTATGTTTGATGACCTTCTTGGATATTCACTCGGATTCAGCTGGATCCTAATAGTTTTTAAAAAATGGTTCGAATGATGAGTAATTATATACAGAGTATATAAAATATATACAGAGTATATCAGAAAAATAAAGAAACTTTTTAAATTAAAAAAGACCTATTACTTATTTTAACAAAGCTATTTATTTTTATTTAAAAAATATTCTTTCCGCATCAGTACACCGCTGGGCGCATTCACTCAATACTAACATATATTTTTTATGTTGATTTTCGGAATCGCCTAGGTTACGGCTTCTTGAAATTGTGTAACATTGTCATAAAACGTTCTTTTCATGGTCAGTTTAAATTTCTGGAACAGGACATCTGAGATAAATCAGGCGAATACGGAGAATGTTGAAGTACACTGACTTGGATTTTTGCCAAAAATTCACGAACAGCGACGGTCGGGTGAGATGATGCATTATCGTGCAACAATATTCTCGGGACTCGATATTCGGTTCTTAAATGCTCCTTATTACCCAGATAATATTTATAGGCCCTGTCAAGATATTTCATTGCCCTTCGGCAAAATGTTAATTGCCCCAATAAATCTCAATAAAAATATTCCTAGTTTCTTAAAAGGCGCCAGAGCCGGAGTGATTTAATTTCTGAATAATTTTAGGAAAAATAAAATATTTTCAAAACATGATTAAAAATTAAAGTTATTGTTGGTTAAAATTATTATTATAATTATGTATGATTACAACACTATTTATTGGTTTGTGTATTTTGAATTCATTAGTATAAAATTATTTAGCAAAAAATTATTAATAACATGGTTAATCGAATTTATCAAACTTTCTTTGGGAATACTACCTACAATCTTCCTAATTAATGTTACAGCACTTGCACTTAGAGTTAGAGAAATGTTTTCTGCTCTAACATTGGATTATGCCTTATGCCACATGTGCTCAATTGAATTAAAAATATAGTAATACGCGGGAAGGTGTAAAACCGTATGCCCCATTTCGGCAGCAATGGTATTACATACATATTCCTTCTTAATATTAAATGTCTTTAATATTTCTAGAAGATCGCAGTTCTGAATTTTCAATTTAGTGTTATTTGCATTAGGAACTAGCATTGTCCATTACAATTACGCTTTCCGTAGGCACATTGGGCAAAAGGCGTGCCACGAAAAAGGCAAAGATGCTTCTATGGGTCTGAAAGGTCATGGCCAGTGTTTTCTGGTATTTACAAAGCATTATCTTCATAGACTATTTGGAAGAAGGAAAAAATGTCACAGGAGAGTATTATTTTGTATTATGATCCAAATTTCACGAGTTGATAAAAACGCCCTTCTTTGTCGAAAAAAATTGCAGTTTCAACACAATAATATTCCCGCCCATTCGTATGCCATTACTACAGCGAAATTATTGAATTATAATTACAAGTTAATGTCGCATCCACCCTACTCCTCGGACATCCGAGTTTTTCTCTTTCCAAATATGAAGATAATGTTGGTTTGAGTTGAAATTTACATTTATTAAATATACCATCACCGAAATAGAGGGTTATTTTGTAAAGTTCGACAATCGTATTTTTCGGAAGGAATTTAAAAGTTGCGCAAAGTGTAGACTTTTCACTCTGCTCTATATCTACTTTAATTGTAATTACGAATTTGTTAGTATTGTTTTGTCTTGAATAAATAGTTTTTATATAGAAATGTTGTTTGGTTTTTCTATTTATTATACTCTTATTTCAAACTTTTAAACAACAGAAATGATGTCTGTTAAGATGTGGTATGCAAACAGACAATTACAATTTAATTACGCAATGTTTCTTTAGTCGAAACTGTGCATTTACTGTGCTAAAGAGTAACGATTGTAAACTGAAATTTCCAACCCTTTTTCGAAAATACGTCGGTCTGAATATCTTTTGTGATAATTTCATATGTAAGGAAATTGTAACTCTGAGCCAATGTGTATTTTCCCACCACATAATTAATATTATTATGGTGTTTTAGTTTACTGCTGTTGTAGGCTAGAGCGAACTTAGTTTGATTGACATAAAGCGCCAGAGGATGAAGTTTAGGAAGTCGTATTAACGGACTGTTATACCGTATTAAGGCTGAAGTAGTTCGTCCAATTCTGTACAGCTGTCAGAAATATATGCTGGAATTTAGAGAACGGTTAACAAATTGTTAACAGTGCTTTTGATGAGAAAACTAGAACATCAAACAGTAAGTTATATAGTTATTTAAAAGAAATTCTCCAATACAATGCGATAATTGCGTAAAATATTGTACATGTTTATAATAAATAAAAATCAGCAAGAAATGATAAAAACTTATCTGCTGTTCGGCGAGTATTAACAAAAAAAGGATTTACCATTAACCAACAAATTATTTATTAAACTTGTCAACGCTTGTTTTGCTAACCATGTTATTGAATCATCTCCTGATGATGTTAACATAGTGAGCGAAACGGGAGTCGATAAATTTGACTGAATCAAAATAAAACATCTCTTGATGATGTTATGATGGTTAGCGAAGCAAGTGTCAAAAAGTTTAAAAAAGTGATTTAGTATTTAGTGGTTCATTTCTTCGATTTTAAAAATCGATTTATTTTTTTAACGTAAACTCTTTTTAACTTTATGAATTTTACTCAATGATATTCCAACTTTTGTATGCCTGCCAAAAAGTTCGACTTGCAAAAAGGTCGTCTGTTTTAGCGATGGCCTTCATTGCTGGGTATATCTTTCCTGTCAGTGAGTTCTCCATGTTTGGAAAGACAAAAAAGTTCTAACGGTCGAAGAACAGGATGATTGCGGCATAAATTCTTAGCTAAAATTGACCAATTCCACTGTTGCAACTGTTGTTGTATATGTATATCAAATAAGATTATATTTTTTTTCGACCCTTCGTAAAATTTCATCAATAATTCAGCATAACAGTTTTTTGTAATAGTCTTATATTGGAAAGTAACAATAATCTGGCCAATACATAAGAAATGTGATATGTCAGAATGTAAAAACTAGAGGACTATCTCTATTAAATATGATTTACGAGATCTTTAACAAACTGTTAGAAAGGCGACTAAATGTACAAATGGAAGAAAATATAGGGCAATATCAGGGAGGATTCAGAAAAGGATGATCGATCAAATCTTTATACTTAGACAAATACTAGATAACTTTTATGAATATAAACTGACTTGCTCTACCTATTCATCAATTTTGAGAAATGGGCAATCAGAAGGGATATATATATTTGAGTAGGGCAATGAAGTTTTGAGCTATGCCGTCTGGAGTCTATGCTCCTGGGAGGGTCACCCCTGGCGGACAGGTCAAGGCGGAGGCCTCAGACTAACATGATCCAAAATCTGCCAACCCGCATTGGACCAGCGTGGCAGATTACGGTCCATACCTTCAACATGGTATTTCAGTATGTTGAAATATGACAGTACAACCTCAAACACGGCCCTCATTCCCCGGAGGCCAAGGGGCAACTACCTACGGCAGCGGGAAGACCTGCCCCAAGGCAGAGGGTGCTAAGAATCACCGGGTTAAATCAGGCTGCCATTGGACTTTTGACATTGCAACGTTAAATATACGGACTATGAAAACAGAGGCCCGATTGCAAGAACTGTTAATCGAACTTGACAACATACATTGGGATATTATTGGGCTCTGTGAAACACGAAGGAAGGGTGAAGAGTTAATCAAACTGGAACCAACTGGACACGTACTCTACACTCGAGGTACGGAAAATGGCCGATGTGGCGGAATAGGATTCCTCATCAATCGAAAGCTGAAGGACAGTGTGGTAAAATTTGAAAGTACATCCGACCGATTAGCCCAATGCGTCATTCAGCTGAATAAAAAGTTTAGGCTTCAAATAGTTCAAGCTTATGCACCAACTATAAGCCATAAAGATGAGGAAATTGAGGAATTTTATGATGATGTGGCCCAGCTTTTATACAAGGAGAAATGTAGGTACAAAATCCTGATGGGTGATTTTAATGCCAGAATTGGAACAACAAGAACAGACGAAAATGCAACTGGCCCATATGGAACTGGTGAGCGAGACAATAGAGGTGACAGATTAGTTGATTTTGCTGAAGGACAAGAACTATATATTATGAATTCATTCTATAAGAAAAATATCAGCAGAAAATGGACATGGAAAAGTCCATCTGGGCTCACAAGCGAAATTGACTACATCATGACCAACGATAAAACAATATTTACCAATTGTACTGTCCTTAACAATTTTAATGTTGGAAGTGACCACCGAATTGTACGAGCAAGGGTTCGGATTGACTGTCGAAAAGAGCGCGAAAAAATGGTAAGATCAAAGAAGGGCAAGGTGGATTCTGGAAAACTGCTGGAGAGAGGAAGCGATTTTGAGATTGCTTTGTCAAACCGGTTTGCTGCGTTACAAGATCTAGAGGAGGTGGAAATATCAGTTCAATATGAAGAAATCGCCAACAATGTACTTCAAACGGCTGCTTCAATAGCACCAGAAGAAAAATGTCTCAAACAAACAAAAATCTCCAGTGAGACCATTGATTTAATGAAGAAACGGCGAGCAATGAGAAATGCAGGTAGTCCTTTTGGCAGGGTCGAGTACACTGAGCTCTGCAAAACTATAAGAAAACGTATCAGAGAGGACACGCGCCGATTCAATATGCAGCTAGTGCAAAAAACCCTGGAAGAAAACAAAGGAATTAACAAAGCTAAACAGAAGCTGAGAAACAAAAGAACGCAAATATATGCTTTAAAGCGTGAGGATGGCACAGTGTGCAGGACGCGTACCCAAATGTTAGAGATTGTCAGAAGGTTTTATTCCCAGTTATATGAAGATCAGAGCCAGTCAGGGACAGCAATACCCACGGAAGAACAATATATAATACCAGATATCCTAGTGGAGGAAGTAACAAATGCTATAGAATTGATGAAGAACGGCAAGGCTCCAGGAAAGGATAGTGTAACTGTCGAAATGCTAAAAGCTGGTGGTCGGACGTTACATAAAACACTGGCAAAATTATACTCAAAATGCCTCAAAGAACAAAAAGTACCTGACTTATGGAAAAATGCAGAAGTGATCCTTTTACATAAAAAAGGAGCACAGGAAGATTTAAAGAACTACCGTCCAATAAGCCTCCTATCAGTGATGTACAAAGTTTTCACTAAGATAATTTCTAAAAGAATATTTAAAAAACTGAATGACGCGCAACCAAGAGAACAAGCAGGATTCAGAAGTGGATTCAGTACAATGGATCACATCCAGGTTGTACAGCAGGTCATAGAAAGGCACAACGAATACAACATGCCACTGTGCTTGGCTTTTATCGACTACGAAAAATCATTTGATTCCATCTCAAAGCATGCGCTAATGGATGCACTGCTTAGCCAAGGTGTAGAGAGAGCCTATGTAAACCTATTAGAATCGATATATGATGGAGCTACAGCCACAATTCACCTTGATGATCTTGAAGTGGGAATTAATATAGAACGAGGTGTACGGCAGGGTGACGCAATATCGCCTATTCTTTTCTCGGCTGGCCTTGAAGAAGTATTCCGTAAACTGGATTGGGAACAGGATGGGGTAAAGATCAATGGTGCAAACTTAAACCATCTTAGATTTGCAGATGATATTATTCTCATTTCACAAGACCCAGAGGAGCTGCAAAGACGCATACAAGAACTGCAAAGGGCTGGCGAACCATTTGGCTTGAAAATAAACCTGAAAAAGAGTCAGGTTATGTTCAATAACTTCGCTCAGGACAGAAGAATTTCAGTTTTAGGAAGGGATTTCGAGATTGTGGACAGCTTTGTATATCTTGGGCAGAGGATTTCCATGGAGGGGAATACCGCTCGGGAGGTGGAACGGCGTGTTAAATGTGGCTGGCAGGCATTTGGTAGGCTCAACATACTGTTTAAGAGCAGACTCCCACTTTGCCTGAAAAGAAAAGTATTCGATCAGTGCGTTCTACCCGTTATGACATACGGAAGTGAAACCTGGACACTCACATCGCAATCAATTCAAAAACTTCGGGTGGCACAGAGGGGAATGGAAAGATGTATGCTTGGCATTACAAGACGAGATAGAAAGTCCTGCGCATGGATCAGGGAACAAACAAAAGTCTGTGACATCATTGGAAGAGTAAAACAGTTGAAATGGAGATGGGCAGGCCATATAGCGAGGCGATGGGATGACAGATGGACCAAGGCAATCCTGGAGTGGATACCGCTTGATCGCAAACGTCCGCGAAGAAGACCGAAAGCACGATGGACTGATGACATCGTTAAGTATATTGGACCCGAGTGGCAGAGGAAAGCCCAGGACCGTGAAGGTTGGAAGCATGCTGAAGAGGCCTTCATCCTGCAGTGGATCGATACGGGCTGATGATGATGATGATGATGATATATATATATATATATATATATATATATATATATATATATATATATATATATATATATATATATATATATATATATATATATGAACTAAAAATATCCTAGAAACTCATTGACTTAGAAACCCCTAGGGACAAGTAAAGGTCGCCGATGGGCTGGAAGGACATAAGGAATAAGAGTCCTATTGTTTTCCAAATAGTCAATGAAGGTAATACCTTATGAATCCCGGAATTTTCCGGCTAATGGAATATCTTCGCCTTCTTTGGAGTACTTCTCCGGGTAAAATCCACTGTTTAACTGTTCTTTCATTTCTGCTGTGTAGTGAAGAATAGGCACGAATCGACGGTCGAAACTCCTTCGGATCGTCTTTATATATAGTGCTTTCATTTCAAAACGAGCCACCCTTATTATATCTGCAATAAAAATTAGCTCTAGACAAAAAAAAGTAAATTTAGATATCGAGGAGAAGCTCAAAATTAATGTTCTTTATATTTTGTTTCACCTCCTTACCTCCAGTCACCTCTACCAAAAAAATATTAATAGCAACTTCTATCTTGCAACATATCATTTGAAAGGTTTTCAAAATCCTAATTAAACTACAATTACAAAATAAAAATACATTTCAAAAAGTATTTAAGGGAATCGCAACACCATGTTTACAACGTGTGTTTTAATTTTTTTTACGCACACCATTTTTGTTTTCCTAATATTAAAAGTACGATAAGATACTTTATACTTTAATTCGTCGCTTATTTGTGTTTTAATGCACACTTTATTCCTCATTGTAGTTAATGTCAGTCTAAGTTGTGTCAGTTGCAGTTACATAATTTAACGATGAAAATTGAAATAATTTTTATTTATGGTGCTGAAGATAGGTGTGCTCGCAGAACAGCTCAACTTTTTAATGAAACGCATCCGGACAAACATATAGGACATCAATACATAATAAAATTTCTTCAAAAAATTGAAGAGACTGGGTCCGTGTGTAACAAAGTGAATAAGCAGCTGAGAGTTCTTAATGAACCCACACAGATTGAAATTTTAGATCATTCCGCTGTTGATCCAACCACTTCAATACCAAAAGTCGCTAAGTTAATAAATATTTCGATTGGTTCTATACACAAAATTTTAAAACAAAAGACATTCTTTCCTTACAAATTTAGAATTCTTCAACAGCTCAGCGAAGATGATTATGACAATTGGATTCATTTTTGTGAAATACCGACTGGGAGACTCCAAAATAATCCGAATTTAATAAAGAATATTTGATTCAGTAATGAAGTAACATTTTTCCTTAATGGCATTGTAAATAAACATAACTGTAGATACTGGGATAATAACAATCCACACGTGTTTCGAGATAATCATACGCAGTTTCCCCAAAAGATTAACATTTGGGCGGGAATTCTGGGGAATAAAAAAATAGGTGTGATTTTTATTGAAGAAAACTTAACCGGTATATTGTAAAAGGTTTCCTGACAAGTACATAGGCAGAAGACCCGCTGTTGAACGGCCGCCGAGATCTCCAGATATATTGCTACTGGATTTCTTTCTTTGGGGTTATCTAAAGACAGTTGTATACAAAACTCCACCGTAGGATATTCAGGACCTAAGAAATATTATAGAATTACGCATACATGCAGGTTAATAAATAAGGACATGTTTCAAAACGTTTGAAAATAATTCGAGAACAGATTATACTATTGTTTAGGAAACAGTGGCGGACATTTTGAGTACTTAATAAAGTCAATTTTTAAATCCTGTTTTTAAAAGTTCATTTATTTCATTAATTTATTTTTGTTTTAGTTAAAAATTTGTGACTCGCACGTAAAAAGTTATTTACAGCCATCTATAGTAGAGTAACGGATCCTAATACCGGACCCAAGGGTAAGAGAAAAACTACAATACCCAAAATTTGAATTGGAATGTACGTCGGTCAGGATGGCAACACTGCATTGTCGATTTGAAAGTTGTCACTCAGTGTGTCTGTCTAGTTTATGCATTTTTCTAGTTTACTGGTTTACAAGTTTCTATCGAAGTTCAGCAATTTAAGTATTTTACAAAAAAGGTAAGCCTAATTATATACTATTATGCATTTTGGAGAAGGGTGTTATAACTATTAATAATATTTTAACATAGATCTTCATATATTTTTGTTGACGCCTAACATCTAAAACGATTTTTTTTTAGTTTCTATTATGACACATTTTGAGTTCCTAAGATAAGATATTAAGTTGATTTTAAGTTATGATGACTGCAGAGTAGATGGCGCGAATTATAGCGTGGTTTAGGATCTCGTATTAGGAATCCTTTTAAAAAGAACAAAATTTTTCGTTTAAAATAGTGTTATTAATACAAATAGAAATCAACAAATTTGAGACATTTTCAAATAATTTTGTTAAATAAATATATAATCTATAATTCAGTTCAGTTTTATTTACACTTAATTTATGTTCTCTATTTATTTTCTATTTTTTTAAAAATGGGTTCCATATTAGGCTCCTTTACTGTAATATGCTATTATTTTTCCCTCTATTATGAGCACGAATCAACCAATTTCAGTTTTGTAAAGGCAGTTTAATTACGATTTTCAAGGCCTTTAAAATGATATATTACAAGATAGGGGTTGATATTTAAAATTTTAAGTATAGTTGGCTGGATACAAGGAGGTGAAACATAAAATACAACGGACATTGGTTTTGAACTTGCCTCTCGATATCTAAATTGACGTGTTTTTTTTTCTAAAGCTAATTTTCATTGCTAAAAGAAATAATGAAGATGGCTACGTTTGAAATGAAATCACTGTATGTCCAAACATGGCCGAGAAATGTTCTGTTTCTCATTCCCAAATGTCCAAATATTCGTGTAGGATGTTCCGAACGCATACATCTGAGATGTTTATCATTTTCTTTATATGTAAATAAAAGGATAATACAATACAATATTTTATGTAAACTACTTATGAAACATGAAATATAAATGAGCAAAGTCCAGTATTAACTTTTCTTAGGTTTGTGCGATGAGTTTTCCACAAAAAAAGGAGTTTGTATTCAACGCATGAAATTCCTTTTTTTTCTGTGACAACATAAATATCAAACTTATCTGTTTCCGAAGACTGTCACTAATAAAACTAAATGATATATTGACTAGAATTTACATCAGAGGATAGAGCTCTGATAAAATTGGGAGATTGAAAAGGCCACAGTGGTTTTATAGATTTTATTTAAAATGTATATTAAAACAATGGCAGTGCATGATATTCCATTAATCAAATTTATAACAATATCATCAATCAAAACTACCAAAATAGGAAATTTTTGCATAATTTCCTTTTCTAATATTAATATAGCGTTAATCCATTAAGCTGTCTCCAAGTAATTTCTTGTTAATACGCAGCAGAATATAATCTATGCTCGAACTCCAACACAACAAACAACACTTTGAAACTTATATGGACGGATTAGATGGAGAAGATTATTAATTTGAAATGGCTATCTAAAACTGTCATGCAACTCTCTCCAAATAATCACTTTCCAGAACGGTAATATGGTAAAGTTAAAGTTAATCAATAAATATCGGTGTAATAGCGTATTCTATATAACGATTGATATAAAGGAAATCATACCTTTTAGAACATTGAGTTCTCTGCCTGGCGTGACAAAAGTACAGGGTTATACATTTCGTGGTTCGGAAAATATAGCCCTGCATTTTGACAACTGTCAAACTTAAATGTCATCCAAAGCATGATTTGTTTAGTTTAAGGTTTTGCCATTTTGTAATATGGACCATTTAACCACCGAACAACGCGTTTGATTTGTTAAAAGTTTTTCCAAAATGGTGATTCTGCCGTAGCCATGTTTCGCGTGTATGAGCAGAATGTGGTCACCATAATTGCCCTTCTGAGCGCACAATTTCCAACACAGTCAAGAAATTTAAAAATACTGGGTCTGTTATGAATGTGGTAAGATATGTGCATCCTTATAACACTCGCTCGATGGAGAATATCGCTGCTGTTAGCAAAAGTGTGGCTGAAGACCCAAATTAATCGATTCCTAGGCGTTCACAGTCTGTGGGCTTGTCTTACGGCACATTATGGCGTATTTTGCATTTGAACTTGTATCTTCACCCTTGCAAAGTTCAACTCACGCAAGAATTGAAGTCCGCCAACCATGGAATGCGTCGAGCATACGCCGATTGGGTGCTTGAAGATTCACCTCACCTCATTTTCGAAAAAATCTTTTTCATGAGGCTCATTTCTTACTCAGCAAATACGTAAATAAGCAAAATTCCCGTAATGGGGTTTTGAAAACCTACAAGTGATTAGGGACAGTTCACTGCATTTTCAAAAGGTGACTGTTTGGTGTGCATTATGGTCTGATGGTGTCATTGACTCGCATATCTTAGAAAACGAAGAAGGAGTGACTGTTAACGTAAATTCGGAGTGCTATAGCCGTATGATAACTGATTATTTTTGGCCAGAAATGAAAGATTTCGATCTGAGTGATATGTGGTTCCAACAAGACAGCGACACAGGCCACACAACGCGACCTATTTTGGCTTTATGGCGTGAGAAGATCCCAGGCCGCGTAATTTCGAGATTTGGTGATGTCAACTGACTGCTGAGATCATGCTTTTGACCCTGTTGGGCTTTTTTTTTTGGGCTACGCGAAAGACCGTGGTTACGTAGACAATCTTCAAAATTTTGCGCACTTGAAAACCAACATTAATCAAGTCATGGCCGGGATACCAGTCGAAATGTGCGGAAAAATCATTGAAAATTACCTTAAAAGGATTGAGTCGTGCAAGCTATCACGTGATGAACATTTAAATGAAGTTGAATTCCACAGTTAATAGCAAAGTCCAAGCAATAAAATTTAAAAAATCATCAAATCTCAATCCTTTGTGTGCTTTTTTAATTTTATTTTTCGAAGCACAAAATGGATAACACATTATTTGCGTTTTTTTCCTTTATTTATAAATAAAATATTATACACATTTTAGGTTTTGTTCTTTCAACTTTTGTTCCGACATATAAAAATTCTTTATGCAGTATTAGGCTGGCTACACACGATCCGATAGGTCTGTTAGTTAAGACTGAACAGTCCGACTGAAAGCCGGTCGCCTGAGCGTATGCATAGCCCGGTTGGCTTGACAGTTGAGACTGTTCCGAAAATAAATCAAAAATACGTTCGTCCATCAGGCAGACCGGACCGGAGAGAGCATCTGAATGTGTGTATGGTACGGCCGCCTGTCAGGTCGTCAATCTATCAGTTCAATCAAATTCGCAGTTTATTTAACATGTACGAAAATGCTCGATTTATTTGTGAATGCCCGCACAGTGCAAAAGTAGTACTAGGATATTGTTGCCTGGAACAGAAAATATGTGTTTGGAAGAGTTTATCGATATTTACCGTAAAGAACCATGTCTGTGAAAAGTAACATCGAAAATCTATCATGAAAGATCAAGCAAGCAAGAAAGCAAACAAGAAAAAATCGTACTTGAAGTTTTTAGAAAAATGAAAGAAAGTGCACATGCACACATTTTACTATTCTCAAGAAAATTAACAACTTGAGGTGTAGTTTTCGTAAGGAGGTAAAGAAAGTCAAGAATTCACTGAGGACGGGGTTAGGTGCCGATGAAGTTTATTAGCTCAAACATTAGTATCTTTCTTTAAGTCACTCTTTACATCATATCTTACGTTTTTTCTTCGTTTCATTTTACTCAAAGTAATTGTCAAACGAAAAAGTACAGTTGCATCATCATCAGTAAAGGTTATGGTTGAGACTGAGAAGTTCTTTAGATATACCTGAACGTTTTGGGGTTCGATAGGGCTCAACTGTGCCTGACTTCAAAGTGCCTGACTCCTCTTGTGAGATTTGCGAAGTAGAAGGGGCAGGCGCCGTATCAATCTCTCTATTGCTCAGCTCTGATTCATGATTCTGACCCTGATTCTTAAGGAGAACACGAGTCTTGAAGATAGGGCAAGATCAGGTCGTCGACGGTCTCTTGATGTCAACAGCTGTGGTTGCAGATCCTTGAACAAACATTATGATACTTCTAATTCCGGGGAATTAGAGTTGAATAGTCCTAATTCAGGGGAATTAGGAGTATCCCACACTATCCTTAGCCGGCATCTGCGAGGCAACATGAATAGTTTAAAGAACCAAACACCTAAATATTTTATTACACCAAGGTGTCTCATAGAAATGTTTCTATTTCATCGGCTCGCCACGTAAGTACAACAATAGTGAGGGGCGCGTGGCGCATGTCGATAGACCCGTGTTTAGGAATTTAATCGGTATGGAGCGTTTCTCTGGAGCAGACCGTGAGTTGTGTGAGCGAGAATTTTACAAAAACAATGATTTGGCGACTGTAGCGCAGAAAAAGTTCTGCAGTCATCGTGGTCAAGTTCTGCAGTCATCGTGGGAATCCGAAGTACATCAAAAACAAACAAAAGTATCAAAAACCCTTACATTCGCCTAAAGTCACTGTATGGGCTGCAATGTCAAGGCAAGGAATAATCGCACCCTTCTTTACGGTAGGAGATGCACCGTTAAGTCAATTCAGAGCCTTATGTGGAAATTTTTTGGTACCTGAACTGCAAAACTTTGCTGATTATAATCAAATAATATGGACGAAGCAACTTCGAGGTGATATAAATTGGTCTCCTTGTAGTCCGGATTTAACTTTTTCCTATGGACTTTTTCTTTTGGGGCTATCGCTCGAAAGGGGCGATATGGGGCTCGAAAGTTTACGTTAATAAAATAGGGTCTTTGGTGCAGTTAAGAGAAAATATCCGACTCGAAATTGCAGCCATTTCAGAGATTATGTGTCGAGGAATTGTGCTATTCGTTTAGGTGAGTGTGAAAGTTTATGACATTATTTTCAAAATGTAATTTCCTAAAATGTGTATTTTTTTTATGGATATGTTTCTTTTATTTATATCACTATATATAAAAGGAACTTTCTTTTGGACACCTTGTATATAAATGTATCTTTATTTGTTGTTGTTTTTTTCCTGTTATTTTCAGGATTTTCATTTTCATAATCAGTTTCAAATTGGATTACTCGGAGACTCAATATAATTTTACATGATATACAAGTTACATATTGTCCTACTTTAAAGACTAGTTCTAAATGTCACCATTAGATTCACCATTGTTTCCTATATCTAGTGGTATATTTTCATTGATATTGGCAGCCATATGGTTTTTCTGATAATTTCCTAGGATATCCCCTTTTGAAAAATTTTCGCTCAAAAGTACGAACTTTCATTTGACACTCCAAACAATGCACTTCAATTTTATGGCATCTGCTTTGCTTTATCTCTTTTAGTTTTCAAGATATCAATTTTAAAATTTCATTCCTCGATGGTTTTTTTGCGAATATCTCGAAAAGCGTTCGAAATATCGAACTGCGCTTGCCATCATTCAATTCCCCATTATTTTCTTTATCTAGTGACATATTTTCATAGATATTGTCAGACATATGGTTTTCTGAAAGTTTTCTAGGGTATCCCCTTTGAAAAATTTTCTCTCAATAGTCTACAACTTTAAAAATAGTACTAACTCATTTTCGGATATTTGACATTACAAACGACGCATATCTGCTGTTTTTTTTATCTATTTTAGTTTTCGAGATATGAATTTTAGAATATTGAAAATTTTGTGAACATTTTTTTCCAGGGAGTTTTTTTTGCAAATATGTCGAAAACCGCTTAAGATTCTCACTGTTCAATTTCCCATTATTTTCTCCAATTTTCTCCTGAAATTTCTCCAAGGCATGTGATGCTGAGTTCTTAAGATATCAACTTTCTCTTCATTTCTGGCAATTCAATATTTTGTTATTATTTTAGTATGGCGAGGAGTAAGACTCATCGAGTTTTTTTACAATTCGAGGAATTGCAAGTAGACCTTGTCACTTACGCGATTCATCATCTTCATGAAGTTGACGTTGAGTCTAAACAAAATAAAGTATATTTTCGTAACACTAGTATTTTTTTTGGAAAGTTGTAACATAGTACTGAAAATATACGCTACATTCCTGACCGCCATGATATTTCCACATCTGATAGTTGCTGGTAAATGTTCTTTCATACTTGCAATATTCTTTCATGCAATATTCATAAAGGGAAAAAAGGAATTATTAAATCTAATAAGAATTTATTTTAATAATTTAAATATACATATAATTAATTAATATATGTCTACTTTGAAATACCCACATATATGCAAACCATTTGTTAATTTTTACGAGGAGTAATATTTGCGGTAAAATTATTACAATTCCATGTAAATTTTCATTAAATCAATAATTCATTTGATAATTACCGATTTTAATTTTCATAATAGTAATTTATGTGGGTTGTTTATATTTCGAAATTATAAATAATGTTTATAATTGAAACATTTTAATATAAGTACAAAAAATTGTACTAAAAATGATCATGAAAAATTCACCAAAAATATTTTTAAGCTTGTAAAACGACCGCAAGAGGGCGTGACGAGCTAAATACTTTTAAAAATATTTTTTTTTGTGTATTTTCAAGTGTTAACCGAGTAAGAAAAATTCTCAATTATAATTAGCAAACTGTCTCCTACAACTTTGTTTTATGACATTTTGTCGTAATTTCACAAATAGAGGGGCGGGGGGGAGTTTTACCTATTGAGATAAAAAGTCGTCTAATGTCCGTTTGCCTTAACCGATTTTCCTCAATTTGAATTCATTTAAAAGGCAATTGCTGGGACAATCAGATAATCTGGGAGATAAATTACTTAGTTTATAAATGAAACCGCGAGGTGGCGTTACATTCAACAATCGTTTTTTTGAAGTTTTGTTCAGTTTTTTCAAATGAAATGGTACAGCTTTTATTACATGGCTAGAAACGTAATTTAAAGAGGAATCATCCAGTGAAAACCCAAAATCGATATCTCTGACATGTCAAGAGATATTTCGATTTTTCTGAAAAAATCAGTTATTATCTCACTACTCACCTTATTTTGGTGGTTGATTTCTGTGGTAAAGGCATTTTGAACATTTAGAAAGGCGTTAAAGTTCAGATTCTGTTAATTATTAGACTGTTGTGCTGTTAATTTTATTTTACTGTTGTTATTATTATTATCTTCGTTGTTGGCTCGTTGGCCTTTAAACACGCTCCAAATTAATATGGCACGAAGAATTTGGACCAGTCCTAAGCCTGGGTAAAGTGTGAAGTAAGGTAAACATTAGGTTAATATTTTTTTAACTTAATGCAGGTAGCAATAGTGAATAGGTGCAGTAGTGAAATAATAACTGATTTTTTTAGAAAAATCGAAATATCTCTTGACATGTCAGAGATATCGATTTCGGGTTTTCACTGGATGATTCCTCTTTAAATTACCTTTCTAGCCATCTAATAAAAGCTGTACTATTCCATTTGAAAAAAACTGAACAAAACTTCAAAAAAACTATAGTTGAATGTAACGCCACCTCGCGGTTTCATTTATAAACTAAATAATTTATCTCCCAGGTTATCTGATTGTCCCAGCAATTGCCTTTTAAATGAATCCAAATTGAAGAAAATCGGTTAAGGCAAACGAACATTAGACGACTTTTTATCTCAATAGATAAAACATACCCCCACCCCACCCCTCTATTCGTGAAATTACAACAAAATGTCATAAAACAAAGTTGTAGGAGATAGTTTGCTAATTATAACTGAGAATTTTTCTTACTCGGTTAACACTTGAAAATACACAAAAAAAAAGATTTTTAAAAATGTTTAGCTCGTCACACCCTCTTGCGGTCATTTTAGAAGCTTAAAAATATTTTTGGTGAATTTCTCAAGATCATTTTTAATACAATTTTTTTTGCCCAAAGCCGAGGGATAAATAGTTTTCAAGATACGGCCGCGATCCATCCTTAATGGGACACCTGGTATATATATATATATATATATATATATATATATATATATATATATATATATATATATATATATATATATATATATATATATATATATATGAGCAATGGTTAGTTGCTTGACCGGGAGGAAGCCCCACCCATTCCTTGAAGGGCACATGTTTCGTCAGTTGGTGGTTAGACTCATCAGGGTACCGACATATGCTCTCTCGCCAAGAATAACGAATCCCTCTCCACAATTAAACAACCCATATTTTCTCCGACCTCTCATCGGATGGCTTATAAATGTAGTTTTTTTAGTTCTTTGGACTGCGTCCAACGAGACAACAGTAGTCAGGAGTTATACACCCCCGACCGTTGGGTTCCACAATCTCATGTAGAACGCACAACAACCTGCGTCTCCGCCATAATAAGCAATGGTTAGTTACTTGACCGGGAGGAAGCCCCACTCATCCCTTACATTGGAGGGCACATGTTTCGTCGCCCTCACTTGTGTTCGGCACATCACATGCATGGACATGTTTCGGGTAGACTCGACGCATGTTTACAAATTGATTTGTTTATTATGTGTTTATTATATTTAAGTAAAATTGATACTTCTGCATCAAATAAGAAAAGAAAAACATCTTTGGAATGTAAACTAAACATTATCTAGGATTTCGATACAAAATTAAAAGTTTGTCAATTGGCAAAGAAGTTTTATCTATCAGAATCGACAGTTAAAATACTCAATCTTTGAATTCAAGCATCATTCATAAATGTCATATTATTATCGCTGAAATGAACCAACCTGAAATTATAGTGTGATAATCAAGTAAAAGTAAAAAACTCTTCTGTTGATCGGAACAATGTGTGTTCTCAAGCTAAACTAGTTTTGAGAGATTAAAAGAAGAAGCTGGGGAGGCTGTCAAAGATGAAACCTTTAAGTAAGGAACGAGTGGTTCAGTATATTCAAAAGTCGCTGTAAGTGGCATAGCATCGCGGAAAGTGAAGAGGCGGTAAGTGTTGATAAAGAGGATGTGTCTTTCTATCCAGAGAAACGTAAGGGTATGATAAAAGAAGGTGGCTTTAGCAGCCAAACCGTGTTCAATGTGGATGAGACTAGATTGTTCTGGAAGAAGATGCCTAAAAGAAATTTTATAGCGCGTGAAGAAAAAGTCTTTCCAGATCAAAGACTCCATTGACAGTGATGGTTGGTGCGAATGCAGCTTTTGACTGTAAGTTAAAACCTCTCTTGGTTTATCACTCGGAAAATTTAAGAGCTTTAGAAATAAATCTAAAGCTGGTTTGACCGTGATTTGGAAGTCGAATCCTAAAACTTGGGCCTCCTAAAACAGCCTTCTTTTTTGAGGATTGGTTCGGTCATCACTTCATACCCTAGGTCGAATGTTATTGTCAATCAAAACAAATCCTATTTAAGGGGATGCTTTATCGACAATGCATCAGGCCATTCTCCTGTCACTCTCACTAATTTCAACTCACCTGTGAAAGTTGATTTTTTTTCACTAAATACAACCAGCTTGCTTCAATCGATGGACCAGAATATCTTCAAAATATTTAAAGCTTATTACACGAGACGATCATTTGCATATCTCCATGAAGCTATGAGGCAAACCAATGAGGTCTCTGTTATAGACTGTTGGAAACAATTTAATATCTTAGATGCCGTGAACATTATTGGAAAATCTTGGGATGAAATTTCATAAAAAACTTTAAATGGCATCTGAAAAAACTGTGTCCATTTTTTTTTCACTAGTGAAACCCCGGTGAAATCAGCGCCAGAGTCTGATCAAATTGATCATGTTATTAAATATATTGTAGATCTTGTTAGACAATTAAACTTAGAAATAGATGATGAGGACATACAAGAATTGCTAGATTTGCATACTCAGGAGCTGATACTGAATGAACTTATAAAAATGTGTGAGCAAAATATTAAAAAACCTGACTCTTTTGACCCAGTTTAATCTCAAGATCAAATACCGGTTGTAAACCTGACGGAAGTCCTCAGTTCAAATTAAAAAAGGGCTATAAAATATAGACTCCAACGAAGAGCGCGTTTCAGTTACAAAACAGGCTCTAAACAATTATTAACGTGCTATGAAAACATTTTGTTTGACAAAGAAAAACTTTGGTTGACTTTATGAAGCATTCTACATCAAAATAACTTCGCTTTATGTTTTTGATAGATTATTGTTTTCTTTAGCACATGGTCCCAGTTAAACAAAACTTTTATGTATTTATATATGAAATCGTACCCCAATTTATGCAAATCCGACTTACACGGTTGAAGTTTGGTCCCACTTATCGCGTAAGTTCGCGTAAGTTCGGTTAAAACCACGTTGTTTCATGTAATTGTCCGAAATAGTAAGGCATGGACTATTCGTATTTAAGAAGTAGATTAATGACGATTGGATTAAGGAAAGTTATGCACGATACAATGTTTTAGTTTTCTTAGTATCCAAGAACGCGATGAAAAATGACAAAATTAATTCTATTAAATTTATATTTAAAAGTGTAGCGTGTAGCATTTTTTTTGTTCTCCAGTGTATTATAATTTTGAATGTTACGAAATGGTAGTATTTTAAATACATTTTGAACATTATTCTTGGGGTTACGGTCTGACATGAATAAAATTTTCGTATAAATTAAGATAAACTGGATATCCGCATCTTAGCATTACATCAAAGCCGTAAGATTTTGGGTTTGCGTGTTTACATTTTCTGTTTCTCCTCGCTTATCGCCTACTTCTTTTATCTGGCAAAAGTTCGGATGCTTTTCTTAAGTTGTTTTTTGCGCAAGTAATTCTCGCGGGATCAACGATGTTCTAGATCTAATGTTTAGTGTCTAAATTGTTCGTTTTTACCACTTTGACATTTATTATAATACTATATATATCAGTTCTAGCTTTACTAATTCGCTCGTGATCAACATTGCAACTTTATCGATGAAAGAACGATATACTATTATGATGAAAAGTAAGGCTTTGTTTACATACTCGGCGCTTTATATATTGATACAACTATTTGCATGTTGCAAGTTGGTATGACGGTTCTAGGCATCTAGTTGAATTTCTTGACATGAAGTTTCATGTTACAATTTTTTGTGGTTGATTTTTCAAAATGAGTAAATGGTTCAATTTGTATTAACGTTGTTTAAAAATCGAAATTTCTTGTGCTGATGCTTTAAAAACGTTAAGAAAGTGTTATGGCGATGACGCTACGTCAAAAAAGAACTTATTTAGAAGTGGTACAGGGACTTTAGTGATGGTAGAGAAAAAGTTAAAGAAAAACATCGTTTAGAAAGACTTTACCAAATTTTACTTTAACCAAATTTTAAATTTAACTTTACCAAATTACCAAAATGAAGGATCTTGTATTGAGTTTTGATTAAGAATTAGAGACAAAACGTCCAGATTTGTTGTTATTCATGGTTCTTGTAGCGCGATAACACATCTTCCCACACAATAATGACACATGTCGACATGATTTTTGTAACATTGATGAGAATGCTCTTTTTGCGTTTCATTTAGGTAGTTTGTAGCATTCAAAAATTCTTGATCGCTACTGGTAGGTTTCTTTCGGGAGAAATTTTCACTGAAAGAGCTCCTGTATCATTAGGACAAGGCCAAGACAGTCTAACTCCAAATCTCCAGGTGAGCGGACGTTTTCGCGCCTTGCCCTTCCGACAGAGATACGTAGGTTTGCTGGCCAAGTCATGCTTGGAAACTGATGTTCATCTAGAGGGTTTTACGACTCGGTAGCAGAGAATCCGATCAACAGAGACAGGCTATTGAGAGATCACCTATTTCAGAACCCGACTATTGGGGAAACCTTACTCTTTTTGGGGCCACATGGCACAGTAATCTGTTAGTCAGATCGAGATTATTTCTAGACCCCTATCGGATTGCCCGTGGTCATACGCAGGGTTTTTGGACAACCAGTACGGGATAGGCAAGAAGAAGAACATAAGGAAATAAAGTCAGATAAACACATTTTTATTATATTTGCATGTACTGATAAAGATCACAGTTACCATTTATTCTTTTTAAATATGTTTTTACCATATTTTCATATACTGATAAAGATCACAATTACCGTTTATTTTTTTTTGTATTATCTAATTGCCGTCTGACCATGTTTGGTTATCCTTGAGTTATATATGTTTCTTTTTACTATTGTCAGAATAAAGGTAATAACCTCTAGTATATAAGTGTAGGGACTTAGAGACCAGCTAGGGTAATCTAGAGCGATTTGTTTCATTTTTGATTTATTTCACGGTAAGGTTTAGAGAACCACCTTCCCTAAATCTTCCTGTGTCCTGATTTCATGGTTTTATTTTTTCCATTTTTTTAATGTGCTTTCTGTCGTTTTTTTTTAGTGTGTTTTTTTTTGTGAAATACATGTGTAAAATTTATTAAACAGTTTTATTTAAGTTAGACTCTTTCCCGGTTCCACGGTCCTTTCTAATTATCAGATAAATTAACAAACCGGGTGGCGCTCAATTTGGTATCGCAGCTTCATCCTGTCCTGGACCTGCTTCCCGATGCTCCCGGCGAACTGCTGCCATCACTGTGATCTATATTTTCAAATTTTGTTCTCAAATGAGAAAATAATAGGTTACAAGTTATTAAAACACCTTTTCATAGAAATTGTATTTTCAAGTATCTGCTTCTCCTTTATATCATGGCGTAATTGAAAATATTTGTACCTGACTTTGAACTGGACAATGTATGAATTACCACAAGACCATAGAGGGGTATTTCCACAGTATTCTACGAACCTTTAAGGGCAATTTTATTGTTTTCTATTGTTTAGTTTGTTTCTGTCTTCTTTACAGTATAGCTAAGTCTTTAAGTCCATTTATATGAAATGGCAAGTTCTAGTCGTCGATTTTGCAAAAATCCGGCGGAGAAGTTTTGTTATATATGCAGACGATTTTTTTGTCTTCGGAACAGTAGGACAACAAAAGAACATTACAATAAGAAATATTGGCCTCATAGAACTTCTTTTGAACCTGGTATTTTGAACCCAAAAAAAGTGCTTCTTCCGCCTTTCCATATTAAGCTTGGCCTAATAAAAAACTTTGTCAAAGTCATGGACAAAGAAGGTAATGGCTTTATGCACCTAAAAGAAATATTTCCTCAATTAAGTAATGCAAAACTCAAAACAAGGCATATTTATTGAACCTTAAATAAGGAAGCTTCTAGGTGATTTTCATTTTTAAGAAAAAATTAATTAAAAGGAATTGGCAGCTTGGAAGTGTTTTGTAAGTGTAGTGAAAGGATCTTTGAGCAACAAGAAAGATGAAAACTATAAAAACCTCATAGATGAACTCTTGAAAGCCTGTGAAATTCTAGAGTGTCGCATGTCCTTAAAAATGCATATTTTACACTCCCATTCGGATTTTTTCGTAAAAATTTAGGTGCAGTAAGTGTAAGGGAGGTATTACCAGGACATCAGGACGTTGGAAGCAAGATACCAGGGACGCTGGAACCCCTGGAATCTATGCTGGACGACTAGTGCTGCTTTTTAAAAAGAGATAATGCTACAGAACACAAGAAAAAAAGTGAACATTTTTGTCACTGGATGACATCTCATGTAATATATTTTTTATTCACATAATCCTCAGTAATGTCCTTGCATAGATTTAACACGTTTTACATGTTTATAGTAAATAAATATTAGGTTGTAAAAATATGTCGTTTTTTTACCACCACCTGTTAAGACTACAAAATACTTCATATACACTTATTTTCATCAATGTTCAGAAAAAGGTTTAAATTTTTTGACCAGTGTAATTATTCGTCAATCTCTGGCTGACAATCCAACAAATACCGTTCCACAAACAGCATATTAACCAGATGTGACGCTATGTGACTTCTTCCTGTTTCTTTGATTGAAAAAACTACGTCGTGATGCCGCTTTGGGTCCATAGAAACCATTCGAGAAATTTATCTGACATCCAAGAAAGAAACACGAGAAATCGAGTATAGAAACTGTTTCGAAAACTGGAAGAACCACTGGACATACATTTGGACGGTCAAATAACTATTTTTTGTTTTAATTAAAAAGTCACCTTACTTATTAATCATTGTAGTAAACTTGAAGAGATTTACCACTAAACATCAAATCACTTTTTTTGACCTGCTCAATGCACGTTTCGCTAACCATGTTAGCATCATCAGGATAATGATTTAATCTGAGATTAAATCACCTGATAATGATTTAATCTTAGATTAAATCATCTCCTGATGATGCTAACATGGTTAGCGAAACATGCATCGAGCAGTTCAAAAAAAGTGATTTTGGTGTTTAGTGGTAAATCTCTTCAAGTTTAGTGTTTCACATCAAAGGTTCCAATAGAAGAATTAATCATTGTAGTATTTATTTTTAGTATAATAGTAATTAAGATTCTAATTCTTGTTTCAGTATGTCACTAGCAATGAAAACTAATTAAAAAAAATGAATAAGCATTATTTAAATTCCGATAATATCTAATATTAGTTCTGGAATCTATAGCAGCATGATAAATCATAGCCGCTTTTATAGCTGCCAGTAGCAGTTTGGATATTTTGGAATTACAACGGACTTATTCGATTTTAAACGGATTGAGGATGAATTATTGCTGAGTAATTGATCTAAAAAACAATGCAGCTTTTCAGCTCTCAATTCAACTCCAGGCGATATAACTGGCGTTAGATATTTATTTATTTATTTTTTTTTCATTGACCTTTCAATGAAATATTGTTTTTCAATGTTAAAAAGATTGATGAATATTATTTAATGAGTGTTTTTGTATCAGAAAAATAAATATTTATTAATCAAAAATAGTCTTTATTTTCCATGGGGCTATTTTTCTTCTTTCCTGAGATTATTTTGTTTCAAAAAGAAAATAATCTAAGGAAAAAAAACCAAACCAGACCGAAGTTAAAAATAAAACGAATATTTCTCACATTTTTTTCAGGTCCTTTACTATACAGGGTGTAAGGAAAAGTACTTTCCTAGATTTAACCAACGATTCTTCACATTATTTTAAAGAAAAAAATCTTTGCAAAAAGGGCCAAAAAACGACGGATTCGCGACAGAAGTTATTCTACATTTAAGTTATTAAATCAAAAAGCCGAAAGAATTAATATTATATATAGCCAAAAGTTCCCTCTCCCTCCTTTATCATTTGAACGGTTATACTGAAACTAATGAAACAAGGAATGCGAAAATGACTGCACGTAAACTCCTTTTCTAGTGATAACTGATGACGTAATCATCATAAATGGCGTCACAGTGTCAATGTGATCAAAAATTTTCAATGGGATCTTATGGTAAGTGACACCTCGTTTGAAAGGTATTTAAAAATCTATTTCAACCATTTTTGTTTTATTTAACCATAATTTTGTTTGGGTTCAAATTAGTTTGAAGCATAAAATAAATAAATACTAAAATTTCAGTTTAGCGTATAATTAATACAGATTCACAAGTCCGTCCTTACACTAAATGTTCAAAATGTGTATCACCTACTTCCTGACAGTAAAAACATCTTATTGGTAAACTCATGTCGCACTGGTTCAAATGTTTCAGCGGAAATTGCACTATACTCTTCAAGAATTTGTTGTCTTAAAAGATCAATAATGTCAGATGTTGTAGCATATACTTTAGAATTAAGGTACCCCCCCCGCCCCCATAGAAAAAAATTGAAAGGTGTAAGATCCGGTGATCGATCCAACCATTCTATCGAATTTTGTCGTTCAATTCATCTACCACGATATACAAATAATGTCTTACTGGAGCGCAATAGTGTCGAAGAGCTCCGTCTTGATGGAACGTGATTTCGAAGTTACCAAATTCATCTGGATTGTCTTCCAGAATTTCGGAAATTATCTCTAACATCTCCAGGTACGCTTTACCGATTAAGTTGCCATTCAAAAATTAAGTCCTAACTATGTGGTTTCCCAGAATACCTGCCCAGACATTTACTTTTTCTAGAAACTGTGTATGTTTCCAACATGAGGATTTGAAAAAGATAGAAAGTACTTTCGTCACTAAAGCAAATTGTTTTTAAATAATTTCGTGTTTGATGAATTCTAGTGGTGATATTTTCACAGAATTGCAGTCTTCGGTCGGGGTTGTCATCTAAAAGTTGATGCACCATTTATAATTTATAGGGGTGAATTGTTTTTTTCAACATCCAGTGCACCGTCCTTTGACTGATTTCACAGATAGATGCAACTTGGCATGTAGAACAAGTTGGCTTTACTACCATTTCTGCAATTATATCAATTTCTTTATTATTATTATTAAAAATCATTATAATAAATTATCAATAAAACTTTTTGGCCTGCCAGATAGTTTCACATCTTTAACACTCGCTGTTATTTTAAATTTATGAAGAAGCTTCCTCAAATATCTCGATATAGGGCGATCGGAATACCCCTTATTAAAAAGGTGCTCCGCAGAATGAATATTCTTTCCGCATTCACCAAGCATTAAGGCAGCTGCTATCTTGTCTTCTAAAGCATGTATTACTGTGTTTATTTAGAAACTCAAACGTTTCGTGCAAAAAGATTTCAAGTAAATATTCAAAACTTGAAACCTTGTAAAAGCAGACAAAGTAAAAGAAGTTAAAGAATTTCAAAAACGTCAACTTTTTGACGGTTCTCCAGAGGCGGACTTGTGAATCTGTATTAATCATATGCTAAATTGAAATTTTAGTATTTATTTATTTTATGCATCAAAACTACCTTTAACCCGAACAAAATTAGTATGGTTGAATAGGTCTTTTAAATACTTCACAAACGAGGTGTCACTTGCCATAGGATCCCATTGAAAATTATTAGTCACAATGGTACTGTTATTACGTCATCAGTAATCACTAGAAAAGGAGTTTACGTGCAGTCATTTTTACATTCCAAATTTCATTAGTTTAAGTATAACGGTTCAAAAGATAAAGGGGAGGATTTTTGGCTAGCACCGTATGTGCAAAACCATATTTACTAAGAGCCACATTAGCTGTGGTGTCTAAGGCGTCAGCCCTACGTGACGGCAGTTAATGTGGAGCGGGTTCGAATCCCGTACTAGGCAAAAAGTTTTTCTAAAATTTTTGTGAATGTTTCTAGGTAATAGTGTAAAATCTGACAAGGAATCACCGCTCAGTTACGCCAGTTCGAGGTTGGGTAAGGCCTCATGCCTTCTGAGAGGTTTTCTGCGTTGGTCACTCGCCAGTCGGTAGGCTTTTCGAGATACTTTCGGTTAAGTACAAAACCAAGGGTTGATATCTCGAGGGGGGTGCTGACCGGGGTTTTCGGTAGTTGATGACCGTGGTTCGGAACAGTCGCTAAATAGCCTTCTCACTTTCTGATGCGCCTCTAACCCCAAAACTTTACTTTACATATTTACTAAATATTAATTGACTATTACTTAATAAACTACAAATAAATTAATGAACAATTTTAAATTTTATTTAAAAATTAAGAATTATCTCATACCAGCCAGCATTGAGGGGGTAATGTCGCAACTTTATTTCAACATAAATTGTTTCAGTTTCGGCAAAAATTATTTCAGAGTATACTAGTGCGCGCATTTAAGTTTAAGTTTTAATAAAAAATATATTGTGTATGCTAATGTCAGGATTTTATTTAAGGAGAAACTCTTCAAAATTCCAAAGGGGCTAGGTGTATTTTCTGGAAACTGTAGCCTGTAGCCCGGCAAATATTTGCTATGTTTCTCAAAGACTTATGGATACGGGTAGTCTCGTTCCAAAATTTCAAAATGTTATTGATCCGAGAAATTGATCCTGAAGTCCAGGATCGAATTTTACATCGTGTTAAAGAGGGTTGTACTAAAAGTATTTGAAGTGTTACACGACTAGTTAGAGTTCCCATTAGATTGTACATAAAGCAATAAAAGAGCAATTACTCCACCCGTAACATGTACAAAGAGTACAAGCACTCTTATCAGCTGGTTTTTCACGCAATCAAAAATATTTTAAATAGTTTATTGACCAAAACTAAAGGAATCCAAATTGTTTGTTCAATATTTTATCAACGGACGAACCTTCTTTCACGAGGAATGGAATGGTGGACATTTTGAACAGTTAATTTAATCTATCGTGGGTCGCACTTGTGCAAAAAACGCACACCTAGTGTTTTTCGTGCCACTCTCCTCTTCAAAGGCGACGGTGGGCACCCCCCTCTCCCTCCGCAGTAGTCGCTTCGTCATCACAGGGACAAAAAAGCACATTACGCTTCGGTCGCAATGTGCTTTTTTGGTAATTTCGTCACATTTTCATCACGTCACATTTTCTGAGGTTTGTATTTTAATTTTTTTTGTCTTGCATTCATCTCTCTTGGTTATATTTCACCAGTTTATGAAGTTGTTCAGTCGGATATAGAGAAAACAAGGGATTGTTATGAGGTAAGCGTAATTCGCACATTGCGACCGAATATCATTGCCGACTCGTTATGGCCCAATTAAATTACTTCTTTTGTTCTTTGTTTCAGATTTTTAGATACATTGTGAATAAGAGGTTCGATTTGAGTAACGAAAAGAATGTCGAGGAGTTAAGAAATTACTTGGGAGGTGATTATCATGAGGATCCAGTGCAAACAGAAGATTTGGGTGAAGAAAGGAGATGGGGTTAAAAAACGATACGGCTATTGAACAGGAGTATACTGACTATTCTGATTATAAAGAGGCTTGTGATACTGAAAAAGAAGAAGGGCCAATCACATTAGGGAAGGATAAGAAGACGAAATGGACCAGGAAGCCACCGAATAAAGGTAAGCGCAGAGGACCTGTAAACATTATTACTCGCCTTCCAGGGGTCGTAGATGCAGCGAGGCAGGCCAAAACCCCGGTAGAGTGTTGGAATCACTTTTTCACCGATTTCGTGCACGAAATAATAATGACATATGCAAATCAATATGTCGAGACGATCAAGGTAGACTTTAAATGAGAGAGGGACATTAGGCAAACTGATATCACTGAAGTGAAGGCATTTATTGGTTTACTATACCTTGAAGGGACTTATAAAGGAAACCTATGTTATGAGCCTAAGACGGTTTAAAATCTTAATCAGGTGTCTTCGCTTCGAAAAGAAAACAACATGACAGGCTCTGCCATGTTCGGGAAATCTTTGAACTAGTTGTCGAGAATTGTTAAAAGAACTATTTTGAGGGAGAAAACGTTACAATCGATGAGACGGTCCTAGGTGTCAAAGGAAGATGCCTTTTCCGTCAGTACATTTCCTTAAAATCCAACAAGCATGTGATCAAAATGTTTGTCCTCGTGGATGTAATGATGACCTATACGTACAACTTGGAAGTATGCTGGCTCACAACCTGAAAGTCCTTTTAAAGCGAGCAACAAACCACCTGACATCGTCAAACGAATGGTTCTCTTATTCGGAAGTGGGCGAAACATCACAACAGACAATTTGTTTACTAACTTTGCGCTTGTTGATATAAAAATATAAGCTCACCAACGTTAGCACAGTAAGGAAACATAAGAGAGACAGTTTCCACCATCCTTCTTGAATGTGAGAGGAAGGAAGCAGTATAGCAGTATGTTCGGGTTCAACGATGGGTTTCGATATACGAAAAAATGTGATCCTTGTTTCTTCCCTTCATAATGATGACTCAATTCATTCTTTATCTGGACAGGAAATGAAGCCAGAGATCATAACGTTGTAGAATTCTACAAAAAGTGGAGTGGATACTGCAGCCCAAATTTGCTCAACTGATAATGTATGCTGAAGCAACAGGTGATGGCCAATGGTAATCTTATACGATGATCAGAGTGTGGCTGGGATCAACTGCCTTATCGCTGACGAGGGTAGAAAAGGAGACAGAAGAACCAGCCAGAGAAGTTCAACCCCATGAGAAGTTTTGGTGATGATGATAATAAGGGCAAACCATCCTTCAAGAGGCGTAGGTGCATTCGCTGCACGACTGACCCTGGTTTAAGAAGGCCTACTGTGCCGAGATGTCTGCGTTGTGTCAAGCAATAAACACGCAAACGACGTCTGCGATGAGTCCAAAATTGTCATCTTTCCAACTTTTTCTGAGGAGCCTAAATCCAGCGAATCTGAGGTGCCCGGAGTTCACCAGGATCAGACTGAAGTGCCTATGTGGTTTTTTGTGTTTTCTTTTAACGTTGGGTCACCACTCAGTTTAAATTTTAAAACAACTTCGGTGGGGAGCCAAAAATGGTTTTGGGTAATATATTTTTTTTTAATTCATTAATCTGTGGGTGCTTTTGTGTGTCATCGATCCTATGTGTGCTATTGTGTCCTTTTATTGGCACATTGCAACCGAACAAACGCGCCAAAAGGTTGCGACCGACGGAGAGTTAATAAAACACTAATAATAAATAAATAAATAAATAGACACTTTATTTAGCATATGCAGCTAATAGGAACAAAACAAAGATAATATACAAGAAAAATAAAAGTAATAAAAATTCTAGGAAATCGTAACAAAAGAAAATACAATGAAAAGGCAATAATTAACAATGTACAAATGATAAAACATTCTGTTGCTTCAAATAATAATTTAGCAGTTTATTAAATACATGCTCATTAGGAGCGCTCTCTGTATGGGCGAGCAAAGTATTGAAGAGGCAAACATCTTCTCAAAACAATGTCTTCTGAAGAACAGTAGTTCCCACAATTGGTACATCATGATTGTTCTTATAACGGGTGTTATAAGTTAATAATATAATAATAATGTTAATGTTATAAGTTAATGTTTACACCAAAGTTGTTTACAGTAATGTTTGCACCAAAGAAGTATTCAAATAGTGGGACAACAAATTATGTTTCATTTTATATATCAATCGAATGTTACCCCTTCAATGGCCCGCACAACAGCAAACCAGTCCAATGATCGCAACATTACCTCTATCGGTGTATACCTACTTCAGTTCAATAGTACACGCATAGCCTTGTTCTACTGTATTTGGAGTTTACAAATACTCTCCTTATTACATAAAAATATCACAGTGAAGACATACAGTAAGTAAAATGGGGCAAAACTATAGTATTATACACAAGCCTCTTCGACCAGGGTGACAAATGTGACAATATACGAATCTTGATACATATATAACTATTAATATATGATTACAAAACGTTAGCTGAGGATCCAACAGTACTCTCAAGTATTTAATTTCATTTACAATTTAAATATCACAACTGTTAATATTTATTTTTAACCCTAACTTATTAAATCTTTTGCAGTTTGCCTTAGACCCTATCACCATGCATCTTGTTTTCAGTTCATTTAGTTTAAGTTTATTTTTACATATAATATTATTAATATTATATTAAATAGTATTGCCAGTTCACTATTCAATTTTTCAACCATTTCCGGTAAATTATATCCAGACATAGATATGAGAGTATCATCCGCAAAAAGACTAATAAAGCAACTAAAAAAGACTAAATAAAGCAGTTATCCAATATTGTAGAAATAGCGTTAGCATATATTAAAAACAGCAACGGGCCCAGAACACTACCCTGGGAAACTCTCCAAACACTTTCCCTCCTTGTGGACACTTCCCTCGACCCTCGTTCTATGATGTCTGCCTGTTAAGTAACTCTTGATCAATTTCAAGATTTTTGATCTCACATCATAACTTAATAATTTTTAGTATATCCCGGTCAATAGTTTGGAATGCTCGCTTTAAATCTATAAACATACTAAGCACAATTTTCCCGTCCTTTATATCGTTTCTCCATATTGCGCATGCATACTGAATAACCGTCTCACATGAATGTTTTTTCCTAAACTCTGATTGAGCAGAAAGTAACAACTGATTGGTTTCAAAATAAGTTCTCAAATCTGCACAAACAACAGTCTCGATGAATTTATCAAGAATAGGTAATACATTAATTGGTCTAAAGTCACTTTAAGTTCACTAGGCTTAGGTATTTTCGGAATTGGTACAATAATGCTGGTTTTTAAGTCCTCTGGAAAAGTATTCCTTTCAAAACTTATATTTCTTTTTGTTCTTAATGTTAGGTGTCTTAATAATGCTTTGTTCTAACACAACAAACAAAATGTATGCTGAAGCGTATAGAACAAATGGCTATAAAAAATTATACATTTATACATTTTATTTTCAAACAACACTTTAAGATGCCAATACAACAAAAAAAAAAGAATTTCGATGGATCGAAATGAACAAAGACATTGCCATTTAATAGGCATTACAATTGGTTTTCTGTAGAAATGGTTACATTTTTGAAACATCTTTTAAGAGAAATTTTTGTTCAAAAAAATTTTAAAAACTGTTGGTTGAATTTACTTTATTAAATTATTTTCGTTTACACCCTGTATATCTTCATAGAGTAGACGAAATGAAAGTTGCCATTCGTGAAGATATAGGAACTCTGTCAGAAAAAATGTTGATATGTGTGATGTCATACTTAAAATTTTTGGAATAAAAATAATCAATTTATACCAAAACTGAAAACTAAAGAACTTAGAGTAACTTCAAAAACATGAGTTCGTCTCGGGCAACTCATAGCAATGCATTACATTTATTTGGGTTAATATCTGTTATATTCTCATTAAAAAATACTGTCAAAGAATCTAAAAGAAACTAAACTATACTAAATATTATGCTGATTATATCAGTAGATATCCCTTTAGCTATTTACATGTTTTTACATTTAAAATACACGAAATATTCACATTATCTCATCACGAAAAACTGACAGGTTCTTTAATATATTCTAATGTTAGAGACTGTGTGACAGTTCATGCATTTTTCAGTTAATAAAATATTTTATTCGGAAACTTGAAAAAGGGATTTTCAGATAGTGGACAAGAAAAGCGAGACAAATTTCCATGGGGGACGTTTTTATTTTTTCGGTAGCCTTATATATTATTTAATGTCGTCTCTTCTAGGGAGGTCCAAACAACTTTATCGCATATTTATTCAAGATTTTTACGACGGTGACGGATTTCACTTTATTGAAATTCCCATATACTAAATGAAGAAAACTAAAAAATAACCGCTAAGTTAAGTTAAAATAGTCTATGCATTTAGTATCATGATTTCTGTTTCAATAAAAAAAAAAACTTTGCAGATCTCCCTGTTTAAAGTTTTGCTTGAAGTTTTAAAGAAATGATCTTGGTCTGATACAGAGATGGTCCAAGTATTATTCAAATATGATTCGTTAGTTGGCGTACTGTGAAGATTCAGATGCTTGTGTTTAGTTGCTTGTGTTGAAATAGATAAAATTGAAATTGGAGCTGTTAAAATGAACATTGGTGTAGGTGGTTTAACACCGATGGATATACAAAAAGAGTTTATAGGATTCTCCCTCTTTGTTTTTGACTATAAAAAAAAGTAAACGTGTGTATATATTCGAATGAAGATGATGAATGCTCAGTACGCCCAAAGTAACAAAAATCCGACAAAATCGTAAAAAAATAGTGACAAGAAGCTGCTTGACTTTAATAAAAAATATAAATATGTTGTTTATATAAAACTTAGAAATAGCTCTTAAGTTGATCCCATATACGAGGGTTGCTATTTATGTATCCGGAATAATTAATAGTAACAAATATTTACCAGTGAAAATGGTAAAAGTAGAGTTTTGCATACGTTTGAACCAATTTTCATAGCACTTTTTCCATTCCGATTGAGGTATTTCCAAAACATGCATTTTGAACGCATCAACCGCTTCTTCTGCGGTCGAAAATCGTTGCCCACGTAATTTATTCTTAACGGACGGGAGCAAAAAAAAATCATTGGGTGCCAAATCACGACCGTATGGCGGATGACCCATCAATTCGATGTTTTAACTAGTCAAATAATGAAGAATGATTCTGCATCGCAGGTTGTTTTTCCTTATTTCTTTCGGGCAAACAAATGGTTGTGTACCATTCAAAATTGACTGTTCTACGATTTTCTAGTGGCATTGTAGCTACACGTCCATTTATAAAAAAAAAAACATGCGACAACTTGCTTAAAAGTGTTTCTTGTGTGAACAACTTTTGTTGGGTTTGGCTCATTTTAAAACACCCATACAGTCGACTGCTGTTTACTTTCGGGCTCCGACGCATAGATCCAATATTTGTAACCTGTGTAGATGTTATACACGGCTTTTGACGCACCATGATTTTATTTTTTGAGTATGACAATAGACACGAGCCTTTTCTTGAGCGATTGTCAAATTATGGGGAATCCAATGCACACAAATCTTTTTCTCGGTTAAATGCTGATGTAAAAAATTTCTGTATGCTTCTAATACTAATACCCAGGGATGCTTCAAAACGATACTTCATAATGATCTTGTTTTATCAGTTCGCGCACAGTATCGATGTTTTCTGGCACAACAACCGATTTTGGAGATCTTTTGGAGAATTCTGCTGCATATCTGCATATCACTAAACCAGTGATATGCAGTGGTATTAGATAGAGCTTTACCACCGAAAGTCGAAGTGAGTTAATCGATGCATTTTTATTGAGATTATCCACGTCGAAGCTCGTTGTAAATCATCGCACGAAAATTCTCTCGAGTTAATTCCATTTTTCGAATTTTTGAATGAAATTTTCAAGTCACTAAACAATACAAACAGTGTCCGTATAACAAAACGTTCTAAGTACATATACAGTCAACAATGTCAAGCTTTACTATTTATATGTTAGATGGTGTCTAGCAACACCATTGTTACCAATTCCGGATATATAAAGAGCAACTCTCGTACATGTATAAGTTGTATCGTTTCACTGCATTGTTTGAGTTGAAGTTGATTATATTGTTTTGACGCGCTTATATCGATATATCGTTAGAATAAAGAATCGTCAGAATTCGATAGAAAGTTTAAAACCTACGGTTTAGGTTAGCTACGTGCTCAGTCCACAATTGTTCGCGACTATTGCAGACGAAGCCAAACAAAAAATAGCAATACTACTTTAGAGTTTTCAGAAACGGAACAAGTTAAATTATCAGAATTTTTATTTTCAGCCATGGTAATAATAGCCGATGCAGAGGCGAACTTACAATATAATTTGAACGTATCAAACGAAGACTCAAAGAAAATGAATATGTACATATTATACATTCAACACAAGATGAACACAATGAGTGCAAATCAAAAAATTTAAATACACAATATTAGAATATACAAATAAGTTATTGAACGATTCAACAATAGACGATTTACAATTAGAAAAATAGGAAATATTTCAAAATGAAATTATTAGGAAATAGTTCAAAATCAATTCTTGACCTTTAACCAAAAATTTTTATGATATACTGAAAATATACTACACGATATGTGTGAAAGAGCATTAGACGAAGCCGGGGGTTATATTTGTATGGCATTTTTTAGAGCATATTTGTTCTTTAAGATCAAATAAACATTACCAGATTACCACCTGTAGTTGTTATTGTGCTTCATTTTAATATTTCGACACTCATATTGGACATCTCTGTGTTATACACAAACTACATATGATTTTTATATAGCTATGATATTCTTTCAGGGCAAAAACATTAGTGATTTTTCAATATTTCATTTTATATAATTATTTTATCAATATATATTGACAATAGATCGGTATAACAACACTTTTTCTTCAAAAACCATCTTTGACAATGTATTGTAAAAATACCACTGTCGTTAAATATGTAGATAATGGGAGCAGTCAGGTATTATCCTTTTTTATGCTTTCAGTTCGAAGCAAGAAGCGATTTGAGAGCGAAATAACAAGGACGTTTTAACGTGGGGTATGCTAAGGTTTACATAATCTACATCCGCATAAAAAAGAAAACGAATGGACATTTTAAAATGAGTGAAAACATATAAAATAAAATAGTTCCCGAGGATGGATTTGCTGTTACATCCTCACGTTAGAATTTCACTTACTATAAAATATTATCCAGGAAAATAGTTCGATATTCAACATTTTTAAGTTATTTTTATAAACAATTCTGTTATTCCTACATTTAATAGTAGTTACATTGTGGTGACAAATATTTTCGTCTAATTTTCTTTTAGTATAGGTTTGTTCAGCTCTGTTCTATTTTTTACGTTAATACACAGCTGAAAGATTTTTTTGTGTGTTACTGTGTGTAGCTGCGAAAATTAGATGAATTACATACATTAGTGCTAAACAATCCTTTATGAATGAAGAAAATTTGCACGAAAATTGTTCCGAAAAACCATCCATGTTATTTAATCCACGAAAATTAGATGAATTACATACATTAGCGCTAAACAATACTTCATAAATGAAGAAAATGTGCACGAAAATTGTTCCGAAAAACCATCCATGTTTTCACTTTTTGAGGTAAATTGAAAGTGACCCTCATTTTTTGGAACATATCATTATTGGTGACGAGGCGCATTGTCGCCATTTATTTTCAGAACGCAGAAAAATCAAGAGAATCAATTAAGAGTTCAAACCTTCACAGAAGAGGCATCATATATTGACCTGAAGAAAGGAAACCCCTACATTTTCTGCTCTGAAAGACATTTTATGTGAGCCTTTATTTAATTTTACTTTTACTTTTTATTTTATTTGTTGTACTGCAATTTTAATTTCTTTAAAAAAGTTATCATGCCTAGAGTGCGAAGACGTGCACATTTTTGCCAGTTGACAAAATTTGAGAGGAGCTGCATTGTAGATCTAAGAAAGGCCGGATTATCTTTTCGGAAAATTGGAAGAAGAATGAATAGGACGGTTCACACAGTGTTGAGAACTTCTAGGGCGTGCCGATGAAGGTCGACAACAACGACCTAGATTCGCAGGACGCCATCCAGCTACGACAGAACTCCAGGAGTGCCGTATTCTGTTTTTGGCCATAAGAGACCGTTTTTCAACTTCAAGGTCAATTGCTAACTAGTGGTACGAAGAGAATGGAAATTTAATTGGAATGGGCTCGTTTTTTACAGAGGTAGTGTGACGGCTCAGCGGTATATCGAAAAAATTGTAGACTCTCATTTGTTACCCTATCTTCGAACATTTCCAAATCCACCTTTCCAGCAGGATAAGGCACACCCACACGTTGCACGTGTTACTTTACCTCATTTTAAAGGAGCCCAAATCAATTTACTACCTTGGCCACCGAGGTCCCCGGACCTTATCACAATGCAGCATGTGTGGGATATCATAGGTCGAAGATAGTTCAGATTGCCACACTATCCGCAAACTTTGAAGGCACTACGAGGCGAAATTCAAGTAGTATGGGACAATATACCTCAAGAAGAAATTGACCACCTAATTAGATCAATGTCTAGGCGCTTCGACAAATGTATACAAAGTGGAGGTCGATTCACCCATCACTGGTGGTTCCTGGTGTTCTTTTTATGTCACTTGGTATATATCGGTCCAATTTCAGAACACGCTCGCTTTTTAAGGAAACATAATTTTCATATAGTATTTAAAACCCCCAAGTTAACCGGAAAATTACTTTTTAATGCCAAAGATAAAACGCCACAAAATAAAAAATCTGGACTTTATGTCTTAAGTTAAAACGAGTGCAATAGCTGCTATGTGGAGCAAACAGGCCGAGGTTTTCAGACCAGATTCAAAGAACGCCAATCTGCGCACCTAGCAAGGAAACAAAATTCCAATTTCGCGAACCATTTTACAGATACCGGACATATATTTTCAGAGAAAACAAATTAAAAAAATTATATATAGCGTCAAAAAGCAAAAAAAAACATTTCAGAAGCAATAGAAATTTACAAATACAATAGAGACCAGTCTAGACAGTTATTAAATGATCAGACAGATCTCCGAAACTCCCCACTATTTCAAATATTATAAAAAATACCCTCAGTAAAACTGTAAAAAATATATATATATATGTATATATATATATATATATATATATATATATATATATATATATATATATATATATATATATATATATATATATATATATATATATATATCTTGCCCTACAAGAAACACGCATCACAGATGAGGATACGGTAGACTTCGGAAACTATCGTATATTCAAAAGCAGGGCAGACAAACGGATCGCCAGGGGTGCTCCGCTTCTGGGCGTATCCTTTATGGTACATAAAGGGATAGTTAACTCTATTAAGGAAATTACCCCCATAAACAATAGACTGATGACAATGCCCATACAGTGCGCCAATAAAAATACACCATGATCAACGTACACGCCCCCACAACCGGGGACAACAAGAAAGACCCCAAGTCTAGAGAGAAATTCTGGGCAACACTAGAAAAGATAATGGCAAAGGTCCCAAAGAATGACGTCAAAATTTTACTGGACGACTTTAACGCTCAAATCGATAGGGAAAAAACCGTAGGCAAATTCCCGGGTCACAAATTCACCAACAAGAACGGCATACGACTCATCGAACTATGCCAACAGAATAACCTGAAGATCATGTCAACATCTCTCAGAAAATCTCCACGAAAACAGAAGACATGGAGATCGCCTATACAACAGATTGGTGAAATCCAGATAGACCACGTTGGGATCTCATATCCACAACAAAGAGAGATCCATGATGTTCAAGTCTGCAGGGCCGCAAACATCGACTCAGACCACTACCTAACACGAACCAAAGTAAAATTCACCCCAAGGAGAATTCATCAGAAGAAGGCACATCTGCAGAAATTCGACCCAAAAAGGATCAAGAAATCCAACATAACAGAGGAATGGGAAAAGGTACATAATATATATATATATATATATATATATATATATATATATATATATATATATATATATTATGTATAAGATTTGTATTGATAACGTACGTAGTGCTGTAGTTAGTATATTTATGGCAAATTTCGCTGCTGTAGCGATGAGCGGGGTCATCGAGAGCGAACTCCTAGAACATACCGCTTTTAAATTATAATACATTTATTTGTTTTGCCTTTATTTTATTTTTGTCTCCACACACCAAGTGCGTCGCATAGAAGGAATAAAATTTCCCAGAAGTAGAGGAAAACATCTGAGTTTAACTGATGAGTTCTTAAAGAATGAAACCGGCCTTAAGATGTGCATGCATTTTTCCTTCTAGTAATCGAACAAGATATAGTTCGTCTAGTCCTACTACCTGATTTTAATAATACTGCTAATTATTGTATATTGATAATTCGTACGATCAAGTAGACATAACTTTCTCTATATTCTTTTTGTTTGACCAGGATTATTCCATAGTTAGTGGCCGTAGTTCGGATTTCACATTAAGCCGTAAGTTGGTAAATATCAACTAGTGCGTTAACATGCTTCTAACTGAAATAAACTAACTAAAAATAAGAACGATCCTTTTTCAAACAAAAAACACCCACCATTAAATGCGAGGTATTAAGACTGTACGAGCAAAATCCTATTTGCAAGTGTTAGACGCTAAAGTGCATAATAATATTTTATCAGTCCTCCGGAGCGTTTTAACATAGCGCATGGCAAGCAATTTAATTAAAACTGACTTCCACTTGAAAAGAAACAAATTTGTGCAAATTTCTATTAGGGTCCCTAACCGCATACAGATGGTTCTATTGTGCCAGGAACAATGTTCTTTCTCTAAAGAAAATCAATACATAAATCGGAGTCAAAATCATGGTCAGAATATGAAATGAACCAGAGGGATAATTTTTCTGTAGGTATGAAACATACTAATTATAACTTATTGACATTGCACCGGAAACTTTTTTGATATATAAAGAGACGTTATTAGCCTTGTTTTCTTGGTAGGATTTTGATGGAATATTAATAAAAACGTCAGGCTGTTAGTGAAGCTTAAAATTAGGTTTTATTATTTGGAAAGTAATTGGGGACTGGTTGGATTTGGATCAAAAATATAATAAAGACTTTTTATAAGGAGTTTTTTTTTTTAATTTTAAATTGAACCCAAATGTTTCCTCTTCTTATTAAATTTGGAAATTGATTATTTGTCATTAAAATTCTAAAAACGATACTGATAAGATATCAAATATATTTTATAATTCTATGTATGCATTACAGTATTTTGTACTCTGTGTATATATATAAATATATCTGTGACAGAAAATCGGTCGCGAGAAAGTAACTTCCAGGATTATAGTTTCCAAACGATGCACTTCATATTATCTTTACATAATATATATATATATATATATATATATATATATATATATATATATATATATATATATATATATATATATATATATAATCGAAAAATTGTGAACTGGGCCCGTGGAGAATAGTATTAAAAAGCTAAGGAAGTTCACCCATGCTCCACGTCGTGCTTTGCCATTCCTTCATCCGCCATCCAAAGCGCCAACAAGCGTCTCCCAAGACCGGTTTCTGGCTTTAAGAGGTCATCAGTTGGGCTCAAGCTGGACACCTGAAAAGCGGATGAAGGAACGACTAAAGCCATGATATTTAAATTGGCCACGTCGAATGTAATGTAATGAAAAATGTAATTTTTTGATCATACCTGGTACTTACCCGAGGTTAGACGGGTCACGAACGGTTTCGCACAGCCAGACTGCTGCGACAGTTTACCGCAGGATGGCGTGGCTGCATGTGATTGCAGCCTCCATTCGACATGGCCAATTAAATGGCTTTAGTCGTTCCTTCATCTCCTTTTCAGGTGTCCAGCTTGAGTCCAACTGATAAAGGCTTAAGACCAGAAACCGGTCTTGGGAGATGCTTGCTGGCGCTTTGGATGGCGGATGAAAGAATGGCAAAGCACGACGTGGAGCAGGGGTTAACTTCCTTCTTTTTAATATATATATATATATATATATATATATATATATATATATATATATATATATATATATATATATGTATGTGTGTGTGTGTGTGTGTGTGTGTGTGTGTGTGTGTGTGTGAAAACAGCGTGTTGAATTAACCCAGCGTCCAATGAACCCCAGTGGAACTCAGCGGTTGGTGTATGTGAGCTACTGTTGTCTCATTGGAGTCTCATTGTTGTTTTTTGGCTATTTATTTTTTATCTTTACCACAATAATCACATTATTGTTAAGCTATTATAATATTTTCTTCATTGATTTATATGAAAGGTTTTTCTGAATGAGGTAAATCTTCAACTGCTTCTTTAAATTTCGCTTTTTAGACAAAATTTAATACAAATTATTTACTCGATAAACTTATCCGTTTAAAAAAATCGCGGATAGCAATTACTAAAGACGCTATCATTTTCAATTTAACAAGTCAATAGATATAAAAATTCTGTCAGATGTCATAGACAGTCATACCAACTTAAAAACTAACAAACCAACTTAAAAAATAACAAAATTCACCTTGCTTTTGTAGTACATACTGTTATTCAAGAAAGGGTTCATAGAACCATGGCTCTTATTAGTCATGTTAGTAATATAATGTTGAATATAATACAAGAACGATTGAAACATTATAAGATTCTCACACAAATTATTCAGAAACAGCCTGCCTTTATTCATTTATTCTATATATTTTTGGTGGTGTTTTTTTGATTACTCAAAAACACATGATATGGTAAAGTGATATCATCTTTGGGTTGGAGTTCAAATAATGGTATCTGTACGTAATAATGGCACCTTTTTTCTTCATAACATGACTATATAAATAACAAAGCATTTTTCAGAGTCGATAACGAAATGACCACCAATTTCAAAATAGGAAAATGAGACCGTTAAAGCTGCGCTCCTTTTCGTAACATTAAAGAGTTATAAAAAATTGAAGCACAGTGGGCTCATGGAGAAAAAAGAAACAAAAAACTCGACTGAGGACGGCTTAAGGCCAGAAACCGGTCTCGGGAGAGATGCTTGCTGACGTTTGATGTCGGCTGAGCACGGAAAATATTTTCTTTGCTTTTTTTTTAATATTTTTATATTCTCCACAAGCCTAATGTAAATTTTTTCATGCATACCTGGTACCTAAATGGTGCATGAAACGGGTTACGAACAGTTTCAGACAGTTGTGTTGTTTTGAACCACAGCATGGCGTGAGCTGAATTTAATTGCGGCATCCGACATGACCGATGTACATATGTGGTCGGACTTTTGGTCATTCTTTTAGTTGTTTTTGTTTTGTTGCGTTCAACTTGAGTTCGATTGATGACGGCTTAAGGCTAGAAGCCGGTCTCGAGAGACGTTTGTTGACGTTTAAGCATACTGGTCGATCTCCGAGGAAAATATGAGGCCATTTTTCAAAATGATGTAAAAATTGATCACAAAAGTAACACTGAACAGACTCAAAGACTAACTGTTGTTGACAGATTTTTCGTTTTTGCTAAAAAGTTTTTGACACGAATATTTTGCATTTTCCGTAGGTAAGGTCATCAATTTGGGTGCATGTATAAGGAATGATGGGGACTGCTAAGGCGAAATAAAGAGGCAACCTGAAATGAGTACATTAGCATCTACATTAGTAGAACAAATATATAGAAAAGCAACAGTATTTCCATGCCGAGTAAACTACGTATAGTAAGTATCATTATATTGCCTGTCTGTACATACGGCTCCGAAACATGACACTAAATACCGCTTGCTGCAAATGTATTTGAAATGAGATGCTACAGACACATGCTGCGAGTTCCTTGGGTAGGACACCGAACCAATATCTTAATCATAAGGAAACTAACGAAGGTGCACAGAAATGTCTACAATTCAACTACGTATACTTTTTCGATCACGTAATTTGGCAGGATGGTATAGCGAAAATGTCTATTCAGGGAAAGGTAGACGCTAAACGAAAAAAAGGTGGGCAGCCGGATAGATACGTCAATCAACTTAAGATCTTTACCAAGTTATCACTGGCAAAAATTATGAAACTGGCAGAAGACAAGAAACCAGTGGTGAATCATAGTTTCCTACATAGTGTAGATGGAGTGAGGCTTAATAACGGGCTACGAGAAGACGCAATAATATAAAAAAAGTAAATAAAAAAAAACGAAGAAAATGTGAATAATATTGTGTTTCGACAGATGAGTTTTTAGTAGTTTGTGATTGTTCAAATAAAGACCAGGAAAAATACCTGAGCATTTTGTTGTAATAAAAGGAATTTTTCTAATTATCAAATTCCATTTAACTGTACGCAAGAACATTTTCGGCAAAGATCAGCGCTGACTAGATAGAGAATGGCGTCCTTTACAACGTGCTCTATGGCATTCCGACGCCAGTAGAACACGCGCCCCGACGGGAAAAAGACGCGTCAGAAGCGTCGCGGTGCACATTTTACGTAATAAAACTTTCGACGATCCTTCCGAGCAGTAGAGGAGAAAAAAGTTTTTCGACCTAGTTCGGGTTTTGTGCGGCTCTTTTTTTAACTTATTGTGTTGTTTGTGCATTGGTTATTCTTTCCGCAGGATGTTGTAATTTTTTTAGACCCTGCAAAACAGTTTAGTTTTCCTAAGGGTAAGCCATGATATAATTTATTTTAATATATAATGATAATATTTAGTTGCATTTTTTTGTAAAATTTACGTAAATGTCAATTAGAAAATGCATATTATTTGCCTACAGGGTGTGGCTATCCGTTCCTTTATAAATTTTGTATATACTAGGCATTGTTGCAGTTGTACCATTGCCTTGTTTTTCAAAATGAGAGAGTGGGATTTTTATATTCCCCGAATAAAAGAATTTTTCTAATACATACATACAATAATAACTACAACCGACAATCCGGTAATTTTTATATTTTCTTGAATAACAAACAATGGCATTGATTATGTTTTGAAAATAATGTCGTTGAAATATCTCCCTCCGCATTGACTGGTGGAATAAATTCTAAAGACCCAATTTTCGACTACTCTTTCACATATATCAGGTATTGTATTTTTAATGGGGGCCTGAATGTTTTAGTGAAGGTCAAGAATTATTGAGATTTAATATAATCCCCAAAAAACTAATCCAAGGGGCATGCAATCGCAAAATCTTGGTGTGGCAAGTTAACATTACCATTTCGCGAAATAACGTTTCTTTCAATAAATCGATGGCCAGGCGAGATGTGTGACACGTCGAGTTGAAAGAAAACATCGTTTTACTTATTTATCAGTTCAGGTTTAAGATGATTTCATAATTTTATATCATATATAAATAACATCATTTCCAAAAATAAATAACATGGAAATTATAACATAATTTTCATTATCGTCTTAATAAAATAAGGTCCTACCACACCTTCACTCCAAGAACCGCACCCAACACTAATCGTTAAATGAACATTAAGCCAGAACTGCGCGAGCTTCTTCAGAAAAGATAATTTTTTCCCCAAATTGGGAAAAGCTTTCAACTGCTCCAAAGCACAATTCGTGTACCGTGGAACTTTCCATGGTAAATTGACACACTGTACCGTACACAACACTCTCGGAGTGACCTTTATATTTTAAACAGTGTTGCCGCTATTACGTTCTGACACTCTTATTGAAAAAGATTTTATTTAGAAGATATTTTCACCAGGGCTAATTTTGTATTTTCAGTACATGTCTAAGTGTACCTTTATATATGCATTGAAAATCTCAAGTGAGACTTTGGTGAAACGTCTTCAAAATTTCAAGCTCAATTCAGCTGAAGAAAGGAACCCCTGATTAACATTTTAGTACATTATTATCTTAATTGCTCTTGAATTTCTGATCAGTGAGAAAAGATCTATGTCACAGGTCTATAGGATTTGGTGCTGGAAAGACTAAAAATGTTTTTCAATATGCTCGTTATGCTGGTTCTAACGGTACATATATTTTTTGAAATGTACATGTAGCTTTCGATCATTGAACATGGGGAAAGCTTCTTTTCGGATTTTTTTCGAGTGGGTTCCTTCCAGGAAGTCACTTATGATACTCCAGCAGTAATCTGCCATCATTCACCTTTCTTTCATATTTTTTAGATCCTGATAAAATCATTCTCCTTGTTCCTTACTGTAAGAGCCAAGGTTGTCGGGAAATTTGTCAAAATGATTGTGGAGGTAGTGAACTTTGATGCTCATGTTACTATCTAAGCTTTCTGAAAATTTCCAGCATTTCTTGTATCAATTCGCCATAATTTTCGGATTTAAAATTCCATAGGAAACTTTATATTTTTAAACAACGACGAAAGAAAACCAGGTTAACGATTTTATATGATTTATTGAATGCACGATATTTTCATCTTTCAATCAATTTTTTATTTTTTATCGAAAATGCTGGCTTTAAGTTTCTTCTTGCCTAAACCAGGGAATTTCTTCGATATATAATTAAGCAGGAACAATTTTTATCCAATGCTTTGACATACTGTTCCATTAGTCCCAATTTTATATGCAATGGATGCAAAATTATTTCCTCTCTAGTAACTACCAACTGTCAAGTATTATCTTTCAGACCAGTTTGTTTTTAACAAATGCCCCGCTTTTAGCTCTGTTATTCCACAAACAGAGAAAACATGAACAAAAAGTTTGAGTTTTGCTAATGAAAGAGCCAGGGAAAGATTTAGTGTAATGAGCAATGTTTATAGGAAAACACATTTCAAACTCCGCTTTGAAGTGTCTATAAAAATTCTCCATTTATTTGGCAGGTAGTTCAAAAAAAACATTCTTTATAAAACACCACCGACATCATTACAAAAAAACAACTTCAACAAACAAAAACGAAAGCAGTTCTTTTTCTCGAGTTCTATAACATGTAATTTTAATATCTGTAGAAAGTAAATTCTCCTCTCTCTCTTTGAGTCTGGATGCCAACAGTTTTGATCTTTCTTTTGAAAAGTCGTGATCTCTAATCAGATTACTTAAAGAGTCTTGAGTAACAACTAGTGGGTTTGACGACGTAACTTTAAAATTATCACTTTTTTTGCTAGTACAAGCTTGCTTATCTTCGGATGTACTACATTATGTATTTGAAAGATCAGATGGGTCACGAAAAGTTGGAACAGGGACGTCTTCTGAGTGAGAAACGGGTCTTTTAGCAGATACCAGATCGCGATAGGTAATTTTTTTTCGATTAATACCATGTACCCTGATTAAGCAAAAATAATAGTCATCGAACTGATTTTTTGGTTTCCTCTAAATCATAGGTACCCCAACTTCAATTAACTTCTTTTACAATTCGTCCATTGCCTTAAATGTTTACAACACATTTTGCAAACATTGTTTGGAATCCATGGTTTATCAACGTCTTTGATTTTCAAGTTTAAGTAAGCGAAATATACATTTTGCACAAATTTAGATATTGGTTTATTCACTGTATACTCCCCACAAACGCAACAAAAAGTGTTCGGGTCGTGACGATGACAACTTCCAGATTTTATTTACTAACTTTTTTAATTAAACAAACAACAGAAATAAACAATTCTTCTGTTGGAAGTGATGGTGTGATGCACTAAACTTGAACAGATTTACCACTAAACACCAAAACACTTTTTTGAACTGCTCGACGCACGTTTTGCTAACCATGTTAGCATCATCAGGAGATGATTTAATTTAATAAGAAATAAACAAGTTAAATGACTATGGAGAACAAAATATTATCGATGTGAGTAGATTAAAAAGTTTACGTACTTTTGATAATCTACTGTTACTGAGAGCGTTGCTACATACTATACTATAAAATTATGTTTAAGTCTCGGCGGCACCAATTCATTTTTTTATTTGGTAGACCTGTGTTAACGAATATTCTCCTGATACCAAATCAGATTTCCTCAAAAGAGGGAATCTAACGAATAATCTGGATTGATAAACATCAGATTGCCATATCGTGTAAACTGTCTCATTTTTATATCTTTGAATATTACTATAACATATACTATTCAATTTTCAGTTTGATTTACTTTCAAAGACATAATACATATGATGTTGATGCCTTATGTTAAATTAACTTCGTTAAGACTGTATTGTACCCAGACATCAAAGGACTAAAACTCTCAGCAAGCTGAGTTGCAATTTCAGGTCATATTACAATAAAGCATCTTAAAATTATTATCAGCGGTTATTTTGGATGAATTTACACTCTCAACAAAATTATTTGGAGTAACGTGTCGATTACCATTAATCAGTCGCTTTAATTGGTCATCATCAATCTCAGTCTCATCAATCTGGTTGACCAGAGGGTTTTTTCATCTCTAACAGAAAGATTGAAGCGTTCTACGTTTTTGCTAATGTCGCAAAAGTGACAATAAAATTTTTTATTAGAGATAATTTTTAATGTTTGTTTGTTTTGTAGTGTGAATTCATTTAATATATATTTTTTGATCTTTTGGAATTGAATTCTTATTATGGGTAACAAAGAGGTAAAAATGGCCGTTACACAAAACAATTTTCATAAAATACGTAGTTGGCAGTCGCATTAATCTAAAAAGCTGTTATCTTATCAGTTGTTTTTTTATAATTTACATATTTAGTATTGTACTTCATATTAAATAAAAACATTAATATATATTATATATATATATATATATATATATATATATATATATATATATATATATATATATATATATATATATATATATATATATTTCCTTTTCATATTATATATATATATATATATATATATATATATATATATATATATATTTCAGTTCTAGGAAGGGATTTAGAGATTGTGGACAGCTTTATATATCTTGGGCAGAGGATTTCCATGGAGGGGAATACCGCCCGGGAGGTGGAACGGCGTGTTAAATGTGGCTGGCAGGCATTTGGTAGGCTCAACATAGTGTTTAAGAGCAGACTCCCACTTTACCTGAAAAGAAAAGTATTCGATCAGAGCGTTCTACCCGTTATGACATACGGAAGTGAAACCTGGACACTCACATCGCAATCAATTCAAAAACTTCGGGTGGCACAGAGGGGAATGGAAAGATGTATGCTTGGCATTAGAAGACGAGACAGAAAGTCCTGCGCATGGATCAGGGAACGAACAAAAGTCTGTGACATCATTGGAAGAGTAAAACAGTTGAAATGGAGATGGACAGGCCATATAGCGAGGCGATGGGACGACAGATGGACCAAGGCAATCCTGGAGTGGATACCGCTTGATCGCAAACGTCCGCGAAGAAGACCGAAAGCACGATGGATTGATGACATCGTTAAGTATATTGGACCCGAGTGGCAGAGGAAAGCCCAGGACCGTGAAGGTTGGAAGCATGCTGAAGAGGCCTTCATCCTGCAGTGGATCGATGCGGGCTGATGATGATGATGATGATGATGATGATGATATATATATACACAAAACAGTAATACTCTCTTCATATTTTATTAAAAATGCATGCAAGTTTTTTTTAATAAAAATATGAATTTTCCTATAATAAATTGGTACCGTTCCGACGCACCGATATTATATAGTATTTGAAGATCGACTTATTTATCAACCTTTGAAATCTTTGAAATCAAATCTTTGAAATTCAACCAGGAGATGATTCAATCTCAGTTGTTCTTACAATTGAATTATCTTCTCAGATCATCAATCATCATTTTTGCTAAAAAGTTCTTGAAATACCTCCAAAAAGGGTCATTCGTCATTTGAATCGTGAGGCAGAACACAATTCAAAGTCAACATACTAACTGTCGACAATTTTCGTACAAAAAATATTACCAGTAGATATTGGATTACATTTCGATTTCTGCATAAGGCCAACGTCAATACTTTCTCATTGTCTGCACAATAGTCTATAACTGATCGAAAAACTGGTACACTTCCCAATCTTCAAATTAAATTACAACAGTTCTTGATGGCTTATAAGTTATTTGGAATGAATTCCGTCAGAATTATCTGGTTAGAAGCATGTCCAGGTGAATAACAGAATTTGTTTTATTTTATATGGAGGGTTACCTAGAATACTTTCGTACTTCGTAGCTCTAGAATTTTCGCTGTAGGAATGCAGAATGAGAATTTTTCAATTAAAGTTGCTTGTTATACAAAATCCTATCGCTTGTTATACAAAATCCAGAAATTATATGTGCAATATTCAGTTTAAGGTGTTCTTTTTTGTTTTGAGCGCGTTTAGGCGCCATTTGGTGAATGCTGAGCTGCAGAAGTTTATAATGTTTATGAGAGATACGATCTGTATCTCTCATAAACGGAATCTTGTACTAAAGAATCTGTTCGATTCTTGAGTGCAAGAAACTTGGTAGTAACGGCAATTCACCGTCAGATATGTGAGATTTGCGGTGATAATGCTCTGAGTGACAGCAAAGTTTGAAAGGGGGTGAGAATGTTCAAGGGCAGGCGGGTTAATGTGCAATGTGAAGATTTCGTTTGTGATGTGGATAACAAAATTCGATAGAACCGACAATTCACGATTTCAAAGTTATCAAGTAACTTTCCACAGATTTCAAGAACAGTTTTATATACCTCTGTTTCGGAGAAACTGAATTTAACCATGTTAGCATCATCAGGAGATTAAATCATCTCCTGATAATGCTAACATGGTTAGCGAAACGTGCGTCGAGCAGTTCAAAAAAGTGACTTGGTTTTTAGTGGTAAATCTCTTCATGTTTAGTGTTTCACACCAAAGGTTCCAATAGAAGAATTAAATCCATAATGCTATGCGATAAATAATATAGATTTATTTTGCCAAAATATAGCTAAGAATCGTGGATGTAAGTTAATTCTTTCGACTAAAATGTTAATTTTTTCTCATATATATATATATATATATATATATATATATATATATATATATATATATATATATATATATATATATATATATATATATAATATATATATATACATATATATACATATATATATATATATATATATATATATATATATATATAAAATATATATATATATATATATATATATATATATATATATATATATATATATATATATATATATATATATATATATATATATATATACTCAAGATGTCTCAAAATTCGTGGCGGCTCGTGGGGGAAGACGTTGGGGCGCCGCCCTTCCATCATTTATCACAGTAAACAATTTTTCAGGGCAAAATATCATATTTTAATTCCGTTAAGTTTCTTTCCTTTAACTCTTTCTCCTAGTTCACCTCCTGTATGGCGTTTCCATAGCACGAAAAGTAAAAAGGAGGAAGGGAAAAGCAAAAAAGAATCTTCAGCAGCACTATTTTCTTCTACGCCCTCCCACTTTAAAAACTCATGAGCCGGCACTGCTTAAAATATTGTTGTTCTCTATTTAATTGACCATTGGATTTCTTCGTAATCAGTTCAGATATTCCATATGATCTAACTGCAAATAAAAACATTGATTGTAGTTAAAAAAACTAGTACGTGAAATATCCTGAAAAAGCCTTGGTCCTCATTCGAATTGACTTTCTCTAAAAATACCGAAAATAGGTCACAGTCATAAATGTTTTATTAAGGAAGGGTCTGAGAGACACGTGTAGAAAAAAAGTTCTCAATTATTAAAACAAATTTCTGCAAAACTTCTTAAATATCGCATATATACTTAATAATAATTTCCTTTGCATGGTAATTAGAATGATATCTAATATAATGTAATATGTGTAATTTTAAAGTTCACAGTAATAACAGACTTTTCATTAAGTTTAGTCAGTATCATGGTTGGTCTGATTTATAAGCTATATAAAGTTGAAAGTTATAAATTAGGTTGCTTGCTATTTTATCATCAATTATATCTTTTAAAGCTTCATTGTCGAGAGTTGTTGAAGCTGAAGTAACTGTCATGTGCCATATTTGGAATAAACAAGATGATCCACGGGAAACAGATGTTTTTGGAATGGGTAGTTCTCGGCCAGTATTGGGAGAGGGGGGGGGGGGTCTACTATAAGTGTTTATCAACTGTTCCTATGATACTGTTTAGTGTGTACTAAAGAGCACAGCGTGTTTCATCTCAGTGAGATCTCAGCCTGAATATCTTTCTCAGATGGATAGCTGCACTTCGAATAAAGGGTTCATTAATGAAAACAATGCCATCTGGTTCTCCTCGACTAGCGTATACACTTTGGAATGTGAATAGCAATTCTGCGAAGTCCCACTCCATCTGCTACCCTTCTGAACTGGGGATGAATAAGTCCACAGCAAAACGTATTTCACATAATGATTTAAGCTTAGCAATAGGTGAATGAAGAGGACTATCAACAACGCTTCACATTTCCTCAAACAATGCTTACCATGTTTGAATAAAATTAATATTTGACCATCATCATGAGCGATAAACTTCAGTTTCATTTAAATGAAGTAGTCAATAAATAAAAGCCTAGATTTTGAACCTCATAAAATCCCCGTGAATTACACCAAGGACCACTACACAGTCTATATCTAACGTGTATGGTGGTATTGAGGAGTACATAATATTCAGGTCATTTTTTTTCGATGTGGAAGAAACCACCATCCATCTATCCATCATTAGCCAATTGAAGTCCACTGATGGGCCTTCCTTTAGAACTTCCACCCACTGTGTTCGGTCCTGCGCTGCCTGCATCCCGTTTGTTTTAATGCGTTTTAAGTCATCAGTCCATCTCGTAGGGGGCGTTCTCTATTTTTGAAGGATCTTAATCTCCATTCGAGGATTCGTTTTGTCCACTTGTCATCTCGCTCTTGCAACATGACCCGCCCAATTCCATTTCAACATCGCTATTTTTCCTGCGGCATCAACCACTTTCGTTCATTTGCGTATTTCTGTATTTGATATTCGATCTTTGAGAGAAACTTCTGGCATTGTCCGTTCCATTGCTAGTTCTGTCACTTATGTTTTTCTAATTGTTTGTTTTGTCATTGAAGTCTCTGTATCACAAGTGAGAAATGGGCGGACACACTGGGCGAAAATTTTTCTTCTCAAACAAACCGGCAACTCTGACTTTCGAAAATCAGAGATTTCCGAAAACAGCCCACGCAAGTTCGATTCTTCTAGAGATTTTATGAGTCTGATTGTCTCTACAGAAACTAATCTCGTGTCCCAAGTATTTAAAGTATGTAGTTTTCTCTACTATGATGTATAACGTTGATTTTGAGTTACACATACCTGGAGGCTTTGTTGAGATGTTTTGACATCACAATAGGTAGTGGCTGCTCGTGCGTTTTTAAAGTGGGAGGGCGTAGAAGAAAATAGTGCTGCTGACGATTTTTTTTTGCCTTCCCCTTCCTCCTTTTTACTTTTCGTGCTATTGAATTCCTATACAGGTGGTTAATCAGGAAAATGAGAGGAAATAAACTGAAATGAAATAAAATATGGTGTTTTACTCTGAAAAATTGTTTACTGTGATAAATGCAGGAGGGGCGGCGCCCCAATGCCCTCCCTCACGAGCCGCCACTGACAATAGGGCTGGGTCGACGGCGAATCTGAAGTGGAAGAAGCCACAGTAGTCATTAATTCAGCTTGTTAAATATCGATGTTTGAAAGTTTTAGGAAATCACAACTTCCGAGGCAAAGAATCAACATGAGAGATGCGTGGTTTCAACGAAATAAGGCCACTCTAATAAAGCTAGAGCTGCCATTGTATTCCCAAATTCAGCTGTTTCTCGCTTCGGCAATATTTCATGTCCTGCTTCAATTGTGCTTATTTTTTGGGTTATTGAAATCACACATGTATGTCGCATGTCCCATACATTAAAGGTATTAATAAAGACAGATATATATGATTGAATTGAAGAAATCGAGGAAGAAACATGGGGAAGAGTGGAGGCAACGTTTCGAGAATGGCAGCAATCCAGTGTTCGCAAAATCACTTGTTTTTATGTTAATAAGTATTTATTGTAGAAAAAATTAATAAAGTCATACTTTCTTAAAAAAAAACGATTACTTTCCATGTACCCTTTTAAATTTTTTATATATTTTATAGTCAGTTGATGACTAGGGAATCCAAAATCTTTTATTGGATTAATTTGTAGCATGTGGTTTGATTAGGAAGGTCTTAATCTTTGATTATTTTGTATTATTTTTAAATTATTGTCAATATAGGTATCCTCTTAAAATTCAATATTTCTATTATTTTTTCTTTAAATTTTATTAACTATTACCGTTAAAATAATATTTTTATGCAGTTTTATCTGAAACGTGTTCCAAATATTAATCGCTACCCATAACACATATTTTTTAAAAACTTTTACAGTAGTTAGAAATAAGATTTGTCTCATTATCTTAATTGAATATTAATGCCGCCTTTGGTTTACAAATTGGTACTGTAATAAAAAAGTTTGTGATTATAAATTCATTTAAATGCTAATTGAAAATGGTTTAAGAATTCTGGAATGATTGAGAGAATTTATAATAAATTAATTGCAAAGCAAATGCTCTGCTTTAATTTCCAGTGTCTTTTATTTTATCCTTGAAGGAGTCTTTACAGAACTGCCATAAGTATTGAAAAAAACTTCAAATATTAAGTCAGACTGAATGAGAAACTCTTTTAGGTCTCAGTAGATATATATAGGTATTCAGCAACATAATAAAGAGATATAATAAATTGTGCATATAATACTTTATTTTTAACAGAGGCAGCTCTTAGAGTATGAGAACCGACAAATCTCTAGGAAAGCTGCGGAGAACAGTAATGGGATATCTAAAGGGGTATGATGAAGGTAATTTTGTTGTATATAAAGAGAGCTTTCATGCAGATTATGTGAAGAGGATGATTAAATAGCTGAATATTATTTATGAATATGGGAGACATTAGATGTTTAGATGTTTATTACTATAATAAAGGATTACGACTGCTGTATAATTATCCCACAAGAGTGTAAGATTTCAGGAAGTTAATTTGGTAGTCTGTGGTCTACCAGTAAAACATACTTATGACATTTTCGATTGAGCAGCAAAATTTTGTTTATGTATTTCCTACAGAAATCTGTGAAAATCCCTAAAATTTTACAGCAAGAAAGTACGTGGATAACAGTTTTCAAAAAGATTAATATGTAACTTCAGAATAACGAAGTTTTATACTTGTTTTTGCAGAACGTACTATGTTTGAATTGCGACATTTGTGATATTGCTCTGAATCTGACGACAAATACCGAAGAACAGGAAAGGTGTAATATCCAGGATTCAACACCCAGGTGCAATATTTTTTCATTTCTGTATGTAATTACAGACAATGTGACAAAGGAAATGTTTTGAAAAATACCTTTTGCTTTTATTTATTATATTCTGCAGCATTTTTGGTATACCACTAAGCTATACATCATTCTTATGTTAAACAAGAACATATGATCAATTATCTGAATTTGAAAAGGATCGAGATACTGGTATAGAAAAGGGCGATTTAAGCTTTCGTGAAATAGCGAGACGACATTGAATATTCTTGTTAAAAGAATATCGATAATATTACAACAAACAAACGACTTGCAGTAGAGATAGAGAACTGATTGTTGTGAATGGTCAACCACTGGAAGAAGTAACATGCTTCCCGTATTTGGAACGTTAAATTTCCTGCTCTGCCGACCTGCAGAAGTTATATACAGAATAAAGTAAATTGTGCTAATTTTGAACATCTAATGAGAACAGTGTTTATTAACCGAGACTTAAAGAAACACACTAAAATCAGTGTTTGCACTGTCATAATAATTCCCACTCCTCTATATGGAGCTGAATTCTGGATCCTATATCGGAAGCTTATAAAACAACTCGAGAGATTTCATCAAGGCTAGCCCCGGAAAATTTTGAGAATAATATGTCAAAGCAATCAGCAAAATGTGGAGGTACTTGAAAGAACCAACAGTTTGAGCATAAAATCTCAGATTATAAAAGCTTAGCTGAGATGGTAAGGTCTTTTGTAAGGATGCGGGAAACTAGGATGTCAAAGCAGATCCTCTAGAGCAAATTAAAAAAACATGAAATTAAATCTGGAATTTCGAAAAAGAAGATATAAAGACGAAATAAAAATTCTAAAGAACTCTTTGTCTAGCGTGTCCGAATGGGAAAAGACGGCAAACGATAGACCCAAATGTCGTGGAAAGACATCCAGAAAAAAAGAAGGGACCGTGATCCTGACCAAAACCCTGGTCAGTTCTTGAGTTGCTTTCGAACGTTCAACCCAACCTAAACTGATGACGGCTTAAAGCCAGAAACCGGTCTCGGGAGACGCATGTTGACGTTTGATGGTGATTAAAACATAGATATAGAGCAATTTTTACTCTGAGCACTAGAAAAATGTTCCTTGTTTGAATATTTTTTAAATAGGTTTAGCGATGCAAATTCGGTTATTTTTATACTTTTTATAATTTGATGTGACTGGACTGAATTTGGTGTGAGAAGGCTAATCAGATTTTTTTTTATTTAACAGCAAAGGTTACAAAATCAAAATTATCAAAAAGAAAAACAGCTAAAATTAATTGATATCTGAATTTTCTGAGCTATTTTATCCCTCACAAATTTTTACACGTCGTTGAATATAAGTGCTTTGTCCAATTTACATTATCCCGTCAGTTCAGTGTTCTCGAAACAAAAATGTCTTCTGTCAAAATGGATATTTACGCCGAGCAAAATGCTGCAACCGACGTTTATTTGTTTATGTTCCCCAAGATTTCCAACAGACGCCAGGCTTTTTAAGTTGAGTAAATTGAATGAGGAAAAGAGCGTAGTTCCTTGGATGTATTGACGTGCAAAAATTCATAATGCATTGTTATATATTATTACGTTCGACTTTTTTAGGTTCTATAATTCTTTTAAGTTTCGTTGGACATAAACATTAAAAATATTTATATGTGTATAGTAATAGTACAATTGCCAAAAAATAAGGTGCCTTTTATTTTAAAAATCCGGCCACTTTTCGTATCGATTCTACCATTTATTTTTTAAAGTTGGTATGACTGTCTTTGAAATGTGACAGAAGTATCATATCATTTCGCAATTTTTTAAAATGTATAAATTTATCGAGGAAAAAATGTATATAAAATTTTGTCTAAAAAGCGAGATTGGTTGGGCTGATGCATTAAACATGTTAAGAAAGTGTAAAACTGGGAGATGGAACTATTTTAAAACCAAATTTCAAATGATACGACGACATCAGTGATGGTAGAGAAGAAGTTGAAAATGAATCTCATTAAGTAAGACCTTCCACCTCAACCAAACAAGAACAAGACATCACCAAAATCAAAGATTTGGTTCTGAATAATGATTAAGAGACATTATAGATATTACTGTGACAAAATATTTTATGACTTTTCCATTACTATATAGCATCTTAAAATCTTAAAGCATCTTAAAACTCGTCAATATTTAATTGTCAATTTTTCTCTGAAAATCAAACAGATACCGTTCCATATCATAGATGCTGTTTTGAGTCTAGGGAAGCTATTAAAGACAAATCATTGGATTTTTGAAGAAAATACAATAAAAAATTGTTTCGAAGTCTAAAAAAAAAAATTGAAATAAGTATGTTACAGTGAAAAGGAATTACTATAACATAAAATAAATTACCATGAATAAAAAATGTTGCACTTAATATAAAAATGTAACTTCTTTTTTGATCATAGCTGAATTGGTAGCACATATTTCAATAAAGTGGTTAAATATACACAAAAGTGGTTATACAGGGTGCCCGATAATTAATAGTATACAGCAAAACTGCAGATTTTTTGCTTACCTTTTTCCAAAAGTTAATAGTAACCAAGATAGAGGGTGTTAAAGTTATAGTTTTATTTTCAATTTTCGTCAATACATTTCTTAAAAAGTATCTTTCCGGAATGAAATTTGGTAGTGGGGGTTTTTTAAAATAAGAAATTTGAAAGTCTCGAAAATTTTTATGTAGATTGTGGAGGACGTTGTCTGCGACACTTTTCTACGTTTCAAAGGTCACAACTTTTTTACGCCTTAGTGTATTCGCATTTTTAATCAAAATATTATTTTGTTCATGTTTTTTACGTAAATAAGTTATACCTTGCAAATATCGCTCCGAGATATTATTTTGTAGATATCTGCTTTTAAATTGTTCATTGCGCTCTTTTAAATTGCCCTTTTGAAATGTAATACTTTTATTAAAGTAGGTAGGCTATGATTAAAACAAATACATCAAGGCGATTTTTGCATAAATTGTTAATATTAAATATTGTGAGTATTTAAATAGTTAAAATAGTTTAAAATAATAATAATAATATTTTTTCTACACTATAGTAAAATAGTTTTTGAAAGACTGTCCAGACATAAATTGTTTTCTAATGAAGAGATGCAAGATAATGATAGACATATACGCGCAGGAAAATTTTAATGGATGCCAGTCTCATCGAAGATATTTGGAAGCGTATCCATGACGAAGACAGCCGGATTTTTAGATTCCCAAAGATCTCTACGACAGACTGGATAAAACAGGTTCTTTTCGTCTGAAACAAGATTCCGTAGGTTATCCGAAGACTCTAATCACCGACCAGGCAGAAAAAATTGTGGTTCGTGTAACCGAAAACCCTGAAGTAAACACAAGACGCATTGCTCTTGGAGTTGGGGTAGGCAAGTCCACCGTTTGCAAAATTGTTCACGAGGAGGGGATATATCCGTTTCACTTTGCGGTTGTGCAGAATCTATTGGAAGCTGATTTGCCAGCCAGACTGGAATTAGCTCGTACTCAGCCAGATGTCGACCCCAAATGTTTAAAAAAAAATATATTGTTTGTAGACGACGCAACGTTTATACGTAGAGGTGTATTCAATTTTAGAAATAAACATACGTGAGATTTATAAACTCTACACTTATTAGCAACCGAACGCCATTTCTAACACGAACTAAAAAATTTACGTTTGATGTGGTCTTATTGGTGATTATGTAATGATTATGGTGATTATGTAATGATTATGGTGATTATGTAATAACTCAATGGTCCATTCGAATTACCACTTAATTTAAACGGGGATATTTAGATAACATTCCTCTAGAACTAAGACCAAAAAAAAAGGAAAGCAAACACAAATGTTATGTTTCCAAAGCGTAATTTAAAACGGCGCAATGAACAATTTAAATGCAGATATCTAGAAAACGGTAACTCGGAGCAACATTTGCAAGGTATATCTTTAATACGTAAAAAAGATGGATAACATATTATTTTCATTAAAAACGTGACTACACTAAAGTGCGCAAAAAAGTTGTGACCTTTCAAATGAAGAAAAGTTGGAGAAACAAAAAGTGTGCTCTCTACAATTTACATAAGAATTTTTACTACCAAATTTCGTAAAGAAAGTTACTATTTAAGAAAGTTATTGACGAAACTTGAAAATAAAATTATAACTTTAACCCCTGGTATCTTGGTTAATATTAAATTTTGTCAAAGCCAAAAGTTAAGGTAAGATGGGTTAAATCGCAATATTTTTAGTCAACAAATTTCCAGTTTTGCTTTTTAGTACCTGCATATATATATATATATATATATATATATATATATATATATATATATATATATATATATATATATATATATATATATATATAGGGGAGCACGGGCGTATCCAAGTGGGGGTTTTGGAGGTTTAAACGGAAAAAATACGAGGACTGAAGAGAGTTAAATTATTACATTTGAATTGAATATATATCCGAATAAATATGTCGTAATTTTTCCGATGAATATATATATATTAAATTTCATGTAAGTATATTTTTGTTGCTTTATTTACTTCAAACTAACCCCCCCCCCCCCCCCCCCCCCCCAAACTAAATCCTGGCTACGCCCGTGTCCGGGAGTACATGCAATCGTTTGTGTCCCGTTTGTTGGGAACGGATTAACGGCTTCTTTTTAAAGGGACTAGAGCCCCTTAAAGGGAGAACTCTGAAGATGGTTTTTTTCTAACAATTTTTGCCTTCTTGAACAACAATTCGTCTGTCATTTATTCCTGCGTTTTCTGCTACATTTTTTAAAACTCGTTCTTCATTTTCTATAGTTCTGGTGCTCCGGCTTTTTTCACAGTCACATTTGTAAGACAAAATCTTCTATGCAGGTTTATAAATGTTTCTGTACAAGGAGTCATCTTCTAGGAAAAGCCTCTGCATACTATGTGTGAAGCTAGCTTTACACGCGTTCCTATTCGCATTCCCGTACATAAAATTAGCCAAATATATATATATATATATATATATATATATATATATATATATATATATATATATATATATATATATATATATATATATATATATATATATATATATATATATATATATATATATATATATATATATATATATATATATATATATATATATATATATATATATATATATATATATATATATATATATATATATATATATATATATATATATATATATATATATATATATATTAGGATAGTCGTTAAAAATAAAAACATTTTCCGACCCCCAAAAAAAAACTTCTTTTTGATTAAAAAATACGGGGGAAATAATATTTATATATAATAAATATTTCTTTTTAACAAAAATAACGTGTCTCAAGGCGAAGTTTTTTTTTGGTAAAATCGTAGTTTTTTGTAAGTATCTCTTAAAGTATACGGATTTGTGAAAAATATATGCAAGCAATTTTGTAGAAAATTAAATTCACAAAGAAGGTTCTTTCCATTTTCTTCATGAAATTCATATTTATGGAGATATTCTCGATATTCTGCCCGAATAAGGCCTTTTTTTCATCCAGAGCATCATTATGTCACGAATCAGCTGTTGTCGATAACGGTCAAGAGTGGCCAACTGACGAGTTTGGATCCACTCATAATATACCCAGCAACACCTTATTGACATGGATATTTGGTTTTGCGATACTAGTTGATGGCTCACCAGGATTAACCTCCGATTTTCACTGCTTTGGATTATCACAGAAGGAGCTTTTTTTCTTAAATCTGGAGAGCAATAAAACAACATCAGAGAGTCTTTTTTTTACTCTGAGTTCATTTTAGTTTGGGTCTCCTTTTAAATGTTCTCTACATTTTCTAAGAAAGTGGAAATGGCTTGCGGTGTTACTTTGAGTTCCTGTTCGAGTTCTAACCGTACACGACAAGGATTTTCTTCCAGCAGAGCTTCTAATTTTTCAATCTCCTCCTTTTTACGACTGTGTTGAAATTTAATTTCCTACAACATTGCTCCTATATATTTTTCTTAAATCCATATAGTTTAAGAGATACTTACAAAAAACTACGATTTTAGCAAAAAATGGACTTCTATCAAAAGATCGTCTTGAGGCACGTGTTATTTTTGTTAAAAAAAATTCCCCGTATTTTTTCATCAAAAGGAAGGTTAGGTTAGGTTAGGTTTAAATCTTTTTAAACTGAAACGTGAAACATACAACGTGCGGACTCTAAAAAAGGACTGTATAAAATACAAATATTTATCTTTTCGGCAAAAATCATTATTTTTAATCAAAATAGTCTCTTTGTGCGTCAATACAATGTTTTGCATGGTCAATGAGGTTGACGAATGAATTTTTGAACTCTGCCAAAGATATGTCCTACAGGATGGCGGTCGACGCCTTTTGAATAGCTTTAATATCGGCATAACGCTGTCCTTTGATTGGCAAATGAACTTTTTCAAAGAGGTAGAAGTTGCAGGGAGCCAAATAAGACGAGTATGATGAATACTTGATGGTTAAAATGCTAAATTTTGGTTAAAAAATCAGTGAGGAGCGTCGAGCGATGGGACGGCGCATTATTGTACAACAAGCGTTAACTGCCTCGTTGACGATATTGTGGCCGCACACGACGAATGTGTAACAACAGATGCTTCATAATACTCAAATAAAACATACCATTGATGAATGTTTGAATGATTGTGGCGTGTTCATATATTTTTTTTATTTGGGTTTTTCGCCACGAGCTAAAACTCAACAAAGATCAAAACTATCTGTTCTTATGTAAATAAAGAATCACTGGGTAAAAACAAAAAACCAAGCGGAGACAAATTTCTCAGTGATTCTTTTTTGCAATAAATTTGCCTAACGAACAAAATTTTAAAAATTATAAAAATGTTTCTACTACTAGCTAACTGTTTCTACTACTAACTAAAAAAATATACAAACTTTTAACGTTAACGTTTCGGGAAGTATTCTCCTTTCGTTTTCAAAACGAATCTGAAAATAAATTATATTAATTTCTATAAATTCTGAAAAGATTGGAAGTAAATAAATTTTTTGTGTATGTCAATGATACTTACATTGACAATTAGTTTATAATGACAGTGACTATACTACTAAAATATATATATATATATATATATATATATATATATATATATATATATATATATATATATATATATATATATATATATATATATATATATATATATATATATATATAGGTGAGGTTTACCGTCTGATTGTGATTGTTTATTGTTTATTCTTAAATGTTTTTAATTGTATTCTTTAGAATCGGGAACCATATACAGTTATTTTTAGTAAAATTAGTTATAGCGGTTTCTTTTAATCTTCTGTATTTTGTTACCGATTCTGTTAATACCTTTTTGGAATTATTCCAATTGATTTTATGACCCGATTCCCATGCCTGTTGACAAATTCTAGATTTGTTAAAGTCGCCTTTTGTTTCTTTCTCTCTTTTATTCTAACATATAATGGTCTAGATGTCTCACCTATGTAGAATTTGCCACATTCGCAGGGAATTTTATAAACCACATTTTTGGTATTTTGTTGGGTGTTGTTTGGTTTAGTTTTTGTTATATAAGCGGATATAAGGATATATCCTTATATCCGCGGTATTTCTGACTCAATTAAAAGAGTAGGAAATAAATAAAACATAAGAACGACATTTAAAACAAAAAATACTCTTAGATCTCTATTAACAAAAACTAAACCAAACCAAAAATTAACAAAAAAGAAACAAAAATTGTTACTCAGGATCTTCTCTCCACAGGAATCTCCTGTGGAACTCTGCCATAGGATAAACAATTCTGACCATACGCTTATTTCATTAATTGAAACGTTTCGTGAATGTTTTACCAAGTTTAAAATAAAATTTAATATTAACTCTTTTGTGGATGTTCATTTTTAAAGATGCACCTTATACATAAGAAGGTTGGTCCCCCTACTTCTAAAACCTGGCTCTTTTTATTACAAGATATATATCTGAAACAGTTTTTTTCAACAAATTTTCGAAAATTTCTGGAAAGAAAGAGTTATATAATATATGTATTTTTTCTTCTACAATTGTATGTTTTCAAAAAATATCTATGATGGAATATCTTTTAGATATTAAAGTAATTTGAACTGGCGAATTGGTAATATTGCAAAACAACTTAATATAGTAATATAGGCCATCGAAAGCATAAGAAAAATTATCTAGTATATACCAGGTGTCCCATTAAGGATGAATCGCGGCCGTATCTTTAAAACTATTTATCCCACAGCTTTGGGGAAAAAAATATTATACTAAAACTGACGAAAAATCGAAATATCTCTTGACATGTCAGATATATCGATTTCGGGTTTTCACTGGATGATTCCTCTTTAAATTACCTTTCTAGCCATGTAATAAAAGTTGTACCATATTAAGACCAATTTTTAATTTAATATTACGGTAAAAATTAAAACTAACTGATTTTTTCAGAAAAATCGAAATATCTCTTGACATGTCACATATATCGATTTCGGGTTTTCACTGGATGATTCCTCTTTAAATTACCTTTCTAGGCATGTAATAAAAGCTATACCATTCCATTTGAAAAAACTGAATAAAACCTCAAAAAAGCTATTGTTGAATGTAACGCCACCTCGCGGTTTCATTTATAAATTAAATAATTTATCTCCCAGATTATCTGATTGTCCCAGCAATTGCCTTTAAATGAATCCAAATTGAGGAAAATCGGTTTAGGCAAACGGAAATTAGACGACTTTTTATCTAAGTAGGTAAAACTCCCCCCACTTCTTTATTCGCGAAGTTACGACAAAATGTCATAAAACAAAATTGTAGGAGACAGTTTGCTAATTATAACTGAGAATTTTTCTTACTCGGTTAACACTTGAAAATACACAAAAAAATTATTTTAAAAAATGTTTAGCTCGTCACGCCCTCTTGCGGTCGTTTTAGAAGCTTAAAATATTTTTGGTGAATTTCTCACAGTCAGTTTTAGTATAATATTTTTTTCCGCAGAACTGTGGGTTAATAGTTTTCAAGATACGGCCGCGATCCATCCTTAATGGGACACCTGGTACAGACTGCCAGGCTATTTTTTTGATATTTTTGATTTTTTTGATTCGTTGGAAGTTCAAAGGTGATTGGAAAATGTTTAAGTGTCAACAAAGAGTTTATGGATCTGATTTGATGACAGTATGATACTTTTGTAATTTTGTATTGTAAAAATTACATTAAACTTATAATTAGGGAGTGAATTTTTGGTCAATCAATCAAGGTCAATTAATTCAAATTAATTAATACTAACTTAAGATGTTAGTGTAGTGTTTACTACGTACTGTTATTTTTATAAAATATAAAGAAAAACAATCTAATGTATTCACAAAAAATAATTGAATTTAATTTATACACATATTGACGATATAGATATTTTCATAAATTGAAGTGATGGTGCACTCCATTGCATGAAACGATTTATTCACTTATTTTTTTAATAAGCCCGGTCTTTACATATAAGATTTATTTTTAAAATTATCCTGGGTACAAACTACTTCTCTAGCATCTGGAAAGTGAAATATTATTATTCTCAAATCTGGGAAAAAGGCAGAAAAAAGCCTCTACGCCAATAAGTTTCCTATCTATGTTTTCTACAGTTTTCGGAGAAATAAATGTTAAGAAGCTGAAGACAATAGCAGGCGAGAAGAAGATTTCAGCAGTAATTGAATGTAGTATGGGAAAATCCTGAATAATAAATATATTTCCCAAGTGTTCTGTTTTATGTTTATTCCATCTACTTTTCAACCTGCCCTCGTGTATATTAAAACAAAGTTTCCCTCAATCACGAAAGCTGATTGCAAAACTATTAAAAATTCGAATTAATATTCACGAATAACGAATTCGAAACTTTGATGTATTCTAATTAAAAAATAAATTACAAAGGGATTAGAGCAATTGGTCGATTTTAAATTCTTCTAGCATAAATTATCCCTTTGTTACACCGGTACAAAGTTCAATTTGCATTCGGTTCTAGTAATTTGGGGAGTTTGTATTGTAATTGTTCAACCCCGCAGAAAATCGAACATCGGACTGTCAACAACCTAGACGTCTGTCTGGCAAATCAATTGTGGCAGAAACGGGTATCCATTAATAAAAAAAAACAAATTAAAACGGTAATTAAAAGCAAACTCATTTATACCAGTAGTTACTAGTAGTAGTTGCTAAATTGTTTGGAAGTATAAAATAATATCTCCTTCTCTTCATTACGCGCAATTCTCAATTTTCACTGTTTTCTTTTTACCTGACAATGCATTTACTTCATCAAGAATATTATCTATTATTTTATTGAAAATATAGTAAAAAATGACTATCGCTGCTATAATTTGGATTATCCTAATATAGGGAAATTCTTTTAATGTGTCCGAACTTTATATTCAAATAAAATACCATTCAAAGTACATGTCTTGAAACTATTTATTTTATGTGATATAGCATTCAATGGCATTACTGTTTAAAAACAATTTCGGACAAATGTCATGCGTGGCTGCTTCTGATAAAGCGCATTCTGTCAGTCCAATTTTCGACCACTTTTTCAAGCCATTGCGGTCTTATGTTTGTAATTGTCCAAGTTATGTTGGCTTTCAAGGCGTCAATGGTTGCCGGCATCAAATTTACGAACTGCTCTACAGGACAATTTGTAGGCATTGTTCTTATGTTTAACGTTCTATGATTGATTTATCAGACTACCCCACGAACGAACCCCACCCATCCCTTCAATTGAAGGGCATATGTTTCATTTCTTGATGTTCAGATTCTTTAAAGTACCGACATATGATCTCTCGTTAATATTAGGCGAACTATATCCACAGTGAACAACCGATACTTTTGCCGACTTTCTGACGGATATAGATATTTGCAGTTTTAGATTTCTTTCGACTACGTCCAATAACAGAACAGTAGCTGAGTGTTATACCCCCAACTGTTGGGTTCCCTAATCTCATGTGGAATACACAACAAACTGCGTCTGACCCTAACGGAAACGGGGAAAAGTCGGCAAAAGTATGTGTTGTTGATTTGGGAAAGTATAGGTTAGGTCTCTATTCTTGACAAGAGAGTATATGTTGGTGCCCTAAAGAGTCTGAACATCAACAGACGAAACATATGCCTTAAGAGATGGGTGGGGTTCGTCTCCAGTTAAACAACTTACAAAGTGCCAATTTAGGCGAAAACGCAGGTTGTTGTGTGTTCAACATGATATTGTAGAACCCAGAATTAGATTGGTTCAGTAACTTGAAGGTGCGACATTCACTGCATGACATCAAAGTTGTTAGAGAAGGTACATCTGCAGAAACTTCAGAAGCATCAACATATCCAGAAGTATTTTCAAACTTAATTGCTGATGGTGGATATAAATCTGAATAAGTGTTTAATGTTTTAGAAAAGGATGTCAAACAAAACTTTTATATCCAATAGGGAAAGTCCGCCTCTGGCTTTAAAGCAGCAAAAGATAGAGTTACACTGCTGCTCTGTTCTAATGCATTAGGAAATTATTTAATTAAGCCACTTATACTTTTCAGATCGCTAAATACTCGTGCTTTCAAAATCAAAACAAGGACAACCTACCAGTGTTTTGGCATTCAATCAAGAAAGCCTAGGTTACAAGTATCATTTTCTGTCAGTTGTTCCCTGGATTGTTTTGTTCCTAAAGTTGAAACTCATTTAAAGAAAAATAATTTAGATTTCAAGGTAGTTCTAGTTTTGGACAATGTTCCAAGTCACACAGTCGTGAGGTTGAAGCTATGCATCCAAATATAAAGGTGATATTTTTGTGTCCAAACACGACGGCCTTACCTTAACCTATGGATCAAGGAATAATTCAGGCGGCTTTAAGCTCTATAACATTAGAGAAACCTTTAAAATTATACTGGATACCATGGAATGTGATCCTGATATAAATATTATGCAATACTGGAAACATTCTGATATAGCAAAGTGCATTGTTAACATAAAATAATCATTGCAAGAGCTGAAGTTATACACATTGAAATCATGCTGGAAAAAAGTGAGGACTGGTCTAACTGTCGGTAATCTAAGTGTCGGTATCCGTGCAAATTCAAACATTATCTGAAAAATAAAAAACCAAGATTAATATCTAAATTTCCACTAAATTTAAAACTTTTACGTATGACAATTGTTTCGACACACAGTGTCTTTTCAAATACACACTGTGTGTGTATTTATATGTATAGTGTGTATGTATTTATATATATTCAAAATGCATAAACCAATAAACAATCTTTTTAAAAAGCAACTAGAATATTAGAAAGGTTTAGAATACATGTTAAATATGATAAAACGAATCAGCATCTCAAAGGGGTTATCGATACCCTAAAACAAAAATTTAAAGTATATAGTTCCCGTATAGATCGATATAAAAAAGCGATGAGGCGTAAGCAGCAAAACTGTCTTTTTAGAAAAGACGAAAGAAAATTTTATCAAAACCTAATAGATAGATCAATTTTTCTATTGGAACCTTTGGTGTGAAACACTAAACTTGAAGAGATTTACCACTAAACACCAAATCACTTTTTTGAACTGCTCGACGCACGTTTCGCTAACCATGTTAACATCATCAGGAGATGATATAATCTAGATTTAATCAGATAAATAGATAGAGTTAATAAAAAAAATCTTGCGGGGAGTTCTAGTACACCATCCAGCCAAGATATACAGACATTTTCGTTCTCGATTTGGTCAAATCACGGCCAATAGAACAGCCAGTTGGCTGCGTGAGGAAGAAGCTTATATGGATGCATTTGAACAAATGCCTTATCCTGAAATTACTAACTGTACTACAGAATGTAACTAAGAACCTGCATAATTGGAAGGGCGCTGGAACTGATAACATTCATAATTACGGGTATAAAAAGTGCACATATCTTCACCCTTTTATAGTAAGATATTTCAATGTGTTTATAAGAGAATCAAAAGAAATTCCTCGATTTCTTACCCAAGTTTAAACATATTTACTTCCCAAGGTCTCTAATAACCCAGCAAAATACCGGCCAATTACCTGCCTTCAAATGATATATAAACTACTAACATCTTGAACCGGACTATACCATTCCGTATATTTACGGAACGTATCTCCCGCGATTAAGGGGCTTTGACTAATTATATTTCTTTACAGGTTAGATATCCAAGACTATAGTAAGAATGCATAGTATTAATCATCAGCTTAATTTTCGGATCCTACGTTTCATCGACTGCAGAACTTATTCGAAAAAAAAATTCTTAACTTTACGCAACATTTGAGGGTGAAAAGAAGTTTCACCTGTAAACTGAAAAAAGGCTGCGGAAGCTCAAGACGGGATTTGTGCAGGTTTGGAATGTAATAAGAGAAGTGGGGAGTGGTTCCAATAATTCCGAAGTGGACATTTTGACTTAAGTGATGAGAAATATCCGAGACAGTCATCAAAAGTGATGGATAAATATTTGGAAGCCCTGCTGGAAGAATATTCTTGTCGTACAGTGCTTAATCTCGGATAGAAACTCGGAGCAACACCACAAGCCATTTCTAAACATTTACCCACATTTAAAAGGCCAGTCCTTGGGTCACTGGTGGTATGAACTCACGTTTCCAAGATCATCGATCTAATTTCTAAATACTTTTACATATCATGGTGCAACATCAAGCAACGAATCAAACGTTACAGCTATTGAGTAATTGGAAGTAGAAAATGCACAACTCCAGAGAAGATATTTATTTCAATCCAATCAATTCCTGAATAATGGTTTTAATTCTAGGTCATCCGTTTTATATTTTCGTAAAATCTAAAATATTTAAAATCTCATTAAAGGTAGATTGTCAGTTTGAAAAATATTTCTTTTTACGATTAAATGTTTGTTGGAAGTTTACACGTCAATATTTTTAATGTGTAATAAAACATAAAAGAAAGAAAACCCTTTTAAAAGGCTGACATAATTTATTCCTTTTGAATGACTGTCCGAACTTAAAGTTGAATTATAATATTTGTATTAGAGAGTGACTATTAGAGAGTGCCAATTTTGCCAATTTTGCCACTTTAGATACTTCGGTATACAAGAAAATTATACGCTTGTATAAAACACATTTTGTTTACCTACAGCTAGACCTTTTTTTTAATTATTTTTTTGAAATTATAAAGCGTGTTTCATGTTTTCGGAGGTTTCTTTCGATATTTATTGGGAAAAATGTTAGACATTGTTTTTTGAAAATTTATTATTGTTATTTTTATTATAAAAACCCATTATTTCCTTGCACGACGTGGGCTAATTGTGCTTTACATATAATATAAATGTGCGGTTTATAAAGTATGTATACCATGTGATCTAAATTGACTAGGATAGGTAAAAAAACCTTTTTTTTGCAATTCTAATACAAATCTTTATTGACGCCTTTAAAATAGGCTCCATTTGATTTGATACATGCATGCAATGCTTGATCTAATCATCCATGCGCTTGGAATACACCACGGACGGAGAGGGCTTCAGTTCCTTCAGCGAATTTTGTTTAATGTCCTCAATCGAGTTAAAACGCGTTCCACGGAGTGGATATTTGAGTTTGGAGAAGAGATAAAAGTCACACGGAGTCATATCCGGCGAATGCGATGCTTGAGCGATCATTTTCGTCATAAGTTAGATAGTTCAATTAGAATTACTCACAAAAAATCACTCACAAAGTGTGTTGAGATGACCCATAAGAGATGCCAAGATCTTCTGATATTTACCTGCCTTCAAACAATATATAAACTACTAACATCATGTTTCACAGAACTACTCACAGTACGTATAGACAAACATGATATACTAAATGAAGAGCAAAAGGGTTGTCGAAAGGGAATGCAATGATGTAAAGAACAACTTATTACAGATTCAGTTATATTAAAACACGCTCGGAAGAAGAATCGAAATTTATCATGCTGTTGAATCATGAAATTTACAACTGATATTAACATGCACTTTGGATTAGATAAATGCAGAACTATTAACATAAAGAGAGGATCTAAGTTAGAGATGACAGGGTTTGTCACCGCAGAACAAGAATATATACAGCCAATGCAGGAGGGCAAAGTATATAAATATCTTAGAATGCACCAGTGTAAGAGAGTTGAGCATAAACTCACTAAATTGACTAGGACTAAAGTCGGACTAAATTGACCAGGACAGGTAAAAAAAAAATTTTTGCAATTCTAATACAAATCTTTATTGACGCCTTCAAAATAGGCTCCATTTGATTTGATACATGCATGCAACGCTTGATCTAATCATCCATGCACTTGGAATACACCTCGGATGGAGTGGCCTTCAGTTCCTTCAGCGAATTTTGTTTAATGTTCTCAATCGCATTAAAACGCGTTCCACGGAGTGGATATTTGAGTTTGGAGAAGAGATAAAAGTCACACGGAGTCATATCCGGCGAATACGATGCTTGAGCGATCATTTTCGTGATATGTTAGATAGTTCAATTAAAATCACTCACAAAAAATCACTCACAAAGTGTGTTGAGATGACCCATAAGAAATGCCAAGATATTCTGCTATCTCTCTAATGCCAACATGACGATTTTCAAGGACGATTTTTAAAATTTTCTCGATGTTATCATCGTTAACAGAGGTTGATGGCCAGCTGATATGGGGAAGTTTTCAACAATCTCATCGCCTTCACTAAATGGTCTATGCCACTCAAATGCTTTGGTTCGTGTAGCTAGCAGAATCCCTATAGGCTATCTTGAACATAAAATTTCACACAAAATATTTGTTCATTTTTTTTATCCATAGTAAAAGTCGCCGGAGTTACTATTCCTGACACAAACAAACACTAATTGACATATCGCGCTTAAACTTCACATGTATGTCACATACGGTTGAACAAAACGAAGAAAAAAATATTAGCGATTCATAAACCGCGCGCGAATTATATGACTCAGTCCCGGTCAATGTTGATCACACGGTAAATATTTTCCATTCTTTACGGTCCTATGCAATATTCCTTAGTTCTAGAATTAATTTTCAGGTTTCTTTTGCCATTGTTCTCTTCCATGTGGTACGGAGTGGGTTCCATAGCAGGGCTGAATGGACATATGTGTTAATTGGCTTTCTTAGAGTATGACCTAACTATTCACATTTTCTTCATTTGACTTCATTGATCTTTTTGTACAGTTATTTGCCATAATTCTGTGTTTGTGATAAAATGGAAATAATAATCTCAACTGATACTCCATTAAAAGTTTTATCTCGAAACTGGGATTCTATATGGACGTTTTAGTATTAAGATCTCCGTCACAGCATTACCAAACAAGGTCTAGAGACAGATTTGTAAAAGCTCTTCTCAATGCTCGCTACTTAAATTAAACTGTACACTCTTGTAAATATAAGATGGGGGTCTCTATACAAATATTTCCTGCATTTATATTCATCTTTTCTTTGAGTTGATATTTTAATTAAAATAAGTTGTGTTCTTGCAGTCTCGATACTTTTCGGTTTGAGTTTTGAGTTATAATAACCAATAATCTTTAACATAAATCAAACAAGACCTAATTTTAGATTATGACAGAGCTAAATAAACTTAATAACTTCAGCGAAATAAAGTATTACTCCCCTCGAGAAAGTTTGAATAGTTTCTAGTGGTAGTCACTCCATTCAATTCTAAATCCCCGACAAATCTTTGAAACTTTGGAACGAACGGTTCTCAGGCTCTTTATCACCAATGGTCTCAATCATGTTATGAAATGTTGAAGTTTTAATTACGTAAATTTATTCTGAATCTTGTTTTGAATTGGCCGGATGTTATAAGGAATAATTGAAGAAAATTTTATGAAGCACTTATAATTTATTATTAGCTATTTAACAGTTTGTAAAAGTTAAAAATTATGCTCATCCACAGGTTTAAGTGTTTAACAATTATACCAAACCTCAATTGTGTCGCGTTTCTGAAACTTTTTTTTATCTATTTGACAGGCGAGATTCGAGATTGCTCTTTTGCAGAAAATGTCGTATTGTACCAGGTGTCCCATTAAGGATGGATCGCGGCCGTATCTTGAAAACTATTTATCCCACAGCTTTGGGGAAAAACATTGTACTAAAAATGACCGTGAGAAATTCACCAAAAATATGTTTAAGCTTCTAATACGACCGCAAGAGGGCGTGACGAGCTAAACATTTTTAAAAATCATTTTTTTTGTATTTTCAAGTGTTAACCGAGTAAGAAAAATTCTCAGTTATAATTAGCAAACTGTCTCCTACAACTTTGTTTTATGACATTTTGTCGTAACTTCGCGAATAAAGAAGTGGGGGGAAGTTTTACCTATTGAGATAAAAAGTCGTCTAATGTCCGTTTGCCTAAACCGATTTTCCTCAATTTGGATTCATTTAAAAGGCAATTGCTAGGACAATCAGATAATCTGAGAGATAAATTATTTAGTTTATAAATGAAACCGCGAGGTGGCGTTACATTCAACAATAGTTTTTTTGAAGTCTTGTTCAGTTTTTTCAAATGGAATGGTACAGCTTTTACTACATAGCAAGAAAGGTAATTTAAAGAGGAATCGTCCAGTGAAAACCCGAAATCGATATCTCTGACATGTCAAGAGATATTTCGATTTTTCTGAAAAAAATCAGTTAGTTTTATTTTTTACCGTAATATTAAGTTAAAAATTGGTTTTAATATTTAGGTCGCAATCGCAACCGCAACAATTTTATTTAAAAAATAAAATTATCTATTCAGTATCAATCATCATAAATGTTCTAATCCTGACCTTGATAATATTTTCTAATTTAATTACATAAGCGGAAAAAATGCCTTTCCCCAATTGTTGCATTTTCTCTTTTGTGATGCTTAAATACTACTTGACAGAATATTGAAATCAGTCATTAATAAATATACCTACTCTTTCTTTTAAACTAAATGAATGGATGAATGAAATTATGCGTTTTCGGGTTTCCAAACAAACGCATGCAATCCTTAGGTACATTACACAAAGAGTATAAGAAGGGAACCATGGAAACAAACAAAAACAGTCAAATTAACAGTCAGTTTTTGAAATGCATTACTATTAGTAATGTCAGTTTTGAAATGCATTACATTTTCAACATTGCATTTAGTGATTATTAATAATTATTATAATAATATCTAACAATGCCTTTTACGAATAACGAGGCCTATGACATGTTGGCGGTGTATTTCCAATGTTTTGAAAATGCATGTATTGCAGAGCGGCAATATGCAAGTCAATATCCCGAAAGAAGGCATTATTCGAAGAAGGTCTTTACACGTCTAGCAAGACTCTTACGAAAGGCAGGAATTGTGCATTCAGATCCAGTCCGCACCACGTTACGTTCGATTCGTAATGGAGATAATGTCGTAAATGTTCTGGCTTATGTTGAAACCAACCCCCATTTAAGTATCAGACAAATATCTGAAAAATTAGGTGTTAGCAAGACATCCGTTCATCGAATCTTAAGAGATAACAAGCTGCACCCCTATCATGTTGTCTTACACCAAGCCCTTTTGGATAACGATTTCGACAGACAGTTAAAATATTGTCACTGGTTGAAAAATATGTGTAGTGGAAATAAACAATTTTTAAAACGCATACTATGGACTGATGAAGCTACTTTTAGCAGTGATGGAGGCGTTAACTTACATAATATGCACTACTGGGCAGTTGCTAATCCACACTGGATGTTAAAAATCAACCACCAAAATAGATGGAGTGTGAACGCATGGTGTGGTGTTTTGGGAGACAAAATTATTGGTCCCTTTATTTTTAATGGACATTGGAATAGTGAAACATATTTAAATTTTTCACAAAATGGACTGCCAGAACTAATGGAAGATGTTTCGTTGGAAACAAGAAGACAAATGTGGTACCAGCATGATGGATGCCCTGCCCACTTCTCGCAGGTGGTTCGGAACTTCTTGGATGCTTCGTTTCCAAATCGTTGGATAGGACGGGGTAGTTTATTTTCTTGGCCGGCGCGCTCACCGGATTTGACAGTCCTCGATTTTTACTTGTGGGGAAGATTCAAAGACCTTGTTTTTCAAACTCGTCCAACCACACGAGAAAACATGATTGAAAGAATTCAAAATTCAATAACCAGCATTTGAAGAGCGGAAATTGAAGCTGCCGTTTTTAGTACTAGTCGAAAAATAAATCTTCGCATTTCTAAGGATGGAAGGCATTTTGAACATTTAGAAAGGCGTTAAAGTTCAGATTCTGTTAATTATTAGACTGTTGTACTGTTAATTTTATTTGACTGTTGTTATTATTATTATCTTCGTTGTTGGCCCGTTGGCCTTTAAACACGCTCCAAATTAATATGGGACGAAGAATTTGGACCAGTCCTAAGCCTGGGTAAAGTGTGAAGGAAGGCAAACATTAGGTTAATATTTTTTTAACTTAATGCAGGTAGTAGTGAAATAATAACTGATTTTTTCAGAAAAATCGAAATATCTCTTGACATGTCAGAGATATCGATTTCGGGTTTTCACTGGATGATTCCTCTTTAAATTACCTTTATAGCCATGTAATAAAAGCTGTACCATTCAATTTGAAAAAACTGAACAAAATTTCAAATAAACTATTGTTGAATGTAACGCCACCTCGCGGTTTCATTTATAAACTAAATAATTTATCTCCCAGATTATCTGATTGTCCTAGCAATTGCCTTTTAAATGAATCCAAATTGAGGAAAATCGGTTTAGGCAAACGGACATTAGACGACTTTTTATCTAAATAGGTAAAACTCCCCCCCATTTCATTATTCGCGAAGTTACGACAAACTGTCATAAAACAAAGTTGCAGGAGACAGTTTGCTAATTATAACTGAGAATTCCTCTTACTCGGTTAACACTTGAAGATACACAAAAAAATGATTTTTAAAAATGTTTAGCTCGTCACGCCCTTTTGCGGTCATTTTAGAAGCTTAAAAATAATTTTGGTGAATTACTCATGATCATTTTTAGTACAATTTTTTTTCCCCAAAGCTGTGGGATAAATAGTTTTCAAGATACGGCCGCGATCCATCCTTAATGGGACACCTGGTATAGGTCAAAATCAGGTTATATAGGAGTTTCACTACCTATAAACATCTCTCACATTGATAGAAGTTTAATTTAAGATTAGGGAGAGGTTTAATTTTATTGGGTTAAAGTTTATAGATTAAAAAAAAAGTCATTTTTTAATTCATTGCATTTAGATCAACGATGTTTCAACTTTTTAATAGCCCCCATATAATGTAATTTGTACAATTCTTCAATTACCTCAGTTTGACGTCGTCTGAAGAACTATTTGTTCAGATTTGATAAGAGGAAGTAATCACCAGGAGCCAAATTCTGGAAAATATGGAAACGTGTATGCAGGAGCCCTATTGTAGTAAAAAAGCACATTCTAATTGGATATGGCCTTCCAATATATCACCAAAATCGTATACCTTCAATCTAGGATTATTTGGTACGACATTGTGGACTTTTTGTGGGAGTTTTTTTAAAATGTGATAAAATTTGTTTGTTTTATTTAATCGCCACAACTAAGCAACTAAACACATGCGTCTGAAATTTGAAGAATCACAGGTCACAAACAATCATAGTTGTTTGTTTATAATGGCTCTTTCAAAGCGGTTTGATTAATTCTTGATTAAAACACAGATGGCGTTGTGAATTTGCGTATATCTAGTCTTCTTTCAGAAGTGTTAATGTATGACATATAAAAATGGAGTCATACACAATATAACAACGCGTTAAAATTATTGAATTATTTTATCAAAAATGAAAAATGTTTAGTGAAAAATATTTTTAGAAAATTACGTGATATTTACGGTTTGCAGAATTGTCTATCTGAAAGCACTATCAATCCAGTTGTTCAGAGATTAGTTCAAGGAACTAGTTCGGTGGAAGATAAAATAAGATCAGTATATTGCCGTAGTGGTCGTTCACAAGAGCATATTAATTTGGTATGTGAAAGAGCTGCTGAAGGCCTAGAAATTTCCATTTTTCGACGTTTACAAAAAGATGGATTCAGCGAATCCACAACATGCCGTATTTTTCAAAAGGATTTAGCCCTAAAGGCATATAAGGTTCAAATAACATAGGAACTAAAGCCACTGGATCATTCAAAATGTCGTGCATTTGTTAATTGGATCAAAGAACAATCAGATTATTTTTCCCAAAAAATCATCGTTTCGGGTTGCTATGTTAATAAACAGAATTACCTCATTTGGGGTGAGGAAAATTCACGATTGATTCATGAGAAACCTTTACACCCTAAATGAGTCACTGTTTGGTGTGCATTATAGCCAGGAGGTGTAATTGAGCTGTATTTCCTTCAGAATGCTGCTGGTGAAGCTGTAACTGCGAATGGTGTTTGATATCGTGAGATAATAACTGGATTTTTGTATGCTGGATTGAATTATAATGATCTGGAGGATATGTGGCTCTAACAGGATGGACTCACTGTTCTAATGAAATAACTAATTTACTGAGAAAAAAAATCCTGGACGAGTTAGTGCAAGAAACAGTGATGTTAATTGGCTACTAAAATCATGTGATTTGACACCTTTGGACTATTTTCTTTAGGGTTACGTGAAAAACCAGGTCTATAAGACCAATTCACGATCGATTCCTGAACTAAAAAAAGTAAACTATTCGTGTCATTGGTGAGATGGAAGTACGGTTAAGCTAAAATGTCATCAAATGTTATCAATGTCAATCAATTTTTTTGTTTTATCCACGAATTAAAAAAAAAGGTCAATTTGATAGACCCTTTACTTGTGACAACTTTGTGTCAGTCCGAAAACTTCTCTTGTATAAACGTGCAATTAAATAAGCAAAATATTAATACCTAAAATTTCCACTATATTTAAAATTAAAAGTATTACAATTGTTTCGACACACAGTGCCTTTTTCAAATATAAACTATGTTAAATTACCAATAAGAAAAGTAAAACCAAACCTAAACTGCCCATCGACCTAAAAAAACCAAAAAAGATGATGTTGGAGAAATCCATTTTTTTTTAACGTCTAGGAGGGCAATATAAGTTTAATTACGATAAACCATTCAAGTCTAGCTGGTCATTTAGCAAAATATCCAAATTTTTCTTTTAATAATTTCTAGGCTCTCTAAAAGATTAAATTTTTTTAGACTTCTTGGATCATTATGAAACATTTTAAAATTATGATTTTCTAATATTAAGTGGTTAACATAATTAGAATTATTTTGTTGTTTACTATAACCTCTTTTATGCCCATGAACATAATTTTCGATATTAATCTTTGTTTATTTATTTAAAATGAATTTCCATCAATTGTCAGCTACCTGAGTTGAATTTAAAATGTATAATTGTTTGACTATAAACCATATACAATATTAAAGAACTACGAAATAGTATTTGTGCCACCCTGAATAAGACATGAAAAAGTTGGTTTTACGGTTCTATTTTTTTTTTTTCAGTCAAGGGATAAAAATAATTGCAACGAAAATGTTATCGATCTTTATTTAGTCTGAATACACTCATCTAGGTATCGTTAATTATTATTGGTATGTTTGTTGCTTGTTGTTAATGCCGAATGATTGATATGATTAATAATGCTAAATAATTCTTCTACTATGTATTCATCAGATGTTCCTACAAAATAAGGATAAAAGTGGATTAGCCAAATACATTTAATTTAATGCAATTAGTCGTTACACAGGTTCTGACCAACAAAGAATCGGGACTGAGGTCATGAAAACATTTGTTGAAGAAATTTGTAAAGTAACTTAATAATTTTTATATTAAAATATGACCCTCGCCAAGGTGCTGACAAGGGACTCATACGCCCCTTGGAAGTCTGCAAGTTCAATGCTATTTAAGCCCTCCGTTGAAGCCTTTTGGACTGCCTCAATCATCCCGAAACGATGTCCTTTCAGGCTCTTCTTGATGGAAGGAAAAAAATAGGGGAGCCACATCTGGACTGTAAGGTGGTTGGTGCAGCGTTGCCACGTGCGTTGTCATGATGGAGCAGCTAGGAATCATCGATCTCTCTTCGGACGTGGCGGAGCCTCATCCTTCTGCTCCATTCGAGCACTTCTGTATATTCATATAAAATTTGCCGTTCACTGATTGGCCGGTAGAGACAACAAACACCTCCTGGACCACACCTTTTGTATCAAAGAAGATAATGAGCATAAATTTCACTCTTGAGTTGCTCATGCGAGCTTTTTTTGGCTGAGGAGATGCGTTTGTGGGCCACTCACAACTTTGCCTTTTGGTCTCCGGATCGTACTCGAAGATCCAAGTTTTGTCACCGGTTATCACTCTGTTCAGAACATTTGGATCGGTCTCCAAACAGTTCACGGCAAATCGTCACACTATGTTCCTTCTGTTCGTCTAACATCACCTGGGCACAAACTTCGTGCACACTTTTCGCATTTGCAAATTATCGGTTACAGTTGAATGAACAGTTGATTTCTGTAAATTCAATTCCTGTGCCATCAAACAAATACTTAACCGAGGATCAGAGTTCAGAAACTTTCGCACTTTGGCCACATTTTCATCACTTATAAAAATCACCGTCCACCCCTTACCCCTGGCAGAAATAAATCAGTCCCGATATTTATTGGACTAATTGTGTATATTGTTATAATTTTAATTTCCATTAACGGATAGGAAGGAATGGAGATATTTTTAAGATTTCTTTGATATTTTTTCAACACAGTTATCTTACAATTCAATATATTTATTTTATTGTGACAGCAACAATAATTGCGTAAAGATTTCTTAAAGCAGCATTTTAAATTAATATGTCTTACTTCAGTCTTCTATTGATTGTATGACTTTCCAAGCACAAACTGTTTTTCCACTGGGTAATGTTAAAGGCACCTCTAAGTTTTGACACTTTTTCTTCGGAGCAGATTTTGAAGTTGACTTTGCTTCAAGCCCCAAAACAAGGAACAAACATATCACTAACAGCACTTGTTTAAATACATTTACAAAATTCATTGTAGAGTTGAAATGTGGACAATAATAAGTCTGGTTTAGTATTACACTGATAATTGTCTTTGGGTTTGTTGATAAACTTGTAGTTCAAGGAAGACGATAATTATTATATATCTTGTTTATATTCAACCTAATTTCTGGTAAATATTTGTATCAATTCAAAAATAATATTGTCGTTATTTAAGTGCTTTTAAGAAGAATTTAAAAGGCGATAATATTTATTAAAAATGTAAAAATGTAGTTAATCAGTTTCTAGATTTATAAACATTTTTATCATTGCATGGTAATCAAGCATCACATTAAAATGAAATAAACTGCCCAACAAAAAAATTGTCATGGTGCCAGATAAGTACAAATTTATTTTGATTATTTTAGATGCGTTGCTTCTCCAAAATATCTCATTTTTTTGTAGCAATTTTACTTTTTGAGATATTGTACTAGGCTAATTGAAACGATGGCGGAGCGATGCCTATAGAGAAGTAAAATAACTATATAATCTACTATATTTTGAAGTTTCATCCTTCATATGAACATACGTGAAGTTTCAAGTCGATCTGTCAATTCATTCGTACAAAAACAGCAGCTTAAAGTAACCGTATAAGTGTTATTTCCTAAAATGGAAAATATTGAAAATCGTGCAGTGATTAGATTCTTCTGTAAAAAAGGTTTAAAGGCAATGGAAATTCATAGTGAAATGGCGAATGTGTTAGGGGAGTCTGCTCATTCAAAAACAATGGTTTGTAAGTGGGTAGGTGAGTTTCAAGGTGGTCGTGCAAGCCTGGCTGCTGATCCTCGTTTTGGATGTCCAATAGGTGCAACTATTGAACAAATAATTAATTCTATACATGATATGGTTATGGATGACAGACAATTGAGTTCGAGTGAAATTGTGAAGGCCATGGTCATCTCAACTTCATATTTTGTAAACCTATATGAGCTTGAGAAAGCTATGTGCAAGATGGGTGCCACGTTTGTTAAGTTCTCATTAAAAACGACTTCGAGTAAAACTTTCTAACCAACATTTGGATCTATTTCGTAAGAATAAAATAGATTTTAAACATCGCTTTGCAGCTATGGATAATACATGGGCTTACCACTATGATCCTGAACTGCGACAACTAACTGCAGAGTAGACTGAACACGGTTCAGTACCGAATCAGCCAAAGCGGCCAAAATCGACCAAAAAGGTTGTGGCATCAATTTTTTGGTATTCAAAAGGGATTTTCTTAATTGATTACCTTCAAACCGGTAAAGCAATAACAGGATAGTATTATTCAAAGTTTTTTTAACCAAAAAGACTTGGTTTAGCGAAGAAAAAAACATGTTTCATCAAGACAATGCATAGGCTCATAGAGGTGTTCTTGCAATGGCCAAATAGAAAAAGTTACCCTACGAATTGTTGGGGCATCTACCATATTCATCAGATCTGGCTCCCTCTGACTTTAATCTTTTTTCTTAATCTTTCTCTCCAAACCTCAAAAAATTCCTACTTGGCAAGCGTTTTTCATCAAATGAAGAAATTATAGCTGCCGTAGATGAGTATTTTGAAGGACTTTCAGAAAATCAATTCAGAGATGGAATAAATGAATTGGAGAACCGCTGTAAAAAAATGTGTTGAGCTTAAGAGAGAATATACGCAAAAATAAAGTCATTTTTTGAACTATAAACTTGTTTTATCATTTTCGCTCCAGCAACTTTTCAATTAGGCTAGTAATTCAATTTTAGTATTTATCATAAAGAGAATAATTGGCATAATTCAGAGATCAACCTTTTTTAAACAAAAATTTGGAGTAAAAGAGTTGATTTAAAGATAGTGTATAATTTCCGTGACTACCCTATCTGAATAATTTCAAATCACCACGTCCTTCACTTCTTAATTATTTATTACACCCGAATAACCACATATACAGCCGGGTCTTATAGTTCAGATTTCTATTGAGTTTTTGGGAGCGTGTCTTGTGAATTTTCGGAGTTATTCAATCAAATTATTTAAACAAAAACTGCGTTTTTAAGGGACGGGAATAAATCTAGGGCTTCACGTTTGGTGTAAAACATGCATTCAACATTTCTAACAGTAGATACATGGAGAGAAGTGTCTAAAGTTTCACCTACCAATTGTTTAGAGTTGTAGCGATTGACATAAATAGACATATTCTGATCTCATCTCAATAAAAAAGCTCATATTGCATTTCGAAGAAACACCCTTTTATTATTCACCAACATTTTCGTTAGATGAATTATTTTATAATATAAAAAAATGGGGAAAACGATAGTAATCTTGAAGAAATTTATTGTATGATTATATTTATTTTGTATTTATAATAGTATGGTGTAAAAAAGACTTTTGCTTTTTTTTTTTTGTTTATAAATACGAGGGTCGATCCAAAAGTAAGTTTCCCTTCATTTTTTCAAATAGACAACTATGTTTATTTTCATTAAAATTTACATCGTCGGAAAGATGAAACTTTCCTCTATTTTTCGACATAATCGCCATTTCGATCAACACATTTTTGTAGACGGTGCTCCAACTTTTGTATGCCCATGTCGTACACCTCCGCCGCCAAACCCTTAAGAAAGCGCTGCACCTCTTGTTTCACTTCCTCGTCGTTCCGGAAGCGTTTGCCACTCAGGTGTTCTTTTAACTTGGGGAACAAGTGATAGTCGCTGGGCGCGAGGTCCGGACTGTAAGGTGGGTGGGGCATGACAGTCCATCCAAACTGCTCCAAAAGTTCCTGGGTTTTGCGGGAAGTGTGAGGTCGGGCGTTATCGTGAAGCAGCGTTACACCTGTTGTCAGGCGTCCTCTCCTGCGGTTCTGGATAGCACGCCTGAGTTTAGTGAGTGTCTCACAATACCTGTCCGAGTTTATTGTTGTCCCGGGTGTCAGGAACTCGATCAGCAGTATCCCCTTGCGATCCCAAAAGACAGTGGCCATGATTTTGCCAGCAGAAGGAGTTTGCTTGAACTTCTTTGTGACTGGTGACCCTGAGTGACGCCACTGTTTAGACTTTTCTTTGGTTTCGGGGGTGAAATGAAAAACCCACGTTTCGTCACCGGTCACGATGGAGTCCAAAAATTCTTCCTTATCGTCTTGACACTTTTGAAGAAACTGTCGAGCACAATCGAGGCGTTTCTCCTTGTGTTCTGCTGTCAGCATGCGCGGTACCCATCGAGCGCAACACTTGTGATACCCCAACTTTTCAGTCAAAATTCTTTCCACTGTACCGTAAGAACTCCCAGGAATCCTATCAACGAGTTCACGGATGGTGATTCTCCGGTTTTGAAGCATTTCGCGTTCGATCTTCTCGACAATCGACTCCGAAACTGCAGGTCTTCCACTCCGCTCTTCGTCGTGAACCTCCTTCCGTCCGTCACTAAATTCCCTGCACCAATGTCGGACCATTTGAACGGACATACACTTGTCGCCGTAAACTTGTGTCAACTTTCGATGAATTTCCACAGGTGGAATTCCTGTCGCATGCAAAAACCGAATAACCGATCGAATTTCGCACCTGGCGGGATCAACAATAAGAGGCTCCATCGCGAACGGCTGCTGAGCCAAGACTGAGCGGCGTAGCGCAGCGCTCGCGGGCGGAAAAGGGAGTGGGGGATCTGCCGTGCACAGCGGTGTTGTCGAATTTCGCCTAGCAGCTTCCAACGCTGCTGCAGCTCTTTGGGAAACTTACTTTTGGATCAACCCTCGTAAATTGGTTTATAAGTTTCCGGAGAGGAAACATGAGTTTTGAATCAATTCTTTTTTTGGAACCTTCAGTGAGAAACACTAACCTCTAAGAGATTTACCACTAAACAGCAAATCACTTTTTAAACTTCTCGATGCGCATTTCATCTCCTGATGATGCTAACATTGTTAGCGAAACGTGCTAGTGCTAGTGTCCCACACTACCGCTAACTGGTATTTGCGAAACTTAGGAATGGTGCCAAAGGGTGAGTAAATATAAAGAGTGAATAGCTTTGTACCCCAAAAATGCACATATGGGAGACTCGGACAGCGCCGATCACATTACATTGAACTATTATAAAACACTTAAACTCACTTGGATTTTATAGATGTTTTATATACAGTTAAACTTATATTGTGCGCATAGGTGTTTAGAATGTTAAATTTCAAATAGTTTCAACTAAGGCTGCAAAAGATAACATATGCATAACTTGCAAAAGATCGGTTGTGCCCGGTACCCCATCATGTACTATGGCAAAATCGATCAGGATTTGCCAAATATATTAGAATATTTTTTCTACAAATAAAACAAGAAATAAACATAAAAAATCTATTAACGATTATAAAATGAATAAAAACTTTGGTATTTTAAAAGGAAAAATATATATGTTCCTTCTCATTAATGCAGTGGAAATACTTCGGTTGGGTTAGTATTAATGTCTGTTTGAAATAATACTGTCTTTGCATTTATCGCAAAAATACATCCCAGTTTTGTAATAAATGTATAATTTATGAGCCTACAATTCTTACAATTGCATTGACGCCAGACCTCTCGTGGAGGAGTTGGAGAACAGCCTTTTACATCCCAAATATTTTACATCATCTTCTGGATATTTTCTTCAGATAACTTAGGATAAATAAGCGCTTGCTTGGATTTCATATCATTTTTCGTTTTACTATTTGTTTATATTTTGTCAATATTCATCGTTTGTTTTTTTTAATTGTTGGCTCATCGTCCATCGTCCGTTTATTTTTTTGTAACCGTCTGTTTTTTTGAAGAGTTTAGTTTTGTATTTTCTTTTGAGCAATTTCTTCTTTTACAGGAGTTGAAGTAAAAATTTTCGACTTTTGTGATTTTATTTTTCGTGTGTTTTGTGTATAATCAGCTTTTGGCAGAATCAAAATATTGGAAATCAAGTTGATCTTTTTTCTGGTAGAGAAACGTCGTCTTGATTTATAGTCATTGGATTAGGATTTTTCTCAACATCATAGTCCTTCTTTATGTTAGCTGCTTTATGTTCAATGACAGTTTGAATAATTTTTACCCTATCTATAACTTGAACTAATTTTTTTTGATTACTCCGGATGGCCCATCAACATCAGTTGTTAAAGAGGTACTTATAGGAGTTTCCATCGAATCCACTTGGTTGATATCGGTCATTATTAAGAGTGCGAAGTCGAGGTCTGTAAAAATGATAATGTCACAATTTGTGGTTCCGGTTTTTTTTTAATTTACTTATAGCATTACTAGGAGTAGCGCCATTTAAATAGGTTTCTACGAATATTGAGCCTACATCAAAAAAGGTTACCCTTTGGGCCGGATGAGCTTTTTGCCATTTGTCGAGCGCCCTTTACAAAATATTTTTCGAATGAGTCGTCAACAGTAACATCAAGAGATTGGAGCTCGTGGGTTGAGTGGGGGGGTGCTGACAAAATGACGACATGGTTCTCTAATGGAAAATCTAAAACCTTTAAGGATCGATGGAACACGTGATTGTCTAGAATGAGGAGATATTTGTGCTCTGCCGTTGGTCTTACACTCACTATACAAATCTTAAACCATTCCAAAAAAGCTTCAGAAATAACCCAACCATTGTCCGTGACCAGCGTATCCAGGGGGCCTCCCCTCAAAATTATGGGAATTTTTCTTCTTTCGGGGGAAAACTAAACCTGAAGAAATTAATTTTTCGATCGCTGAACAATAAAATAACGATGTTATACCATATTGCTGGTGATGGTGTACCATATTGAGATGATAAAATTGAGCGAACCTGTTTTTTGCCTCTTATGTATACTTAATATATATTGTCCATATTAATATAGTGTTTTCCAGGATTTGCTAGAGATTTTTTAAAAAGATTTCTCCTTGGATTTTGTTGAATCCACAAGCTTGTGCGACGCTGGTAGGTTGTGGAGTCCTTAAACTTAGCCCCTAGTTTCGCAGCATAAAATTGGGTACCACTGCTCACCTGCTTGATTGTTATTAAATGGATGGTGAATTTTTGTTTCTCCGCATACTGTTAAACCAGTTGACACAAATCCTTTTTAGTTAATCGGTAAAATCATTTATCAAACTCTTTCAGGTAATCCACGCTCCAATTTTCTTCTTCGGAAAAATCTTTAGAATACCTTCCCAAATTATTTTTTGGAGAGTTAGATTTCTTATGGTCAGCAAGAGTAGAATACGCAATTCCGTATTTCTTTGAGGGCTCCCTATAGTAGATATTTTTCTTGATTTATGTCATTTAGTACTAACGACATTGTTTTTTTTGCCTCTGGCAGATTTTTGCTGATAGTTGAAAACCATTTTAGATGTTGCAGAATAAAACAGAAGCATTATGAAACATAGAAATAAATGACGATTTCTTAATTAACCTCAATATTACCACACATTAAGTAATACAATAATAATAGATAGCTAAAAGCTACAAACCACATTTTTGTAGTTAGGGCAAAATCGATCATGGTCGGTTTTGACTGATCGGTCTTGCCCAGAATACACTAAATATACATATATTATTTAGTATATAGCCACGGGTCGACATTTTTTTAAGGTTACGTGTACAAGAAACCAAACATCTTTCGATTAAAGCAAATTTTTTGATATGAAATAAGATATTTTGACTAAAATTCTTCATTACAATGGAGGCCTACAAAGTATTTTACATCCTGCAGTTATGTTTTTAATAGTTACACATATTATAGTACGAGCGCCAGTTTTAAACTAGCAATGATACGAGATTTCATTCTTATCCACGTTGAAAATATCTTACTGATCGTTGCTGCCCTGTAGATCGGTCTTGCTCGAGTCTAGCCTTCTTTTGTTACACCGTTGTATTTCCTTAACCTTGACATTTAATTTTTTGTCAGTAGCATAATTAACTTGAAATGTTTTATAAGCAATAAAAATTTGTTTTCTGAACCATAAAAACTTTTATTCGCCACAGCAAGTTTGACGTAGAAGTACTTCTAATGGTTTGGTGCGAAAAACAAAGATGATAAAAGCATAAAAAGATTGGTTATTAAATTTTCTTTTGGTGAAAAATTACTTTAGATTAAAATGGCAGCTGCTTGGAAAATATGTTAGGGGATTAAGGCAAAATAAGAAAACCCCTGAATAAATACGTAACATTTATTTTTGTCACTATAATATGGTTATTACATTGTGAGAACGCGTAAAAGTTTGGATTTAAATTAGGAGAGAAAGATAATGTAATAGCTTAGTATATTAGTGTGATGTATATATATATATATATATATATATATATATATATATATATATATATATATATATATATATATATATATATACATAAGTCTAGTCCAAGTACAGGGTGTGGCAGAAAAGCGTGTTATTTTCAATATCAAGTTTCACTCGTCCGTATCAAATATCTAGTGTAAAGCGAGTACCCTCGCAGTATTCACGTCGCCGTAGCATTAGTAACCATCAATCAGTTTGAAGTGATTCCATCAAAACTTTGAAAAAACTAGTTTTACAGTAACAGAGAACTCTCCAGATAGAGAAAAAACTGTACATACGCTTGCAAATATCGAGAGAGTAAGATTAGTTTTGCTCTGTTATTTCTCGCTTACTTTAAGAGAAACCTTTACATAGTAGAAAAGTTCTAGTGTGTTGTATAATAACATTCTTTGGCATTATTGGTCCTTATATTTAGGAGTACGCCAATGAAAATATGACCAATGTTCACAGTCATCAGTCTACTTGATAATGATAGAAGGTTCAGAAAATGTTTACCAGATATTCGTGATAATTTGCATGAATGCCTGTAGTGAGTTTGGTCTGAGGTTTTTCAATAGTTTTGCGGTGAAACCATCTTCACCGGATGTCCTGTTATTCTTCAGTTTATCTATAAGCCTGTTGATCTCTTCTTTTGTTGATTGTGATGATTCTGAGTGTGTATAGTTATATGTCTTTAGTTTGTCTATAAGCCTGTGGATCTCTTCTTTTGTTGGTGGTGGTAATTCTGAGTGGGTCTATGTTATATATGTTATATAACACATAACAAGTACTGGCACCTCCTTGAGTTTTTGAGACCTTTAAAATATCTTTATGATTCGAAAAATTCGCAATCGATCAGCATGCATCGTTTGTGCAGATTTTTTGTATAAAGTTGGGTACAGGTTTGCGCTTCATTAAAAATAACGGTAGGAAGTTATTGTAAATATTTAGAATTGGATATGGAGGTTCCACAGATCCCCATTTTCCAGTCCCAGTCCCAGTCCCACTAAAAGAACGTGCATATAAATGGTGAAAAAATCGATCTTTTCCATACCAAATTCGTGTAATTTCGAGAAATGAAAGCTCAAATTGACGAAGATCTCGAAGAAGAATCTAAGTTGCTATAGCAGAAATAGCCAGGTATGAGAAAGTAATCGAAAATTTTGTCCCCATTAGCACCATTCATTGTCTTTTTATTAAAAGAATCCTTCTTAATTAATTATGAATTAAAAGAATCATTCTTGCTTGGCTTCATGCTCATCAGTCTAATATTTTTTATCTTCCATTATTATTATTATTATAATTTATTTTTATGTCATTGTTATCTATTGCTAACGGAAATTGTGTTATAAATTCTAACTTGTTTCATAATAAAGCTATTGTATCAAAAATAACTGTCATTTACTGTCATTTATCATAATACGACACGCCATAAAAATAAATAAGGATATGGAAAAAGAAAATATATAAAGTCTTTTGCAAGGGAATTCCATTTGGAAGTTTAACTGTTTAGTCAATAATATTTGTCGAAGCAAAATTTCGTTAACCGTTTATATCCATTCAAATTTTTCTTGTTTTTCCTTTTCGTTCGTTATAATCGTTGGTAATATTTTTATCTTGAATAAAATATGGCAACAAACAATGACAATGATAAATACATATAACAACTAATTGGGACAATGGTCGGCAAGGGAAACGGATAAAAAAAATTTGTCAGGAAAAATTTCCACCACTTAACTTCTTGACGAATCGTTTATGGTCAGAGCTTTATAAGAAGATTAATAGCGTGTTTAAAATATTTATTTTTAATATCCTTATGATTTAATTAAACACCATATAAAAATGTAATGTTAAGATAATTAAATAGTTTTCAAATATTAGTACCAAAAATGTTTTATTTCAGAAATATTTCTTTAAAGAAATTAATTTAGATATTGCACATTACGAGGTGTGTAAAAGAATTAATGGGACTGGTGGCATATAATTAAATCTCATACTGTTGCCAATACAACCAACACTGTTGGTTTGCCCTTTGATAGGGAAACAGGCCGACAACCAATGTGTCTTCAGCATGAGTTTGTGGGAATCGAATTTTTCCAGCTGAATCTGAGTGACAATAATTTCGAGTGCATAAGTTCGATGTACTGTCGGTGCATTATCAAGTTTTGTTTCAGGCTTTGAGAAAATGCGACGGAATTTTTTAAAAAACTTCAACAGGCATATGAAAACGTTTGTTGTTTGCCCAGGTTTTCAGGTGGTTTAAAGTATTCTCAGAAGGACGATGCTCGATTGAATATGAATAAAAAGGCAATGTTAGAATTTTATTAATTCGTATATAACATTGAAGTATATAAGCTAATTTTGAATAAATTACCTTCTTTTTTTGTTTGTTACCGCAACGGCTACCATTCTCTGGAGACAGTTAGGTCGTGGGTCGTAGATGGGTCCATACGGTACTACTAAAAGGCGCCACCCAGTTCTCTGAAATAAAAAAAGGAACCCTAAACTGGGAAGAGGGTCTTATCTAATCCAAACAACTGAGTTTAACACTATATTAATTTAATAATTAAATAGAGATAAATTCTGAGACAATCAAAAAAAACTTAACACAAAAAGAATTAAGCACACCACTTATAATTAGCCTACTTAAATAACCATACTACTAAGTGTATGATTCTTTCAACGAACATACAAAAGGAAATATATTTTATACTATACAAACACAGGTATCAGAGTAATAGTAAGGGTTCTTATCTAGCTTTCTAAGATATAAATTAAAAATGAGTGGCAAACGTTATGATGGTAATAATAATGATTGTTGTAGTAATAAGGATAATAAAAAGAACGATATGTGGCTTTGTTCCTGATTTCAGAGATGTCCAGAGTATGAAACGTCCTGTATCTAAAATGTCCGGAGTCTGAAATGTCCGAAGTCAGAAATGTCCGGAGTCTGAATTGTTCGGAGTCTTAAATGTCCATAGTCTGAAATGTCGGGAGTCTGAAATGTCCGGAGTATGAAATGTCGGGAGTCTGAAATCCTCTAAAAAATACCAGAAAACAAACCTGTGCAGGACTTGGCCAACCACTAGACATACGTCGAATGGAGGGTGTTACTTAACGGGGCACGGGGACGAAGAGGGTGTTACTTCGGGACATTTCAGACTATGAGTTTAAAATGTCTGGAGTCTGGAGCGTAAATGTTCGGAACCTGATATGTCCAAAATCTGAAATCTTCTTAGAAATACCAGAAAATAAGCCTATGCAGTGCTTGGCCAACTAATCGACCCCGAATGGAGAGTGTTACTTAACTTGGACCGGCTACGGCATTGATGATTTTAACTGGCCCGACTGACCCTACGATTTTTTTAAAACGCTACAAGATACAAAAATTAAAGCTCTTATCGACCAGTTATGTTATACGAGGGTTGTTATTTTTGTATTTATGTAAATACAAACATATTTTTATCATTCAAAAAGGTTTTATTGTTCGCGATGATCGATATACTTTTATGCAAGAGTATATCGATCATCGCACGTTTGAATCAATTTTTATAGCACTCTGATATAACATTCCGATGGCAATATCACTAAAACATGCATTTTGAACACATAAACTGCCTCTTCTGGCGTAAATTTTTTTTTTTTTAATTTTAATAGCATTTTTGGACTGATATGAAATTTTCAAGTCACTAAACAACACAAATAGTATCCGTATGACAAAACTTTCTGAGTAGGTATATAGTCAACAATGTCAAAGGAAAGGTATATGTCAAATGGTGCCTAGCAACACCATCGCTACAAATTCCAGATACATAAATAGTAACACTCGTAATATTTAAATCAATCGTAGAAATATATAAAATGTTGATTTGTAATAAGTATTATCGTTACATTAAGAAATATGGGAGCCACGTTAGCTGTGGTGTCTAAGGCGTCGTGAGCCTGACGATACGGCAGTTAACGTAGACCGGGTTCGATTCCCGTACTAAGCAAAAAAGTTTTTCTAAAATTATTGTGAATGTTTCTAGGTAAGAATGTAAATTCTGACAAGGAATCACTCCTCAGTCAAGCCCGTTCGAGGCTGGGTAAGGTCGGATGCCTTATGAGAGGTTTTCTACATTGGCCATTCGCCAGTTAGTAGGCTTCTCGAGATATTTTCGGGTAAGCATAAAACCAAGGGTTGACAGGCCGACGGAGGTGCTGATCGAAGTTTTGGGGTAGCTGATGAACGTGGTTCGGAATCCACGTTAAGCTGTAGGCCCAGTCGCTAAATCGCCTTCTCAGTTGCTGATGCGCCTCTAACCACAAAACTTGACTTTTTAAGAAAAATGTTATAATGATTAAAAATGAAAGAGAAACAGGAACATGTTTATTATTATGACGCCTAATAGAACCAATGAAGATGGGTTAAATAATATGGAGTTAAAAATGCACTCAGACATATTGCCATTTTATAATTGATTTTAGAAAGGTATCAGAAATAATCTAACACAAGACAAAATTAATCAACTTATCTATTGGAACCCTCGGTGTGAAATACTAAACTCCAAGAGTTTCTTCACTTATTGAAAAGTGTTTTGTTCTTTATTATATAATTTATTTCATTTTCAGTGTCTGTCATTATTTTCTTCTTTGTTGCCTTTATCCGTAAACCCCCGCCTTCTTAGAGGCCTCATTTAGGTTTTTCGCATAGAATTTAATTATTTTAGCATATAATTTAGCACTTGGCTTGTGGTAAATATTATGACGTCATCTACATATTTTTAATTATTTAAGTATTTGCCGTTTAGATTTAAACTTTTTTCTTCCCTATATAAATAATTTTTGAGACTTTAAGTCAAGTTGCCGAACTCCTCTTTGAATTGAGATTGGTTTAGTTTCCTTTGATAAAATATTATTGTAAATATAGATAAGTAAAAGTATAGATAGGTAAAAGTAAATACCAGCGAAATTTTTACCAGTTTACGATTACAAAAGACTTTTCACTTAAGAATGTCTTCTTATTAGAAGAATTTTTAAAGTAAACATGGTAAATCAAGTATAAACCGACGTCATATTAGTTATTTACGGAATAATTTTGTTATGTTAGTATTACTGTTTTATTGATTATGTTGCCTGAAGAGTTTCTTCTTCCCACTTTTATCGCCGTCTTCGGAACATCGCCTCGCTATGTGTTATCGTACAGCAAAGAAAGCCCACCCGTATCTAAAATTTCTCTTATCATATGTTAGAAAAACCGATCACGTACTTGTATAGATTTCACGGCACACCGGAAATCGAGGAAAAATTTTTCGTACAAACCTTGAAATGAACAATTTGTTCATGTCTTCTCAGGCTTTCAGGAAGCCGTTTCAATCTAGCCATGTGTCGTAAAATCTTGAAATTCATGTTATCTCTAGAAATTCCAATATTTCACTGGAAATTGTGTTTTTAAGAGAGCCAGTATATTGTACGTTGTATATTGAATTATGTAAATGGTAGGGTAGAAAGGCAATCTTTTACTATAAGTTTTACTGTGGGTAAATGGGGATGAATATATATTTTTTCGCATTATTAATTCATGAATTTTGTCTTTTTATTTGATAAATTTTATATTTCATTTCCTCAAGCTCACGGCACCTAGTAAGCTATTTATAATGTCATTATGGTAAATGTACATTAAATTTTACTTTCTATGAGATAAATTATTTTCGAAAGCATATCTATTCAGATTTTCAAAATTTTTCTGGAAAAAAAAATTGTACCGTAATAACTACAGGACCATTAATCTCAAATAGATTTATCTCTAAACAGCAAATCACTGTTTTTATCTGCTCGTTTTACTAACTAAGTTAGCATCACCAGGAGATAATTCAATATCACATAGGATCAGTTCTAATATTGTATTCTTGTCAACAGTTACTTTAAGTTGAAGTTGTGGTTTTGCAAATAAAATGGCGGCAATTGGGCGTCAAACATTATGAGTTGCTCCAATCGGGTCAAACGGTCACCGCTGACTGTTTTCAGCAGCAAGTGATTCGTGTTAGTGACGCTCTTGAGGAAAATTGCTTTATATTGGCAAATAATGAAAGGTAGTCATTTTGTTCCAGAACAGCGCACTTGGAAGAGCTTTTTATCGATGGTCAGAAATTTGTCAACAGTAGAATTAGGAAGTTACACAAACAATTATTAAACCTGATTCATATATTAGTTCCTCAGCATAATTTTCGGCCCCCATGTTTCATCGACTGTAGAACCTATAGAACCAGAATTTTTTTCCGCACTATAGATATTTTATAGCGCTATTTTTTAGCTTCAAAACGATATATAAAATAGGAAATTACTATGAATATAACCGGAAAAATAAGTTAGAATCAGAAATCAGTAGACACACTGTCGCCCTAAAAGCACCATATTAGACACTGACTTTTTTGCCCTTTAAACTGAAAAAAAAATTGCCGAAGCACCTAGGACATTACGAGAGATAATACTGTTTCGTGTAGTACTGATAAGAAGTGGTTCCAGCAATTTCAAACGGAAGATATTGACTTAAATGTTGCAGAACGTTGGATACAAACCAAAAAGTGGAAGATAAGAATTGGAAGTACTGTTGGGAGAAAATTCTTTTCGTAACTGCGCAAGCCATTGCATAGTGAAGTAGGCTCGTGGAGAAAAGTATTAAAAGCAAAGAAAGTTTATGCGTTATCTACGCTGGTGCTTTGCCATTCCTTCATCGGTCATTTAAAGAGCTAGCAAGTGTCTCGTAAGATCGCTTTCGGCTTTAAGACGTCATCTGCTGGGCTGAAGCTGAACACCTGGAGAGCAGATGAAGAAACTACTAAATCCAAGACCATATAAATCGGCGATGTTGAATGGTGGCTGCAGACTCATGGAGCTATGCTATCCTGCGATAAACGGCCGTAACAGTCAGACTGTCAGACACCTTTCATGGGTCGTTTAACCTTGGGTAAGTACTAGGTATGTTGGGAAAATAGTGAAGTGGGCTCGTGGAGAAAAGTTTTAAAAAGCAAGAAAGTTTACCTGTGATCCACGTTGGTGTCTTGGTATTCCTATGTTTTTTAATACCCTTCTCCACGAGCCCACTGCACCATTTTTCTAATCTACCTGGTACTTACCTGAGATTAAACAGGTCACGAACGGTCTCGCACAGTCATTCTGTTGCGGCCGTTTACCGCAAGATGGCATAGCCGCATGTGATTGCAGCCACCATTCGATATGACCGATTTATATGGTCATGGTTTTAGTCGTTCCTTCATCCGCTCTCCAGGCGTTTAGTTCCAGGGAGTTAGTTTGAAGTAAATAAAACAACAAAAATATACTTACATGAAATTTAATATCTATATATTCATCGGAAAAATTACGACATATTTATAAAGTTCTTAACTTTAAATGAAATGGTTAAATTAATTTCGTTCCTCTGCACTAAATCTAAAACCATTAAAGAAGAAATCTTCGGCTTTTTCTTTTAAATATATCCTCTACTTCATCTGCATGAATTTCTGTTCCATAGTGAGGGTTCATGAGAGCCAAACCATTAAGTCTGTTTTCACTTGTACTGTTTCGTAAATAGTTTTTCAGTCTCCTTAGGCTCGAGAAAGACCTTTCTGGGGTAGCAGTGGATACAGGAATTGTAGCCAAGATTTGTAGTAATGTGTAAATAGTAGGATAAAGGTTTTTATCGCACATATCTAGGCATTCCAAACTAGATTTCGGGGTAGGCGAGATACTTGTCAAAAATAATAATTCAATTGTAATAATTCAAATAAATTCAATAAGTCAAATGTAATAATTTAACTCTCTTCACTCGTATTTTTTCGGTATAATATTAGGTAATATTTGGCTTATTTCGGCGAAGCAGCTACTAGATTGAGAATGCGGTGTGCCAGGTTTGTACACACTCGAATGATAGACACTTTGAACATTTAATATAATTTCAACTTTGACATTAAACGACATTAATGTGTGAGTAAAACTAACCAAATTTTTGCCGAAACGCATGGAATAAACCGCTATAAAAATATTACATTTTCTTTTCAACTAATACCTTAAGAGGTATACCTTAAAAGGTATTTCCTTTCAACTAATACCTAATACTTTAAATAAAATAGTGTTTCCTGCAAAAATGGTTGCATGTTAGATACATGTTTTAAGGAAACTTTTTGTTCAAAATAATGTAAAAAAATTGTTGGTTCATTTTACGACAGTAATTTTCTTCACAATCTGTATATGGTATGATAGCATTAAGCTTAAGTAATGTTCAAAAACATTGGTTGGATTTTACTAGTATCGAAGAACACAGCTGGAAATAATATCGATTTATTATAGATGGATAAGATTATATTTCTTTTTTTCTATAATTGTATTAAGGAAAGTTTAAATAGCTTATCAGAAAATCTATAGTATTTTTATTCGACTAGACATGTAAATGTAAATCAAGCTTATTATATGTCTAATATGCTTAATACAAAGAAACGATCTTTCATTTTAATAATTTTCTTAAACAGTACTATATACTGTACATCAAGAATGAAAGAAAAAAGCACCCAGAAAAAAATATTGTCTTGTAACTTGACTTTTATCTAATGTTGCGGCCAAAGTATTTTATGTTTCGGTATATAACTCCTGAGGGAATATTGCTCTTTTCTCTAGGTTTCAGAATTATATTTCAGATACTATAATTTAGAGGGCAAGATCGCCAACAAACGCAATTTCATTATATACCCACTCCATTTCTTTGTTCAGATTTGATATCAGTATAGGAATTATTTGTGTCGCAGCAAAAAAGTTATATGTTACAACTACCTTTGTTAAATGTATATCCAATTTTTGATTTGTAGTAGTAGCTTAATAAGTTTAGATTTTAGAGTACTAAATAGTTTTCCAATAAGAGTGTCAGAACTTTAAAACGCAATAGTGGCAATACTGTTTGAAAGTAAATTTCGCTCGTAGACGACTATACGCAGTACATTGAGTCAATTCACTTTGATTATTTTTTGTAGGGTAATGTTAAATATCTGGTTAACAGCAATAAACACCGAACAATTCTTGACTTTAATGAAACATTAATGCCTTCACGCCTTCATATACCACGCAATATGGGTGAAAAAGTCATCAAAAATTGAACTTCCAGTTTGCATTTCACCAGACGAAGCCGAGGGTGGTGTTTGAACGACATTATTTTAAAAACGTAATATCATTATTTATTCTTTAATATAAAATAAAAATTACCAGACTATAACTTAGAGTTATCATACACTTTAACGTTCTGACATTCTTATTGGACAACGTTTTAAGGCTTAATTTATTACCACGTGAACATATCATTGTATATCATGAGGATCACTGATTTTTTGTGTTTTCTTGGGTTTTCGGTCAGTTATAATAATAACTATTTTATATTTTATTTACGTTTCGGTTATTTTTATTATACATTGGCCTAATTAAACAATATTTACAAAGAATAAATGAACACAAAAAACATTAGTACCAAAACGTAACTGCCCTATTAAAATATGCCATAGATAATGACCATAACTTTAATTTTAATAAGATAAATATTTCAGATTGTGAAACACAATATATAGAAAGAAATATAGAAGAAATGATTTACATAAAAAAGAATGCCAATTATTTCCGAACTGATAAAGTAAGTAGTATTATAATGACAATAATTAAATAATAAATTTAGGTTTTATATTTTGCATCAAATACTATATTAATACTTATATTAATACTAATAAATACTTCTATTAATACTAAGTAAAAAACCCAAAATCTATTAGCATAATATAAAACAAAATCTACAGGTAAAAATTTATAAAATATGTGAAAGTCAAAAAAATTGTCAATTAAACACTAAAAAAAATAACATATTATTTAAAAAGAAGCTCCACAAATAATTTATATTTAATAGTATAACATAAATATAGTACAATAAGATGTTATAAAAAGGTATGTGTTAAGATATAAATTTATACCATGTATTAAAGTAATATGTTATAAAGTTATAGCTGTTCTGAAGATAGGTTAAATAAAAATTACCGAAACGTAAACTAAAAAAAATATTATTATATATATATATATATATATATATATATATATATATATATATATATATATATATATATATATATATATATATATATATATATTGTCTTTGTGGTATATATATATGTATATTGTCTTTTTGATATATATACATATATATATATATATATATACAGCTTGACATCATAGGGCTACGTGAAACTCGAAAAAAGGGTGAAGAGCTAATCAAAAAATATCTTGGACAAAGGATTTCAATGGAGGGTGATACCGCTCGTGAAGTGGAACGGCGCTTTAAGTGTGGCTGACATGTATTTGGTAGGATCAACATAGTGTATAAAAACAAACCCCCACTTTGCCTGTATGAAAGGTGTATGCTGGGCATTACAAAGCGGGACTGAAATACCTTCACATGGATCAGAGAACAGATGAAAGCATGTGACATCATTGTAAAGGTGAGGGAATTGAAATGGAGGTGGGCAGGCCATATAGCGAGGCGATGTGACGACAGATGGACCAAAGCAATCCTGGGATGGATACCGCTTGATCATAAGCGTCCACGAAGAAGACCTAAAACCCGATGAATCGAGAACATCATCAAGTATATTTGACCTGACTGACAAAGGAAAGCTCAGGCCTGCGCGAGTAGCTGATATATATATATATATATATATATATATATATCTATATATATATATATATATATATATATATATATATATATATATATATATATATATATCAGGCTTATATTATGATAATCTTACTAAATGCATTAACCTTTCAAAAAATTATTTTGCTTTACACCAAGAAATGTTTATAAACTGTTTATAAACATATATATATATATATATATATATATATATATATATATATATATATATATATATATATATATATATATATATATATATATACATAATACATAATATATATAATGTATTTTTAAGATACATATCAGCTTTCAGAATTATATACACCCTTTCGTATCATATAATACATACTAGTTTTTGTGTTCTGATCAGAATATCTCTTGCAGATATGTTTGCTTTATAAATATAGCAGAATACCGGCAAGTTATTGCGGGATTCTCGTTCTATCTAATAAATTTGAAAGCGTGTTGTACAATCTTATCAGGAACAAATATTTTATTTATGGGGCTTTAGAATTTAGTATAGTTTGCTGAAAATAGTACAAATTGATTTCTAGGGATAATAATTTTATTCTTAAACTTACCTTAAAAAATAAATGCGTATTTATAAATAACTGACACCACTTTTCATTGAATTCACTCGACGTTCATTTCACTAACCAAGTTGTTATTATCAGGAGATCATTAAAATTAATTACTAAATTTTTATTTCACCTCAAAGGTTGCAAAATCAAAATCATCAAATACAAAAAAATATTTATTATAAAGACATAAATTATAAAATAAAAAGTAGTAATAAAAAGCAGATATTTAATTGTTGGTTGGTGAAGCCTTATGGTTCAAAGAATGGTATCCTCATTATCTTTTTGATATGTGCCTCGTATATATATATATATATATATATATATATATATATATATATATATATATATATATATATATTTATATATACAAGGCATATGTACGCCTATCTAAATCTACTAGGATCGATATATGATGAAGCTACAGCGACAGTCCACCACCATGACGATCTTGAGGTTGGAATAAATGTAGAGCGGGGCGTACGGCAAGGTGACACAATATCGCCTCTTCTTTTTTCAGTCTGCCTAGAAGAAGTGTTCCGTAATCTGGATTGGGAACAGGATGGTATAATATATATATATATATATATATATATATATATATATATATATATATATATATATATATATATATATATATATATATATCATCATTATCATCATCAACCCGTATCAATCCATTGCAGGATAAAGGCCGTTTCAGCATGCTTCCAACTCTCGCGGTCCTTAGCTTTCCTCTGCCATTCGGGTCCAATATACTTAGTAATATCATCAGTACATCGTGTTTTCGGTCTTCTCCGTGGACGTTTGCGATCAAGCGGTATCCAGTCCAGGACTGCCCTGGTCCATCTTTCGTCCCATCGCCCCGCTACATGGCCGGCCCACTTCCATTTCAATTGATTTATTATTCCAATGATGTCATTCACTTTCGTTTGTTCTCCGATCCATGTGCAGGTTTTTCTATCCCGTTTAGTAATGGCAAGCATACATCTTTCCATTCCCCTTTGTGCTAGTCGAAGTTTTTGAACTGACTGTGATGTGAGTGTCCAGATCTCACTTCCGTATGTCATAAAGGGCAGGACACACTGGTCAAAGGCTTTTATTTTCAGAATGGTATTTCAATAGGTTGAAATATATATATATATATATATATATATATATATATATATATATATATATATATATATATATATATATATAATGTAAAACTTCTTTGGACAGCGTACAATGAGACAACAGTAACTCAAGTCATAGCTCAACAGAGCTAAACCACCATCTCATGTGGAACATACAACAACCTTCGTTTCCGCCCAAATGAACATTTTGTTAGGTGCTTGATTGGGGACAAGCCCCACCAATCCCTCTAATTGGAGGTCATATCATTTGGGCGAAGACGCAGGTTGCTGTATGTTCCACCTGAGATTGTGGAACCCAGCAGTTGGGTTATGTGACACTCTGAACCCAGCAGTTGAGTATGTCTCCTTGGACGCTGTCCAAATAAGTCTTACATTGCATATATACGCCATCCGACGGAAAGTTGGCGAAAGTATGGGTGGTTGACTTTGGATAGGGTCTCCCAATTCTTGACTTATAAAAATCAATTCATTAGTTCCTAGTATATTTTGTTTCCAGAAAAAAAATCGAAATAGGTGAACTTGGTATTGCATTCCTTTATAAGAGAGTAGGAAACATTAATATGATTGTAAAAGATTAGTGAAAACTTTAGAAAGTTACTTAAAATTAAAATCAATGGGAATAAAAACGAATTTGATTGCATGGGCTTTTTTTCCAATGTATTCTATTAATATTTCATCATTTTTCCACTTAAAAAGTTCGTGAGGATACGCCAAAGTTATCGCTAACAAAGAACAATAGTTCTCGAATTTAGTTTTTGTGAAAATCTGAACAATTACGTTATTTTTCAAGTTGAAAACAAAGCAGTAATATTTGCTTCGGTACTAAAATTTAATTACATACTTTTAAATATATGGTATAATCAATTTTACGCGTTCAAATATCTAGTTTTAAACGATGCTTTAAATTTCTTTTCATTGCCAAAAATAACCAGGAATAATAAGGTTTGACGAATTGTGTTAGCAGATTTCCAGAAAAATAAAAATGTTTTTTCCACCTTTATTTATGAAATTTGTAAACAGTACATCTATATTTTCGGCAATATTGTTTGGTATTTAATGCGTGTTATCTTTGTATATTATCGCCGTTATTCTGTCGTAAATATTTTGATTAAAATTGATTGCAGCATTAAATCATTTCATCCTGGTGAAATCCAAATGTAAATATGGCTATTGTTTATCTAATATTGGTAATATGTTATATTAAGATTTATAGATGCGTATTTATGGAGAAAATTATAAAAAGAGCTTATTAGAGACGTTCTCTTTTTGCTTTCACACACTTTTTAAAACGGTTTGACCACTCGTCTACTGCTGCATGAATCATTTGTAAAGGTTTTTAAAACTACTGCTTTCATCAAATCAGCTTTTAGAATCTCCATATTGCAGTGAGGTCTAGAGCAGGCTTTTTCCTCTAAAATGTTCCAAAGCCGATAGTCAAATGGACTGAGGTCTGAAATTCTTCACGGCCTATCTTTCACATCGTCTTGTGAAGTGGCGCTGAATCGTGCTGAAAGACTCAACGCTTTCCTGCAAACAAGGTGCTGTTCAGCAGCTTTACTATCATCGCTAAAGTATCGCTTTGGTAGTTTGATGCATCCGTTTTGGCCAGTTACTCGTAGAAAGACGCAATCGTACGACATCCCTCTCCTAAACCATCAATAAAATTGGATGATGACTTTTTTCCACTACTGGGGTCATGGTCTCGCGTAGCTGGCTACTCTTTACTCTGTTCAGAGTCTAGAGGCTAGAGTTTTACTCTATCTGTCTATGGAAGAGGAGATTTCGTTCTATTGTGTCCGACGAACAAACCTATTCGTTCTTCAAGAAATTTATGGACTCAGAAGGCTATATCAAATTATTCATGAACGAATACTACACTTCGGTCACATTGAAAGCAGGAATGGTAATAACCTAGAAAGACTGGTGGTAAAAGGATGGACCTCCAAAAACATGGACAGACTAAATTTGAGATAGGGTTATAATAGAAAATGCTGGCGAGAAGTAGTCCGGAAAGTTCGCAAATAGAATGAGTTTTCATAAATCACGACTCTTCTGTAAATAAGAATACGAAGAACAGAAGAGATAACAGCGATGCGATTCTCTTTGTTGCTTCATTGACGTATTTGGATAAGAGGATTTATTTACATTAGTTTAGAAATTTGGTTAGCAGTGTTAAAAGATAAGCGGATGAGTGGCACTTAAAAATATTGTATCGCGCCTTTACAGGATAAGTTTTCCATAATATACACGCTTATAAAACACCCATTCAGAGCCTTCAATATGATGTACTCGTTGATACGATCTAACTTCTGACTACAATATTTTGGCTATAAAACGGACTGCGTTTATACTTATTTTTTAATGGTTATTAAGAATAATCTTCTTTTAAGTCTGTCATTTTTCTTTCACACCAAAAACGTTTGACCCTTCTAAATCTATTATTAACACTTATCTAAAATCTAGACTCATCACAAAAGCGAATAGATTTCTCGTGTTTTTCTAGTTCGGCAGCATTTTAAGCGACACATCTTGTGCTGCAAATTGTATCAAGAAACGACAGAATATATAAACGTCATTTTTTAAGTAAGTAGGGAGTCATCATATATAAAAGTAATCTTATTAAAGTTATCGTGAAATATTGAAACCAATATTTTACCAACAAACACATAATTATTTTTCCAAAGTAAGTAAAGTTAAAAATCAACTATAAGAAATAAATGTTTTACTTTTAAAAACATTTTAAACGATACAAGATCAAGCTTAAGCTAGAATTGAATATCAACTCACTATATTTCTTAAACGATGGCGAAACACGGGAAAGCAGAATAATTATTCACTGTGGACTTTTATGCTTAAAGGGCAACGTTTTTCTCTTTTGTGTTTATCTAAAGCATGGAATATTTCCTTTCTTTGATTTTTTTTATCAAAGAGACTGCTTTGGCATTACGTTTGATGAAACATGGAGTCATTAGATTTGGATGGAGATCGAGCTGAAGGAGAAAATGAAAATATTTTGAAAGATTTCTTTGAATATTGTTCTTGGTACTTTTACAAAAGCTGGGATTTTCCCAATTTTAGTGTTGTTAAAATATATTTTTTACTAACTGGTGTGTTTTTAGGTATTAACTGTGTGGCTAATTTATTTTTTTTGGTTTGGTGCTTTTGGATTCCATTTTTTACTTTACCATTGTCTTGAATTAATATATTTTCCTAAATATGTTTTAAATGGTTTGGTTGTTCCAAAAGTATAGTAATATAAATAATTAGAAATATATTTTGTTTAGATATATGCGAAGAAAAATAGAGCAAAATCAAGAAAAATAAATTTGTGGATAATTTTTCTGTCTCCAATGACAATATCACTTAATGACTAAAAAAATAAGAACAATTTATCTATTAGAAGATTCAGTGTAAAATACTAAACTCGAAGATATTTACCACTAAACACCAAATAATTTAATTTTAGATCTCGAGGTGCATTTCGTAAACCATGTTAGTATCATCAGAAATGAACTATATTCTATTTATATGATAACCAATGATAATCAATAAAAGCGTGTAAAAATCATGAACTGTAAATTTAACTAAGCAATGGAATATTATCTACTCTTTTAACCTTCCAATAGCCGCGCTTTGTTTGAGTACATCAGTGGTCACTGCGAACTCCTAGTCCACCATTTGAGAACGTCAAGATTAGATAATCATATAATAAAAAGACACCTATTAAACTTAAATTATTGTATTACGTACTTATTTAAGAAAACAAAAATATATTCAATGCAATGTTTTTTAAAATAATATACAAAACTTTTAATAGATACATTTAAGAACTACAGTTAAAAAATAATATTAAAATAACTTGGTAGTAGTGTAAAATAGCCATTGCAAAATTAAGTTTTACCATGCTCTATTTCAAAACACCCTGGACAAATTATTAGTAGAAATATCAGGTGGGGCGATTTTTTTTCCGGTCACACATAGCACATCGACCTCTTTGATTTACTGAAGGTTTCCGAGACTGCTCCGTATGTGCTTCTAGTTCAAGAATCTTCCTAATTCTTAGCTTTATCGATCTTGGTATATTTGAGATATTAGAGCAAATTCCTATGTAATCATGTATTAATTCAAATATAGTTTATGCTAAAATTATCTCCGAAATTTTTTTTTTCTACCTCAATCGCCTTGTAAATAACTAGATAAAGATTACCAAACAGAACACAAAAATTTAAATTAATTTGTTTTGTTACGTCAGTGGTCGCTGCGGAGTTTCAGTCCGCAATCTCGAATTATTCATCAAAGCCCGAAACTACTCCTTGGCTCATCAATTGCCTACTAATACACGGTCTTCCCGGAAGGTGTTGAGAAGTGCAACCATTAGAGGGGAATGCAATGGAAATTATTGTCGAAACAAAACCGGTGCGAAGCGACACTCCGCACGCGACTACTGAAAGGTTAACAAGTTGTTGATATTTATGTTATGTTGAGTGACACATGATTTCTTATTTCTCCCATATCTAATTTGTGTAATATATTCTTGATATCTAGTTAATATGGATCTTTTAGTTTGCCTAACATACCTTCGATTACAATCTATATAACTAATTTCATCCCCGATTTTTTATGTTGGCCTACTTTATTAATGCTACCTACCTACTAATTTATGCTTTGGATTATCCAAAACTCCTCCTAACTTTTTACATGGTTTCTAGGCTACCTTAGACCAATTTTGTCTAGCCCTCGTGTTTAGTGGGCATCAAATGGAATTAGTATGAAGAAATTCTTTGTATAATTTGAATAATTCTATGAATAATCTATGATAAGATTCTTGCAGTAATTTCCTAAACTTATGTTTTCTAATTAACTTATCCACAATATTCCTATTATAACCATTCACATCGACAACCTCAGTTATCAATTTTATTTCTTTGTTATAAGTATTGTAGCGTTTAAAAATTATTGGAATGATACAGAGAAGATTAGCATTGCCCCTGTTCCCCAAGTTCCACATTTTTGAGAGCCCCTCCTTGACAAATCACTTCTAAAATACGATAAAAGCCCACTACCGAATAAATTCTATGAGAACTATTACCGAAACATCATATCTTCAAATCCCACTTTTTAATTTATTTCCACAGACGAATCAAAAACGAATGAGTGACTGGGGTGCGACTTTGATCCGCCAAGATAGGATTTAAACTACCATCTTATACATTTATTCTTACAGCAGAGTTTACTGCCATCGAAAGAGCACTTGAATTCATAAAACATCAAGTACATCATATGTACCACGAGATGTCCTCGTGGTACATAATATCAAACAATATCGCCCTCGGGATGATTCACAACAAACACCTTACAACACCCTACAACAACAACATACACCTCATCCTGTGGTGAGCTTGATATTGGAGAAACATGAATCCTTGCTGGTCACGATCGCCGTCGATCTACCGAGAATTGTGTAAAAGGAAAAATATTGGCCAGACCCTCAATAATAAACGGCTCCCCAATCCCAAAGATGTTGTACTATTGTTTGATGTCATGAGATCAACCGTCCAATCAGAATTGACTGACTTTAAGCCAAAATTAACTCAGGGAGGTAAAAATCTCACTTCTTTTGACCTGTTTCTGTAAATTTCTACAGTAGGTCTTGGTCAGTGAGAGCACTCAGACTAATGACGAGTCATATCGACTTACCCATAAGTACCTACTTAAGGGAGAGGATCCCCTCTTACGTGTTATCTGCTCAGCATGATTAACTATAAAACACATCTTAACTGAATGCCCCTTCACTACAGATTGCAGAAGAGCTCTAGGCATGTAAGAGGGTGTGAAAACAAGTTTATCCGCCCTATACTTGAGCAAATTAATTACTTTTCTGAAACACTCTAGATACTACCATATGATTTAATCAGACGATTACAAGCTTTAATTTTTTATATCTATGTTTAATATAAAATTTTGTTTCTTTAAAATGTCTTGTATCACCATTAATAACAAAGGATGAAAAGGGATTTATTAACATTAAGTATAATGAACGATTACAAATATAAAGCTACAGAAAGTCGCAAAATGACTATGAGGTTGATCGCGACTATAAACCGGATTTCTTCTTCTGCTTCTTAGTTACCAGGCTTTTCAATATCCGGATATTTAAACAATACCACAAAGGATAAAGGCCAGACATTATTTTATTATTATTTTCATTATTATTATTTTACCATTTATTATTCAATCACTATTTGTATAACATCAATGCTAGATAGGGTTCCTCACTCTTTAACACTGATAGTTTAATGTAGAACATTTTCATCTTTATCCTTTGCCTAATTAAGTAGGGTAATTGTAAAACACCTTCAAATTTCTTTTTTTGTGCTATATTATTCAATTTTTGATTTTAATTTTTTGTTTGTGTCTGAACTTGGGCTTGTGATTATTTTTAGTCTTTTTAGAGTAGGTAGACCGTTTTTCCAATTTAAGGGTTTATTTTTTTGCTTCCGAAGAACTGGATGACGCCCTTATCGAAGTGCCGACGAGATCCATCCGTGACCCACGATCCAACTGCCTAGTAAAATAAACGTTACGTAAATTTTAAACATTACTAATAACGCTTCAATATCTTTGTTTAGAGGAAAATTAATTAACCCATCTAGCATAAAGTTTAAACTAACTGCCTTATGGCGGATGCTATGATTTGAATCATCAGAAATGTATATCGTGGTGGTGTTTTTTTAAATATCAAAATCGAACCATTTTTTCATTATTTTTTTTAACATATTTTTTTATCATTTACCATAGTTATCGAGTTTATATAAAAACGCTATTATTTGCTATTTGCCATTTAAGGTTTTATAAAAATTGTGTACATTTTCAATTTTCGTATCGAAAATTTCAAAGATATCATTCTGATATCTTAACCATACCCTTGAATAGTAGGTGAATTTGCCTTGGTCTCAGTTTCAAGTTAACTCATGAATAAGTTGGCTACGAACGGTGACAGAGAATTGCCAATTGCCGTTCCTTCTTGTTGTTCATAAAACTAATTATTAAACTAAAAACAATAAACGCAATATACTAAATACAAATGTAGAATATTGATGAGTATTCTAATTTATTAACAATATTAAGTGTCTAATAATCTACGGTTAAAATGGAGAACGAAAATTAACAAAAATATTATTGTAATTGATAATATGTCCTTAGCTAACTGACGATATAATTACCAAAGGCGGCTTTCAATTAAAGGTATTATCAGTTACTTATTCTGCTGTTTCTCATTTTAACAAAGAGCAAACACCGTCTTTGAAAAAAAGATCCATTAATTTATTTGGACTCGGTAAAGCTTCTCAGTTTTCCTCCAGCCTGTTCTCTTTTCGAGCCTAATATCTCATTAAGATATTATTTTTAATCATACCGAGGAATTATGTATTAGATTACATTAACAAGACAGAGTAAAATTAATTTTCCCATAAATTATTTAGTATCAAAATATTTTTAGTTGGTATAAAAGAAAGTAGTAACCGTTGATTTCTAAAAGGTGCAATAATTTTATATGAATTTTTAATGATAGGAAAGCACGATAAGATAAAAAAAATATTTCATAGTCCGTTTATCTTTTTCAATCAAACCATTTTGTCTTACGAGGGTAGTTCGAAAAGGTTCCAACTTAAGAATGAAACTAAAAAAAAATAAGTATGTTTTCTGTCAAATTCAATTATATTTCTCGACATAATTTCCTCGTAGTTATATACACTTTTTCCAGCGATGGTCCCATTTCTTTAATACGGAATAAAAGTAGTTGACATCTTTTTCTGCAAAATAGTCGTTTACGAATGTGATGACCTCGTCACTGGATGAACATCTTTGTCCTCCGAGTGAAACTAGGTAGGAATTTAGCCATTTTAAAGTTCAATAAAGTGGTAAATTACCTGTGCAATTTTTAACGAAAGTAATCTTTTTTTTTATTCTTCTCCAATTATGTCATATAGACATTACAAATCTATCTAACTAACTAAACATATATAACTAACAATATTATTCTATTATCTAAACTAAAAATTAATCTTTATCTTAGTCTGTTTGGTAGATGCATGTCCAGCCACGCGCTTCACAGTACATTAATCAGTCTTTTCTTGTGATTGACATACGCACAGAATAAATTCCAGACACCCTTCTTTGTCACTACACTAATTCGAACGGTTTCAGTCTTTTCAGCCGCTGAATAAGTCCGTTGTTATCAAGTAATACAGTATCTCTGTCCTCCGAGCGAAACGTAGGAAAAAGAAAAAAGTCACTGGTGGCTAGATCTGGTGAATAGAATGGGTGTTCAATTAATTCGAATCCCAACTCATTGCTGTCTTGATAGGACAAAACTTTCTTTTATTTAAATGCGTTGGTTTTTACGCAATTTCTGCCTTCAGCCTGTCAAGTATTGATGCGTAGTTATTGTTTTTTACTTTTCAAGATAGTTCATTGACACAACTTTATTACTATTCCAAAAAACAGTCGCCATTACTTTCCCGGCGGAACAATCTTCGCCTTTTCCGGAGTCGATTCCCTCTTCGCAGTTCACTCTTTCGACTGTGCCTTGATTTCAGGAGTGCAATGGTGTATCCAAGTTTCATCTAGAGTTATTAATCGATGCCAAAACTCCGACTTATTTTGCTTAAACTGCTTCAACAGAGCTTTGAAATGTTTATTCGAGTGCGCTGGAGGTCTAGAAGGCGAAATTGCGGCACCCAATGCGCGGTTGGCTTTGTTATGCCCAAATCTTCAGTCAATATATGACAAACACGTTCTTTCGAGATGCTCACAGCCTCTGCTATCATTTGGTAAACTTTTTCAATGTTATCGGTAGTAGTAGTAGTGTTTGGCCGTTCCAAATGTTCGTCATCAACCAAGCTAATACGACCACGTTTAAATTCAGCTGCCCAAAATGTCACGGTGGTAAATGATGGTGCAGAGTCCCCATAAACAACAGCCATCACGACTTTAATTTGCAAACTTTTGAGAATAGCTATAACGTACGTTTGTGAAAATGGCATTCCCTTGAATTACATTATTTATCGCACTGGAGCATTGAAAATGGCGAGTAATATTGATTATTGTTATGTTAATAAATATTTTATTTGCAAAATCTAAATGGGATCATGCTTGTTTAAAAAACTTTCTAAACTTTTTATACGGTATTGTCTTTAAATATTTCCTGTTATCTTCAGCTTTCTTTTGTAATATTGTTGCAGTTTCTATCATGATTTTTATCTTTGGGAGTACTTAAAATAATGCATGTATGGAAGTTAGCCTCGTATACTAGAAGCATTTAAAACAACTATATGTGGTCAAATTGACGATATCAATAAAGAAACGTCAGGACGAAACGAGGCAAACTTTTAAAAATAGCTACAAGGTGTGTTCGTGAAAATGCTCGTCCCTTGAATAACACTATTTTCCGCAATTCAGCATTAAATATGTTATTTTCATTTTATATATTTTATTTGTAAACTTTTAATGGGGTCATGCTTGTTTAAAAACTTTCTACCTTTTAAATACAGTATCGTCCTTAAATATATCTTGATCTACAGCTTTCTTCTGTAATAGTATTGCACTTTCTATCATAGTTTTGCAGTAGTTTTTAATAGACATTATTTCTAATATTTTTCTTATCTGATCACAAGAATGTTGAGTATTATAGCTAATCATTTTTTATACAGCAAACAAAAGAAGAATATAATATCATAAAAAGAAGAGAAAATATTGCAGCTCCTTATTGTTAGTGAAACTGTTGTAGACGCATCTTGGTGCAGTGAACAAGGTGCGTCTTACGGAAAAATTGGACTTTTTCAAATAAAAACACACATTATTTTTTTGGCAAAAATAATTATTTTTATTCAAATCAGTCTCATTGCGCGTCAGTACAATGTAATGCACGGTCAATTAGGTTGAGGAAATAATTTTTGAGCTCGTTCAAAGATATGTCTTTCAGAATGGCTGTCGACGCCTTTTAAATGGCTTCAATGTGGGAATTACGGTGTTGCTTTTATCGTCAAATAAAATGTTTCGAAGAGGTAAAACTCGCAGGGAGCTAAATCAGGCAAGCATAGTGAATGATTGATGGTTAAATGTTGGATAGGGAGTAATTTGTGGTCGTCAGTCAATTTGTGAGGAACAAAGCGTGCACAAACCTTCTGAAGTCCTAAATGATCGATTAAAATGCGATGAATTTAATATTTGGACAAGTTCAATTTCATTTCCATGTATCGCAACAAAGATTTTCGCTGATTTTTTATAAATTCACGCTCAATTTCAATGTTGATCAGCCACGGAATATTTCGGATCAGGATGTTCGTCATCCTTGATGTCTTCACGACCTTCTTTGAATCGTTTAAACCGCTCATGAACTCTGGATACCGCTCGTGGACACGGGGTAAACATACAATTATTTCATTAATTGAAACGTTTCGGAAAATGTTTTACCAATTTAAAAAAAAAACTTTAATATTCGATCTTTGTTCGATGTTTATTTTTCGACCGATGGTTTAAACACACTGACATACTAATGATCCGAATGTCATAAAATTTTTCCACAACGTTAATGAAGGATGCACCTTTCCAACGCTTTGTATATGTATATATATATATATATATATATATATATATATATATATATATATATATATATATATATATATATATTCTATGTATGTTTATTATCACCGAAGAAAACATGAAGATCCTTCTCTTGATCAATAATTCCAAAACAACATGATTTATTAATAATTTTTTAATTTTATTAAAAAAATATAAATATATTATATTAAAGAAATAAATAAGGGAAATCCGATAAGTAATATTTTTTTTACAAGCTGTTAAATATATTATCATGTATCATCTGTACTGCAAAAAAAATCCATTTGGTCTGAGCTGAAGTGTTACTTTTCTCAATTTTCGTCCACCTCCTTCTTCTTGGGGGGAATTAAAATCTCATTACTGTGTTATTTTTCATTTCATCGGCGAATTATATAAAGGCTACATTAGCCAGAAAGGGCAGAATGTAAACATGAATCGTTCAATAAGAGGAAAGTTATTTTATATGAGAATATTCGCAGTAAACATGATGGAACCCTAAAAAATACAACTTAGGAATCGAAAATATTCCTTTTTGTTAATATTAAAAAACAACATTACATTTTCCCCGTGTCATTATACATTAAACTTTTATTTGAAATTAAATGAATATATACAATTTTATACAACCGAATCGAAGTTTCTTCTTTGACAGTAAGCGCAGTACATTTTTTGCTGCGTACTGACATTTGGGAAAATAAACAACTGTCATATATTAAAATAATGCATAGAATACCGTGCAGAAATTGCACAGTTATGAATGAGAATAGTTCTGTCATTGTATTTTCAAATATCGAAAAAGAAAGAACTATCACAAAGTAACGGACAAATCAATCAATAATAAGTCGAAGAGATTTACCACTAAACAACAAACCCTTTTATAAACTTCTTCATAGCGAAACGACGCACGTTTTGCTATGATGATGCTAACATGATTAACGAAACGAGCCTCGAGAAGTTTAAAAAAAGTGATTTGGTGTTTAGTGGTAAATCTCTTCGAGTTTAATGTTTCACACCGAAGGTTCCAATAGAAGAAAAGTTCGGAACATAGAAACTGACATCCCCAAATATTTACCACATTCGCTCTTTTGTATTAGTGCATTATACACTGCTAATTTTAAACTCTCTGCTAATTTTATACCAGGTCTCTTTTCCAAACATTTTGTCGCGCGTTTCTCCAACCATGTTAGCATCATCAGGAGATGATTTAATTTCCATATATATATATATATATATATATATATATATATATATATATATATATATATATATATATATATATAACACGACTCTTTTCCAGGTTTATTCAAGCCAAAGGGTTCGCCAACCCTTTGCAGTTCTTGTATGCGTCTTTGCACCTCCTCTGGGTATTGTGAAAAGAGAACGATATCATATGCAAATCTAAGAAGGTTTAAGTTTGCACCTTTGATCTTTACACCATCCTGTTCACAATCCAGTTTACAGAATACTTCTTCAAGGCCAGCCGAGAAAATCAAGGTGAATTGTGGCTGTATAATAGGTTTACATATGCTTTATCTACCCCTTGGCTAAGCAGTGCATCCATTATTGCATGCTTTGAGATGGAGTCAAATGCTTTTTAGTAGTCGATAAAAGCCAAGCACAGTGGCATGAGGTATTCGTTGTGCCATTCTATGGCCTGCTGTACAACCTGGATGTGATGTGAACCATTGGACTAAATTCACTTGAATCCTGCTTGTTCTCTTGGTTGTGCGCCATGCATTTTTTTTAAATATTCTCTTAGAAATTATCTTAGTGAAAACTTTGTACATTACTGATAGGAGGCTTATTGGACCGTAGTTCTTTAAATCTTCCTGTGCTCCCTTTTTATGTAAAAGGATCACTTCTGCATTTTTCCATAAGTCAGGCGCTTTTTGTTCTTTGAGGCATTTTGAGTACACTTTTGCGAGTGTTTTATGTAACGTCCGACCACCAGCTTTTAGCATTTCGACAGTTACACTGTCCTTGCAATGTTGTTGCAATGTCAAAAGTCAACTGTCTGTTGCAATGTCAAAAGTCCAATGGCAGCCTGATCTAACCCGGTGATTCTTAGAACCCTCTGCCTTCAGGCAGGTCTTCCCGCTGCCGCAGGTAGTTGCTCCTTGGCCTCCGGGGAATGAGGGCCGTGTTTGAGGTTGTAATGTCATATTGAAACATATTGAAATACCATGTTGAAGGTATGGACCGTAATCTGCCACGCTGATCCAATGCAGGTTGGCAGATTTTGGATCATGTTAGTCTGAGGCCTCTGCCTTGACCTGTCCGCTAGGGGTGACCCTCCCAGTAGCATAGACTCCAGACGGCATAGCCCTACACAAATTCCTTTACCACGTCAAGATCTGATAAATAAATACATATATATATATATATATATATATATATATATATATATATATATATATATATATATATATATATATATATATATATAATATGGATTGAAGTTGCAATTGAAACTGTTAAATGCAATGAAATAATTATATTCAATAATATATTAGCCGTTTTGCTTGTTAGAATATTAGTATATTTTCAGTTATTTTATAGTTCCAGTTCTATTTTATGTTTTAATATCGCAGAAAACTAAAATGCGGGATAATAAAAACAGTATAGATTACATCTAATGAGTAACCACGAGTTTCTAGATTGCATCATGTTCTGATAATGTTAATATAGTCGGAGAAACGTTACTGACACTAAAGATTCCAAAATTAAAAATTACTTAATAAATGTATTTAATAATCACTATTTGAGACCTATCTAATCCTAAATATCTCGATCTGTCGAACACAGAATCAGTTGGTAGTCTTCTGCCAGATATAGGGGAGAGGAGGCATAATTGATAATCAATTAAACACTCTTTTAAAAGAGTTTAATATATTGAATCTTATATGGACGGAAGCTAGTGTTATAAATAGTGCAAATATTGAATTTTTGAACCCACATGTGTATGTATTGCTTTTATAGATTTTTATATAAAGAACTAGTAGAAATAAATGTGCATGTTTTTTTCAGGTAATAATCTATTTTTACCAAAGCCTCAAATTTCAAAAATGTTTCTGATTCAGACAGAAGTTTTGGACTTTCCTTGCCTTGAACGAAATTTCAATTTCCGTTTTTTCGGAACCAGAGTTGAGTGACTGAAGTATATTTTGAGTTATAGGGTGTAAGGATTGATGGGCCAATACCAAAGGAATACAAATTTTTGTTTAATATTTTATCAACCTACGAAGCTTCTATGACGAGAAATGAGATGGGGTACATTTTGAACAGTTGTTTTTAAATGCGATGTGTGCCTTAAAAAGTGTTTTAGAGTCAAAAATTAGTGATAATAATTTCCAGTTTGATATTAAACGACAATTTTGTGTAAGTTTTCATTTTTTTGTAATAAAAGAGACCAATTTATGCGGAAAGGTATGAAATAAATGGCTACAAAAATATAATTTTATATTTAATTTTTCAAATAATAGCTTAAGACGCTAATGCAATAAAAACTGAATTCCAATAGATCCATAAAAACAAGATGAAAATTAACGTTGCCATTGTTAAGAAAATTAAAACTGTTTTCATACCTGCTTTCCACGGAAATGGTTGTATTTTGGATATATGTTTTAAGGAAACTTTTTGTTAAAATTACAAAACAAAATTTTTGGTTAAATTTACGAAAGTACTTTTCGTAGCAAATATACAGGGGATATTTGCTTCACTAAAATTAATTTTTGTCATCTGAAATTTAGGAGTATAAAATGAATTAACAATGCTACTATTAAAATTTGTATAAATATAAATAACAAATAAGCAAATAATAAGTCGCAAAATTCCAACCTTCTTTCACAATAATCATCATGCAATCTTGTACGCTTCTCATTTTGTATCGATGATAATTGTTTCCCTGTAAAGTGGTCTGTGGACTACAAAGAAGACTACAAAGAGGACTATTTTCTTCAATATAAACATTTTTGCACTTTTTGCAGATCCTTAGGCACACACTACCAGTTGTTTTTTGTTTTACTAAGTTATTTCTTAAAAACTCCGGTTTTGGAAGAGACTTATCGTGGTGTCTTGCGTGGAATTTAGCATACCAACATGAAGAATATTTAATTCAGCTTTATCTTTTTGATTAAATAACTGATTCATCTTAGCAACTGAATTAAAACGTTATTTTTATACGCATTCAAATACAACAGCTTTCAAATAGCACAATGACAGTACAATGACAATACCTTTCAAACAACATAGTTTTGTTTATTTTTCAAAGCCTACTATTGCTATGTTAGCTTCTTTTAGTTCCTACGGACTGCAGTTTATTTTAGTTGTTTTTGCAAATTATTCTAAAACGGCTACTCCAATAAAGATTTTTTATTTAAAATTTTAAGATTTGTCCAATTATGTTAAAAAATATGGTGTTGCCATTTAAAAAAAGATTATGTTGGTAGCTACTGAAGAAATCTGGCAACACCGGAAAGCATTGTTTCTAAAAAAGCATTATCTATGTTTAAGGAGGCATGACACTGAAACTATTTTCACCACCGACAAGGAAAGGAAAGATCAGAAAGAATGAAGAAAATCATACAAGACCAAGGCGTGTATGAAATTCCGTGTCAGGACTGTAACCTGTCATACATAGGCCAAACAAATAGAAAAATTAGCGCCTGAAGGGACGAACATATTAACGACGTCAAGCAGAAAACCACGACTTCCTCGCCAGCCCAGCATGTGCTCAACACCGGACACAAAATTTATTTTGGGAAAACAAAAACCTTATCGAGAAAAGAAAATTTCTCCGCCAGAATTATTAAAGAGGCCATAGAAATAGAAAAAAGGCCCAACAACCTAAACAGGCGAGATGATTGTCAAAGATTACCACATGCTTGGAAACACTTTTTATCGGACTTCCGAGTAAAATCAACAGAGAGCCCGAGACAATGAGATCGTTCTCCATCCATGCAAGCCAACGCTACTGCACACGCATGCTACTGACAACGGATCCGCAAATACGTAGCCAAACACGGGCTCTCATTGGCCGGAATCAACCGACCAATGACGTGGCTCCGCCAGCACACAAAATCGGACGCGACAGACCATCCAGCAGCATTTGTTGTCGAAACATCGTTAAGTAAACGCTTTGAAAATGATGGATGAGATTCCATCGAAACGTCAGCGAAAAAGTCCACAAGTGGACATACAGCTAACACGGGATATCCGAGAAATTAATATTATATATATATATATATATATATATATATATATATATATATATATATATATATATATATATATATATATATATATATATATATATATATATATATCATCATATATATCATATATATATATATATCATATATATATATATATATATATATATATATATATATATATATCATATATATCATATATATATATATATATATATATATATATATATATATATATATATATATATATATATATATATATATATATATATATATATATATATATATATATATATATATATTACTAACATTATAAAGCTTCCATTATATTCTGGACAGACTAAAACTTATGTAAACATAAAAAAGGAAATGAAAACTTCTCAGTCATTTTCCTAATAGCGGGATAAAAACTTATATGTTGTTTTTCTCCTAATTATTAACACTATGCAATCAAAGTTAACATAATGGGATATTTCACGCTCCAATAGACACGATGGAAATGCGTCTATTTTTGGATCATCCCCTTTCTGTGTGTCCTAATTTGATGGTCAAGGTTGCAAGGGGTAGAAGTTGAAGAAAATATAGCTTGCCTAATATTTTAGTATCGATTACTTTATGGTAAAACTTTCTTCGGAAGTAATTAGTTAATATACACTATTTGTTGCGAACTATTTATATTGGATAATTATATTGGATTAATAAGTTTAATTCGCTATATGTATTAGAACTTGTTTCTTTTTGAAAGGATACTACTTTATTGGGAAAGCAGCACTGAAAAATGTATTTTGTTGGATTAAATAAATTAACAGAACTGCCAATTATATTTTCCATTAGCTGTAAAAAAACTCCTTGAATGACCTTAATAAACCTCTTATTTTACATAAGATACAAGATATCTGTTTACCTAAGAGTCTCATTCCATTAAAAAGATATAAGCAAGATAGCAAAGATAAACTAGAACTTCCTACCGCAGCTTTTTGACCTTCTTTGAGTTGGCACAAAGGCAATGATCAAAAGGTGCTGCTGTTGGAGAGATAAACGTTTTCCTGAAAGTAAAACAAATTTATTATTTCTTTAAATGGAACGGAAAGTTAAGGAACTTTAATACTGGCAAGAAGAAAATATAAAATATTTGACTGCTGTGTATAGTGCCATTAAAACATTTTGCAGTTAACCGAAAATTATCTATTAAGGAAAAATGTTCTTTTCAAGTGAGGTTTATATTGTAATTGCATTTTCTTCATGCAAAACTTCATTTATAATCAGTCTTTAAAGGAGATTTTTAATAGCTTTTATAATACAGCTAGGCTCATGAAGGGAACTATTTGAAACAGAGAATTTATCACCCATATTCAACGTGAGTGCTCTATTATTTTATTTAGGCGCCTTCCAGATTACACCATTTGCATATCATATTGTCTATCTTTTACCGATAGGTGACGTTGCGGGGTGGCTAATCATTTCGCTATCCTAAAAAATCGAATTAACGAGCTCAGGATCTGGTTGTTCTTTCAGCTACTCTCAATCGTCATCACAAGCTCCTTTAAAGACTGATTATAAATGAAGTTTTGCATGAAGAAAATGCAATTACAATATAAACCTCACTTGAAAAGAACATTTTTCCTTAATAGATAATTTTCGGTTAACTGCAAAATGTTTTAATGGCACTATACACAGCAGTCAAATATTTTATATTTTCTTCTTGCCAGTATTAAAGTTCCTTAACTTTCCGTTCCATTTAAAGAAATAATAAATTTGTTTTACTTTCAGGAAAACGTTTATCTCTCCAACAGCAGCATCTTTTGATCATTATTAGTCTTTGTTATTGTTATTACAAAGGAAGAACTTTTAAATTTCATTGAGGTATTTTTTAGCGCTGTTATTCTATTTTTATTATTTATATAAACTTTTTCTATATGTATATATATATATAAATATATATATATATATATATATATATATATATATATATATATATATATATATATATATATATAGGCAAAAAAGTTTTTCTAAAATTCTTGTGAATGTTTCTAGGTAAGAGTGTAAAATCTGACAAGGAATCATCCCTCAGTCACGCCAGTTCGAGGCTGGGTAAGGCCGGATGCCTTCTGAGAGGTTTTCTACGTTGGTCACTCGCCAGTCGGTAGGCTTCTCGAGATACTTTCGATTAAGCACAAAACCAAGGGTGGATAGTCTGAGGGGGGTGTTGACCGGGGTTTTCGGTAACTGATGACCGTGGTTCGAAACCCACGTTAACCTGTAGGTCCAGTCGCTAAATAGCCTTCTCAGTTGCTCATGTGCCTCTAACCCCAAAAACTTTACTTTACTTTATCTCCCTCTCTCTGTTGCTAAATTATTTTTTTCGTTCTATTTCTAAATTCTAAAAAAAGTCTGTGAAATTCTTTCGAAATTTTTCGGGTAATTACCCATATCATTAATAGTCTCTCTTGTTATTATTGGATGAAAAGAAATTGACAAATCAGTTTTAACCAAAATATTTTGAACAATAATAAAAATGAAACATCTCCCATACTTTTAAAATTTTTCTCATCCCATTTTCTATCAATTGACTAATTTTACAACAACCTTCGGTATAAAAAGTTTCATCGAATCAAAAAAAACATACAATGACTTGATTGTTATTACAAACGATGAACTTTTTAATTTCACTGAGAATTCCACTTTTTGTCGATATTCCTTGAAAAATAACGTTAAAGAGGTATTTTTTAGCGCTGTTATTCTATTTTTATTATTTATATAAACTTTTTCTATATGTATATATATATATATATATATATATATATATATATATATATATATATATATATATATATAGGCAAAAAAGTTTTTCTAAAATTCTTGTGAATGTTTCTAGGCAAGAGTGTAAAATCTGACAAGGAATCATCCCTCAGTCACGCCAGTTCGAGGCTGAGTAAGGCCGGATGCCTTCTGAGAGGTTTTCTACGTTGGTCACTCGCCAGTCGGTAGGCTTCTCGAGATACTTTCGGTTAAGCACAAAACCAAGGGTGGATAGTCTGAGGGGGGTGTTGACCGGGGTTTTCGGTAACCGATGACCGTGGTTCGAAACCCACGTTAACCTGTAGGTCCAGTCGCTAAATAGCCTTCTCAGTTGCTGATGTGCCTCTAACCCCAAAAACTTTACTTTACTTTATCTCCCTCTCTCTGTTGCTAAATTATTTTTTTCGTTCTATTTCTAGATTCTAAAAAAAGTCTGTGAAATTCTTTCGAAATTTTTCGGGTAATTACCCATATCATTAATAGTCTTTCTTGTTATTATTGGATGAAAAGAAATTGAAAAATCAGTTTTAACCAAAATATTTTGAACAATAATAAAAATGAAACATCTCCCATACTTTTAAAATTTTTCTCATCCCATTTTCTATCAATTGACTAATTTTACAACAACCCTCGGTATAATAAGTTTCATCGAATCAAAAAAAACATACAATGACTTGATTGTTATTACAAACGATGAACTTTTTAATTTCACTGAGAATTCCAATTTTTGTCCATATTCCTTGAAAAATAATGTTAAAGAGGTATTTTTTAGCGCTGTTATTCTATTTTTATTATTTATATAAACTTTTTATTTATTTATATATATATATATATATATATATATATATATATATATATATATATATATATATATATATATATATACTAGTTGATCCGGCAGACGTTATTCAGTCCTTTCCGGTAGGTGGTGCGATGAGTTAAATTCCTTTTTTTAACAATAAATATTGAAAATGTTGAGGTGATTCACGCAATAACAGAGAAATGATGTTCATATATCATATTGTGTAAATATGAATGGTTTCATTTTACTAATATAGAATTTATTAATAACTTGACTACAGCGCCACCTATTGAATTATAGCATAACTATGATCCATTGTCTCGATAAAAGAAATATATTGTGGGGCTATGACCCCAATTGGTAAATTGGTAAAGTGGTTCAGAAGTTACAGGATCATAAACAGACACTTCAACGGCAATATATATATATATATATATATATATATATATATATATATATATATATATATATATATATATATATATATATATATATATTGTGACCTATTATTTTCTCTTTTGAAACAAAATAAAAAATATATAGATCACAGCGACGGCAGCTGTTCGCCGGGAGCACCGGGAAGAAGGTCCAGTACAGAATGAAGCCACGACAAAAGTTGAGCGCCACCCGGTTACTTCATATATTAGAAAAGACCCTGGAACCGGGAAGGGGTCTATCTTAAATAAAACGGTTTACTAGAATTTTATACATATATATTATAAAAGCACACTCAAAAAGGAACGACACAAAGCACACAAAAAAAGGAATAACTAAAATTATCAAACAAAAGGCACGGGAAGTTTTAGGGAAGGTGGTTCTCCAAACCTTACCATGAAAGAAATCAAAAATCAAATACACAGCTCTGAATTACACCAGCTGGTCTCTATATCCCTATACTTACAAATTAGAGGTTATTTCCTCTATTCTGACAATAGTAAAAAGATAGATATATAACGCTAGGGTAACCAAGAATGGTCAGACGGCAAATAGATACAAAATATAAGATGATAACGTGACCATTATCAATATAAGAAATTATGGTAATAATGTATTTGTGAAAAATAACTGGTATTTGCAATCCTTAACGGTACATGAAAACATAATAAAAAAATGTTTATCTGGCCTTATTTCCTGATGTTGTCTGTCCTTGCCTATCAAGGTACTGGATGTCCAAAGACACTGAGTACGACTGCGGCCAGTCCGGTATCCCTATGCGGGGGTCCTGAAATAATCTCGATCTGACCAACCGGTTACTCTGCCACGTGGCCCCAAAAAGGTGTAAGGTTTCCACGATGGTCGGGCACTGTAATAGTTGGTCGTTCAATGGCCTTGTGTCTGTTGATCGGATTCTCTGCTGCCGGGTCGTAAAACCCTCTATTAGAATATCAGAAAAATCAACCCAAGCGTGGCTTGGCCAGCAAACCTACGTACCTCGGTCGGATGGGTAGGGCGCGAAAACGTTCGCTCACCTGGAGATTTGGAGTTAGACTGTCTTGCCTTGTTCAAAACGATACCGGAGCTCTTTCAGTTAAGAATTTGTCCGAAATAAACCTACCAGTTGTGATCAACAATTTACGAATGCTACCTGTAGCGATCAAGAATTTGTGAACGCTACAATATATATATATATATATATATATATATATATATATATATATATATATATATATATATATATATATATATATATATATATATATATATATATTATTCACGTATGGGCCAGGGTGGACCACGCGAAGTACAATTAGAGGCATTTGTTGTTGTTAGCCTTCTTTTGCGCCCAAACTTTTTTGGGCGCAAAGGAAGCAATTTTTGCTCATAGCAAAAATTTCATTCTTTTGCTATGAGCTTTTTTTCTTTCGTCAGACCAAGTTGTTCCAGTCTTCCTACATTTTTCTCTCTGGCCAACCTTCCAAACGTCAACCTTGTGTCTGAAACAGCCTCTATCCTGAATTTCACTTTGTGTAATATTTGCTGATCTTAGGTCCTCTATAATTGCAGAAATCCATTTAATTATTTCTACTTTAGCTCTACTCCTATTTTCATAAAATTCGACTATTTGTCTAGTTAGCCTACTCGGATTCATCCGTTTTATGTGTCCGTAACACTTAAGTCTTCTTTTTCTCATATCGCTATGTATATCTGTGCATTGTTTGATTTCTTGGTTTTCTCGAAGTCGGTATGTTGTTGTATTTATTTGTTTGGGGCCTAGGATTTTTCTTTCTTTCTTTTCAATGTCCTCGATGTCTCTCTTTCTATTCAAAATGAGCGTTTCTGCCCCATATAGACATTCTGGCTTAATAAATGTGTTGTAATGTCTCTGTTTTGTGTTTTTAGATAGGCATTTTTTTTATTGGCCTTATTGGCCGCTTTTTCCAACCCATTTTCCATGATTATTTCACCCAAATATTTGAATTCAGAGACTCGTCTGATGTTACCATATTTTGATTTTAGAAATGGTGTTCTCAGTCTGTTGCAGGTCATGTATTGTGTCTTTTCAAAGGAAATTTGGAGTCCCACCTTTTCTGCTGTTTCTTTTAGAATTTCAATCTGCTTCTGTGCCGTTAATACATCTTGAGCCAAAATTGCTAGATCATCAGCAAACGCCAGACAATCAATTTTGATGTTGGTTCTCCCCAGTTTAATGGGCTGGTCAATATTCAGGGTCGACTTTTTTTCACGCCACTCCTGTATTACTTTTTCTAGAATACAGTTAAATAAGAGTGGCGAAAGTCCATCCCCTTGTCTCACTCCAGTTTTAATTTCGAAGGGCTCTGAGATGTCACCCATGAATTTAACTTTTGACCTTGTGTTAGTTAATGTTGCTTTAATAATTGCCAGCGTTTTCAGATCTAGTCCTTGTTCTTTCAAGATTCGGAATAAAGATTCGCGGTCTATAGAATCATATGCTTTTTTGAAATCCACAAATGTACAAACGAGATTTTTATTGTACAGTTTTTGATGTCTTGGGATCAACTTTAGATTCAGGATCTGCCCGGTCGAAAACCTGCTTGATATTCACCAATTTTAGGTTCCAACTGTCCTTGTGCTCGGTCTAGTAGACATTGAGATAGAATCTTGTAACAAACTGGGAGAAGAGATATTCCTCTATAATTGTTTACATCCGTTCTATCTCCTTTCTTGTGTAGTGGATGGATTAGAGCATCTTTCCAATCTTCCGGAATCCGTTCGGTTCGCCAAACTTCTTGTAGAATTTTGGTTATTTCGTTGATTGTACCTGGACCAGCGGATTTCAAAAGTTGAGCAGTGATTCCATCTTCACCAGAAGCTTTGTTATTTTTAAGCCGCTTGATTTGCCTAATTATTTCATCTTCATTCAGTGGTAATGAATCTGGGTTTGTTTGTTTAGGGTTTAGTGTTGGTAATTTGTTTAAAGGCTCAGGACAGTTTAGTATTTGTTCAAAATATTTCACAAGTTCTTTACAATTGTCTTGGTTATTTAGAGCTAATTGTCCGTTTTCCTTTTGGAAGCAAAGACTTTGCGGTTGATAGCCTGTTAATTTAGTTTTAAATGTTTTGTAAAAGTTTCGGGTGTTATTTTTTTGGAAATCTTTTTCTATATCATTAAGTTGATTGTTTTCATATTTTCTTTTAGTTTGTCTAATTAGCTTCGATGTTTCTTTTCTTACTTCGAAAAAGATATTATAGTTTATTGCTGTTTTTTTACTGTTCCAATCTTTGAATGCTTTAATTCGGCTTAATACTGCTTGCTCGTAAACTTCATCCCACCACGGATGTTTTCTACGTTTTTGTAAAGGGACCAACTTTAAGGCTGTTTTAATAATTTTTTGTTTCAATTCTTGCCAGTTCTGAGTTGGTTGTTTATCAAGCTCTTTTGTTACGGATGGTTTTATTTTCGTTGGGTCGAACTTTGGTATTAGCGGTCTCTTTTGAATAAGTTTTCGAGGTTTTAAGCTAAGTTTGATTCTAGTCAAGTAGTGATCCGTGTCTATGTTAGCTCCTTTCCTGACTTGTACATTTAAAATCTCTTTATAATTAGGGTACAAATTGGCAACATGGTCAATTTGAAATTCACCCATGTACGTGTTTAGGCATCTCCAGGTCTATTGTTTTGTTATTTTCTTCTTAAAATGTGTTGACATTATTTTTAGATTAAACTGCGAACATAGTTCAACCAATCTTCTACCATTATGGTTAGTCCATTTATGAGCGGGAAAACTGCCGACTGTTTTCCTGTACTTTTTTTCTTTCCCTAGTTGGGCGTTGAAATCACCCAAGAGGATTTTTACATGGTTAGAGGGAATTTCAGAGATAGTCTTTTCCAGAATTTCCAGGACTTATTTACTTTTTCAGGATTAGATTTATTTTCTTCGTTAACTGGGAGGTGTACATTGATTAATGTATAGTTTTTGTTAGCACACTTGAGGGATAGTGTCATAAGTCGATTATTTACTGGCTGGACATTAGTTATAGAACCAAGAATGTTTCTTGAGATAGCGAAAGCAACACCGAGATGTGGTGTATTTTTGAGTATTCTTTTGTCAGTTTTACTTTTAAAAAGTCTGTAATTGCCGAATTCCAAGGTGTTATCATCTTTCAATCTGGTTTCTTGCAAAGCTAAAATTTGGATTATTTGCTGATTCAATGTTCGCCCCAATTCGTGTAGTTTTCCTGGGTGCAGGAGAGACTTGATATTTACCGTTCCAAAGAAAGTTTTTGTTTTCGGTTTCAGACGTTGGCCAGAGGTCTCCGACTCCCTCTGAAAGATTTTGCGTTTAAGCCCGGACGCCCAAGAATTCGAAAGTCCGGTTGTACCAGCAAAGCTGGCAGAGGATTGTCTACCTCCTGGGGTAATTTTGTAATTACTAGAACGCTTCATCTTGTACTTTGAATTAATTGTTTGAACCATGACGGTTCAGAGGTTAAGACTGGAGGGGTTAGTTCCAGAATTTAAATATCAGCCGCACCACTGGTGAACAGACGCTGACCACTCAACCGCTTGATACAAGTCAGACGCTAAGTGGATTTAGTTTTTTTTTTTACCTTGGTTCGGGGCTGCTTATTTTGAGATATTCGCAGCTGTCCATTAATATCGAATGGAACTTGCACTATCCACCACCCGTGACCCGCCCAGTACCTTAGGCGAGGTATACTGGATATATATATATATATATATATATATATATATATATATATATATATATATGTATATATATATATATATATATATATATATATATATATATATATATATATATATATATATATATATATCTATATATATATATATATATATATATATATATATATATATATATATATATATATATATATATATGTTATATATATATATATATATATATATATATATGTTATATATATATATATATATATATATATATATATATATATATATATATATATATATATATATATATATATATATATATATATATAGATATATATATATATATATATATATATATATATATATATCTATATATATATATATATATATATATATATATATATATATATATATATATATATATATATATATATATATATATATATATATATTGCTATGTTATAATTGTAACCAATATAACCATATTTCAATATTTCAAAGGAGTGTTAAAATCAGAAAACATGTGGGAAATGTGGCCAGCGTGATCATTCTATAAAGGATTGTGAATGTGATAAGGTGGAATGTATAAATTTTAAACACCACTTAAAGCTGAATGTCGAACATGCGGTATATGACATCATATACCGAAGATAGAATCATCTAAAATCTGATTTACTGAGGAAGCGAAATAGCAAGTCGAGCCGATGTGACTGACGGGAGGGAATGAAGGAAGAGTATGTACTACTATTTTGCATCAGAACATACAGTCGTAACGAAATAAAACTCTTGAAATTGAATGCCTCCTAGATAGTACGGTAAATAAACCGCAAATGTTATTGTTAAGTGAACATTGGATGCAGGAAGAAGAAGTACATTATATAGATATTGGTGGATATAAACTTGTATTGGTATATACTAGAGGTGAAATGAAACATGGAAGTGTGTGTACTCTTGCAAGTGGTGATTGGAACTTTAAGGATGTCAGCTGGGTTCGGGAATTGAGTGTTGAAAGTGTTGTAGAAATGTCAGCTGTATCCGATGAACGATTAAAAATGATTATCATCTGTTTGTACCCAAGGGGATTGGGATCATATGATGCATTTTTAAAAATAATTGAGAAATTACTGGAATTTATTCATAAAAATTATTTCAGATATAATATTGTTTTAGCGGGAGACTTTTTTATTAATTTTAATGATAGTCAAAGTAACCAAGTCACGCGGCAATTAGATTTGTTTTATACATATAATCTTCATCCATGCATATCGGATGTGACTCGTACCACTGTGATCTTGGCCGTGTGGCCAATAAAATATGTTGTCCAGGAGTGTTCCTGGACAACATATTTTACAATCACATGAATTATTTTTCAAGCTCTGTTTAAAATACGGCTATTTCTGATCACTATGCACAGATAATTAATATAAACTTAATGGCTGGAGGGGGGAATGATTTACGGACTAAACAAATTTTTTTAATAAAAGAACTTTCCGAAATAATGAAATATTGTCTTTTAAAAGAGAGGTTGAAATAATTGATTAGTTACCTGTATACAGTTCTAATTCAGATGATGAGGCTTATAGTGCATTTTTATATTTAGTTGAAAACATTGGCAATACGATATTTGTGAGAAAAAATGTTATTTAAGTAGCACTAACAAAAATTATATTACACAGGGTATTAGAATATCATGTAGACATAAACGCGAGCTATATCGGAGGAAAATTGATGGAATTATTTCTAATCACTTCTTTAATACGTATTGCAAAATATTAAAATTAGTAATAAAATAAGCCAAACAAATTTCAAACAGGGAGTTTATAAATAAATCTGACAACAAAGCGTGAGCCTCCTGGAAGCTAGTAAAAACAATAACTGAAAACAACGATAATCAGATATATATATATATATATATATATATATATATATATATATATATATATATATATATATATATATATATATATATATATATATATATATATATATATATATATGAACATTTTTGCTAGGTGCTTGACCGGGAATGAGTCTCACCCATCCCTACAATTGGAGGGTACATGATTCACCTCTCGATGTTCAGGCTCGTCAGGGTACTGACACATACTCTCCTGTCAAGAATAGGGAGATCCCATCTACAGTCAACAACCTATCCTCTCACCGACTTTCCATCGGATGGCGCATATATGTAATGTTAGATTTCTTTGGACAGCGTCCAATGAGGCAACAGTAGTTGAGTGTCAAGTGCACCCAACCGCTGGGTTCCACAATATCATGTGGAACACACAGCAACCTGCGTCCCAGCCCAAATGAACATGTTCAACTGTTAATTCCAATAAAAAGAACAATTTTCCTTCGAATAGAATTCATCAATCTATATTTTTAAATCCAACATGTCATGATGAAATACTGAACATTATTAAACGTTTAAGGAATAAAAAAGCGGTAGGTGACAATACTTACCTGTTCCAATAATTAAAGAGATTGCTCACTGTATCTCTAAACCTTTAACTTATATAATAAATCTGTGTTTTTCGACGGGGGTTTATCCGAAGGTATTAAAAAATGCTCATATAAAAGCAATTTATAAGAAGAGAAAAATAAGTATAGACCGAGAGGAAATTAAGTATAGACCGATATCCTTGCTCTCGAATTATCTAATAATTAGAATGATTTTCGAAAGGAAAAATCTACCATTAGGGCGATTTATTAAACTATCACAAATGTTTTAAATTCGGTAAATTGTAAAAAGTTAACCATGGCCATGTGTCTTTATCTAACAAAGGCATATGACAGCGTGAATCATGATACTCTCTGTGCAAGACTTGAGACTTGTGGTGTAAGGGGAAATGCACTCATGTTAATAAAATCATATCTAAAAGTCCGAATCCAACAGTTAGTAGAGACTGATTTTCTGGGGTAGAGCTATTGTATCTGATAAGGTTTGTTTGTATGACAAAAGGGGTTCCTCAAGGTTCTATATTGTGTCCACTATTATATATTATTTATATAAATCAACTTCCCACCGTTACAGAAGAGCACACGGTACTCTATGCAGACGACACAGTATTGATTTTTAATGAATATGATTTCGATTTGATGCTCGAGAGTGTTGGGAGATCGTGTCGAATTCTTAATGAATGCTTCTCTACTGGGGACCTTGTCTTAAATATGCCTAAAACCCAGTCCATTGTATTCAGCAATAGAAAGAATAACAGTATTACTTTTACCTATAAAGTCGTTAAAATTCAGTCTTCTGAACAGGTATGTTTTTTGGGCCTTGTGATTGATAGAAAGCTGAATTGGAGAGGGCACGTAGAAAAAGTTGCTGCAGGCTTATCTCGGTATTGCTATGCACTGAGAATCTTAGCTCACAATGTTGGTTTTGAGGCTGCAATGTCAGTTTACCATGTCTATGTTCAGTCGAGGATAAGATACGGTTTGATTTTCTGGGGAAATTCTCCAGATATAGAGAGGATAATTGTACTCCAAAAAAGATGCATAAGAAGTGTTTTTCAAATGAGGCATTACGACAGCTGCAGAAATGTTTTTATTGGCAAACGAATTCTGACACTTGTCAGCATGTTTATTTTAGATTCGTACACTTTTGTATTTAATAATAATGATCTCTTTGGGGAGGCTATCGCAAAGCATGGTTATATAAGTAGGTAAAAGTCGAATCTCGTGAATGAAAGATCTAATTTTAGTTATATACAGAAGAATGTGCAGTATATTATTATGAAGATATATATCATTAATTATTATAATATCATTAAATGATTTTCTTGGAGAAAAAAAGAACAATTCCATAATCCTTCCTCTTTTTCCTTCTTTTTTTTAGTACCTTGTGTTATAGATATTATATTTGAATTGTAATTAATTTTTTTCTGTTTTTTTTATATAAAATTAAGTGTTTATGTACTTCCTTAATGATGTTCAATGTCATATGATTTTGGGAACAAATAAATTTAATTATATATATATATATATATATATATATATACATATATATATATATATATATATATATATATTATATATATATATATATATATATATATATATATATATATATATATATTTATATATATATATATAAATATATATATATATATATATATATATATATATATATATATATATATATATATATATATATATATATATATATATACGAAACGAACAGAGCAAGACCAAGTCAACTGGTCATATCGATGGCGGGTCGCAATCTCAATGAAACTCGCACCATCCTACGGTGAGTGTTCGCGGCAGTCAAAAACTACGCGACACATTCTTCCCACAACCTTGGATGTAGGTATAAGGTTTGCTCAAAAGAGTAGTGTGAGTAGTGGGGCCGTGGAGAGAGATATTTGAAAAACAGAAATTTTTCATCCGTACTTCCACATATATACATATATATATATATATATATATATATATATATATATATATATATATATATATATATATATATATATATATATATATATATATATCGAACGTTAAACAGTTTTGTTAACTTCCCATTCTCTATAACATAATGCGACTTGACCTTAACAAGGTAAAATAAATTAGAAAACTTTACTATTACAAAAAAGTTATCCAACTTTAATTTATTTGACCACCAGTAAAAGTTAATTTCGTTACTCTTTGATCTCCATTAAATACAACCAGAATTTCAGAAGGTGGGGAGAGTCGATCCGTGCTTCAGTCTCAGAAAATGTTCATTTTTGCCGAGATGGAAAGTACTGCATGTGGAATATATGGCTTGAGGGTGTATGCCTTTCATATTTATTACAGCGGGAGTTGTTAATTTTTATGCGAGAAACGCTCCCTCTAAAATCAAAGGATTTTTAGATTTCAGGTCACATTGCAACCGTAGGCAACTTGCTGCAGTATTAACATATGTATAGCACTAAACTCTATTGGACTAATCCAATAAAATGCAAACCATTTCCTTCAATTAAGTTTATACTTATAATTATTTTCACACATATTATATTACGTCTTAATTATCGGTCCCTGCATTTCATGACTATAGAATCTATTTAAATTATGATTTTTTCCTGCCGAACATTGGATCGCCTGCCCGCCATGGTCATCAATCTGGCCCGCGACTAGCTAATTTAGCAAGCGTATGCTCGTTTAAGGCGCGTACTCGGCGACTAGTTTATATATTATAGATAATGGCAGGAAAATTAAAACGATTTCGGCCCTTAGAACTTACTGGAGTAATCTGTATGACCCTAAGGCTGGAAAGTTTGGAGACCCCTGGTCTCGAACAAGCTAGGTGGACAAAAGTGAATTCAAAGAATCGATTAATTGATGATCCTATGACAATAACAACCCCCCTCTCCTCACTATTCAAGGTAATAACTATGGTAATCATTCGAGAGCGATGAGTCACAAGCGGTTGAAGTGAAGTGATAAAGTAATTCCATTTATGTGAACAATTTAGTGGCAATTTTGCAGTGCTTTCAACAACATCTGACAAGATTTGAAGTGAAGACTATTAGTGTTGGTGTGATGGATTTTACTTTAGAGGATAAGTTTTTATTTATTTCGTTTAAAATTTGATTCAAATGAGAGACAATATGTGTTTTAAGAGGTTCTGAAAACTCTACGTAAAAATTGTAATATTTTTATCGTTTTTAATTTTAAAATATATACAGTTTTTTATTCACATGTATTTAGGCTAATTTTTTAATATTGCAGTGACAATTTTCTGCTGTAAAATGATATATAATTGCACACCACATCAATCAATGATCGTTTTTAATTTTTTTTTAGATCGTTTAGTCTTTCAAAAATCGATTTATTTGATGAATGGCGGAAACATAAAAAAGAAGAACAAAATTCTTGTTTAATGAATTTTAGTAGGTAAAAATGTAAAAGATGTTCAAAGAAGTTTCCGCCGTTTTCTATCAAAATTTAGGAATTTATTCTGAAAGAACGGTACATTACGTTTTATTCAAAGTATAGTCTATCATTAGCCACCACTTTTTCCCATCTTTCTGACAGCATTCGGATACCACGTCGGAAAAATTTTTCATCTTTTGAGGCTATCCACCAATCGACCCAATTTTTGGTACCTTCATAAGATGTAAATCACTGCTCAGATAGACAATGTGCCGTTCGACCGGAACAAGTGATAATCGGAAGGGGCAATGTCTGGTGAATACGGCGAATATGGTGAATAATTCTCAACGATTTTAAATGATGTGAAATTGCTTGTTGAGTCACTTTTAATGTAATTGCAAACTTATTTTACGCCTGGGACGAATCTTCCCCGAATAATACTTCCAATTCCGTGTCTTTGTACACTTTCGGCCTTCCAATGCGCTCTTTGTCTTCCACGGCAAACTCACCGTTTTTAAACTTTTGAAACCACTCACTACGACTTCTCTCACTTAAAGCAGCCTTATCTTATACTTCTACAAGCAATCGATGGCCGTCAGCTGCAGATTTCTTCGAATTAAAGAAGTAAATCAAAAGTTCCGGCAAATGATGCTTATTCGGCACAAAACTTGACATCATTACACGAAAAAAATTATGTGATACTGATATGGAGTCACTAATACTTTAAGGTTATGTTGTTACCAGATGACGAAACTTACGATATTACGTTTTACATCTGACAATTTTAACATAACCTTCTGGTGGGGCCATCTTTTGTCAAACGGTGAAAACTTATTTGTATATCTTTTAGTATTAGAGATTTGACTCCTGATTCGCAGAGTTAATTACAGTTGAAACTTTCAAGTTCTGTCAAAATTATCTGAAAAGTGGGCTGCAGCCAATATGAGGATGGACTGCTTTTTAAATAAAAATAAAAGTTGGTTAGAGAATTTCATATAAGTAAGCATCAGACATGTGCTTCCTCATCATCTGGAAAAAGTCGACCTTGAAAACTCATCTGTCAAAACTAAAAAACGTAGGGTTGAAGAATAAGCGCAATCGCGAAGTGCCATTGAGTTGACCACAGCTGTTGAAGTAGCAAATCGTTTGTCAAGTCACATAAACGTAGCTAGACATTAGAAAAAGTTTGGAATCTTCAGAAAAAAGGAAATTTGGTAACGTTATTTGTGATGGCAGGCAATTGAACAGTGACGAGGCAATTACGTAGACTCTAAATGTACTAGTCACACTTATAAACAGACGCGAAAGTGGTCATTGAAGGCGGGAGATCAAGTGTTTCCATCTTATTATAGTCTATGTAAGTCCAAAAAGTTGTGTTACCCCTCGGATGAACATATTGCTGTGACAGAAACGGGCGCCGAAATTAAACGTCAAGCCATACTACATAAAACTACTGAATATTGAAGCGCAAAGTGAAGTTCTAAAAAATGTACCTTCTAATTCGTCACTCACATTAATTAGCAAAGGTGGATGTGATGGGAGCTCCGGTCGCAGCAGTTATAAAGAGATATTTGAGAACTCCGATGCTACTGATAAGTTTCTGTTTGTATTTGCATTTGTTCCATTGCGGTTGAGTGACTGCCAAAATATTATATGACCAAACCAGCGGCCATCATCCACACGTTATTGCCGACCAATTAAGTTTATTTTTTCAATGGAAACAAATCAATTAACTATAACAGAAACTGATAAAGTTTTCGAAGAAGTATATCAACTACTTCCAACACCTTGTAGTGTTGACGAATCTCAAATTGCTGTGAAACACGATCTTTTACTCACAATGATAGACAAAAAAGTATGTAATGCTTTGACTGACACACATTCTTCACAAAAATGTTACATCTGTGGTGCTAGTCCCAAAATGATAAATGGCGAATTAAAAGACGTAAATGGATTTTTCAACAATTTTTTTTTGTCATAAATGAAAAGATCATATGGTTATCTCAACATGGTTAGAGAAACGTGCGTCGAGCAGTTCAAAAAAGCGTATTGGTGTTTAGTGGTAAATCTCTTCAAGTTTAGTAAAACTATTTTTATTATTTTTTGTTATTATAATTAAAAAGTTATATCAAATTGAAAATAAATTTTTACACCGATGACACGCCGACAATTCTGCCAACTATTGTGACCTCACAATTGTACCGAAGGCCAATATCGCCAATATCGGTTCGGCTCGGAGCAATTCGGAAGTTATACCAAAATTTACGTTCGCGCTCTTTCTGAAAAGACGTTCGGAAATAATCTCTGGGTGTAAATAAACTAAATTATCGATCTTAGTCATTGTTCTATAGGTTTAACCTATATCTTTGACTGCATTTGTTGGTTTGCTATCGATTTGAAAATATACTTGCTTTTAATTGTTATTTAGGCTTTCGGTGCTGTTTTCGATGTTATATTCATATATCTTTACATAAGATATGGACGCTCAAAGGTAAGTTCAAAATGAAATCAGATTATGGTTTCTTTTGTGTTTTGCTTTCGTTTTTACAACTTTTATTTATATTATTTAATTCATGTAGGGAAAACAAATTAACGTGCCAAATTTATAAGAAGGAATATTGCTGCGTGTCCGCAAATAATCTATATGTAGCAAGAGAACCGAGGGTAGTAACAATGAGAAAGCCCTACAGGATCGTCTATATTGTAGGATACGAATAATAATATTCAAGAATTAGACAAGAACAGACAAGAACAAAATTGGACTACCAATTTGGAAGGTAATCGAGTATGAAAAGTCTAATACTTATGAAAATTTTACCGGATAATCTAATTTGTAGATGGTCGAAGAGTACAGAAATTTGTGTGATCAGTTGGATGAACATCAACTAGTTAAATTAAGGACTGGCAAAGCACTTTTCCATGGAATCAAAACAAACATCTGAAGAAGTATGCAAAAAAAGAAAAATAGAAAAACAAACCTACTATCCAAACAAAAAGTAAAGAAAATGGTATATTTCTATTTTAAGTAAATCAAAACGGTTAAAATATTTACTGTTTTTCAGGATTTTGGTACATTTCATCTATAAATTGAATATATTTATTGCATAAGGTATATTTAAAAATAGGTTAGAAATATATTATAGGCATTGAAGACTGATGATAGGCTAACCATTGGTTCCAGAATATGTTGTGGTACATAGTGGTCTTCTAATGAGTAGACCTTAACAGGAGAGTCCCACACTTCGACTATAAAAGTTTTCCACTCAAAAAAATGCCTTCCCTTATTTGGGAAACCTCTGGCTGGTCATGCATTAGAGTTAGTTGGCAGCCAGATTTATTTATATTTGCATATATTATTAGGAGTCTATTGTCGTGGTTTCTAAAACATGTAAAGCAAAAAATCGCCATCGTTTTAAAAATACTGAAAAACTTAATTAAAGCAATAATGTAGTATGGGTGGATTTTTTTTTGAAAATACTGTTAATAGAGTTTAGTGTGATGGTTTGAAGAATCGGTGTGGTTTTAAAAGTATTGCAAACTTCAATGAAAACATTCAAACAAATATGTATATAATCTTGGGTAGTTATTGTTTTTATTCTAAATTGATTATTAATGTATTTTACATATTATAATCTACCGTAATATATTATCATAGTTGGGAGAAGTTTTATTATGTATATTTAATAGTGTATTTTTTATTGAAATAAAATTAGCGATTTAAACAGTATGTATGTGTTTCGTTCTTCTAATTATGATTTATATTGTTTTTTGAGCTCAAAAAAACAATTACAAAACTAGAAAATATTTTTGGTTATTTTATTTTTTATTTATTATTTTATTATATTAATATTTAACATTTTTAATTATTTTTGAAAACCAATATTACAAATATATACAAAAGATTACTATTTTTTGCATTGTATACTTTTTTTTGTTTCAATATTTATTATCTGCTGAAGCTGCACAATTGTGACATTGAGTATCTTGAAGTTTCCTTAATTTTTCATTAATAATCAAGGTAACTGTATAAGCTGTACTCTGAACTTTATGTTCTGGACATACACGTCCTTTTAACGTGCAAATGCAATTTTGCAGTTAAGTTAAACAAAACCTATAGCCTTGTCACCGTAACTTTCTCGTGACATCCTACAAATAGTTTTACACATTACATTTACATTATTATTATTTTTTAAAAAACTTACATCAATGCTTTAACACCTCGAACTTCAGCTGAAATGAACCGAATGTCACTTTTCAGAAAATCTGTGACCATAAATGTATCCACAGCAGGTATATTATCAGAATTAGCCTTTATGAACCCTTTGTCACACATTACTGAACTAAATTAGTAACCAACAATATTTTATTTTGCACTTAACCAACAATAATTTTGACAGTATATATACGAATAGAAACTGTTGACAGTACTGACGTGAAAATACTTTAGTATTCTGACGTCACAAATATAGCAGCCAATCGCGGCGCGTTCCTAGCCACGTGATTGTTTTAAACTTTATACATTAATTCATATATAATTAATTGTAACAAGTTTTTAAAAAGTTTTTCGTATCGATTATCAATATTATTTATGATAAAGTTTTAAAATAAAGTAAACACATCGATAATTATTTTTTATTCAAAAACTCAATTGTTAAAAAAGAACATTACGGTTTCGGTTTCGGTTAATATTTTTGCATGCGTGGATTCTTTCCTTTGAGTGCTTGTTACACATTAGCTATCATTTGGATATAAAAAAAATGGCAAGCTAGAGGTGATGACGATAAATTTAGTGTGCAACATCCATCGTTCGGAAGAAATCAAGCACAATTTTAAATAGGTGGGGCTTATTGTAGATAAACCAAAACCTGGTTATGGAAACACAAATGATGGGAACACAGTTCACAGGTTCTTTATGAATCCGGAACTGAGTGGACATATTACAGGATTGGATGTTAATCTGATCAAAAAGTTTAGTATTTTATTAAGAACCCTATCTTCCGGATGTGACATTAATTTTATCGAATTTGAAAAACTTTCTTTTGAAACTAGAACCTTTTATCTTAATCTGTATTCATAGTACTAAATGCCTGTTACTGTGCACAAAATTCTAGTACATAGTACGGCGGTTATTACAACATGCATTCTTCCAATCGGGCAGCTCTCTGAAGAATCTCAATAAATCAGAAATAAAGATTGACGTAGATTCCGCGATCACCATTCGAGGATACAGTCATGTATTTTCACGAATATAGATTTGCTGAATATGATTTGATAACGTCTGATCCTGTAATCAACTCATTCGGAGAATTGCCTAGAACGAGAACTGATAAATTACCGGTGGAAGTTCTGAATTTAATTGTACCAGCTTCAATATGATGAAGATTACTTAGTACCTGGCTGGTCTGATGACTATCTGACTATCTGAAAATGATAATGAGTCATGGATGATTATTTTTAGTCTTCAGTATAATTTGGTAATTTAATTTTGTGTTATTTATTTCTATAATCTAAATTATAGGTATTAAGTAAATGTTATAATAAGTAAATCGTAGAATAAAATGTTTTTGTCCACCTAGCTTTTACTAGGCGATTTACTGTGCGCCGCATAGGTATTTTATTCGAGGGTTGATCAATAAATACCAGTCTTTGATAATAGAGGATGTTGACAAGTGAAATTGACAGTACCATCGTGTACTGTAGACTGTTAAACGACTTTATGCTGAATTTCAGATAAATTCATAGGTTAGTTTTTTTTGACAGCCAGTTCACTTTTTATTTTTGGATCGAAAAGCATGCGAAAAAGTAAAAGTGAAGTTGCATGCTGTCTATGGGGACGTTTGACCATCTATGACAACCGTGGGATATTGGTTTAACGAGTTTAAGCGTAGTCGTAGATGTGTTTTCAATGAAGAACGGCCAGTACGCCGGGGGAAGAGCTACTAACCGAGGAAATCGTCGAAAATGTCCATGACAAGAATCTGCTGATCGCCGAACGAAAGTGCGCCAAGAAGCTGAGGCCGTAGGTATATCGTATGGAACGACAATCAAGATTTTAAATGATAAGATACAACAATGTCAATACTAACAATGTCAAAGAAGTGTTTGGACCGCTTTAAGCGAAATCCGCAGGATTTTTTACGTCGAGTCGTCACCTTGATGAAACGTGGATACATTATTACACGCCGGAGACCAAGGGACAGTCAAAACAATGGACTTTTCCGGGTGAATCTGCTCCCAAGAAGCAACAATGGTTCCATCAGCCGGAAAGGTTATGGCCATGATTCTTTTTCCAAAAAATAATCGTCAAGGATACCTCAGGGCAGTTCTACAGTGAGTTATTGAACAGATTGAAGGAGACTTTCATTACGATAACGCACCGGTACATTTATTTTTAATTGGTGCGGCCAAATTGCACGAACAGCGCTACGAATTGCTTCTGCCCCACCTTACTCGCCCGACATGGCACCCAGCGACTTTTTTCTGTTCCCTAACTTGAAAACATAGCTCCCTCGGAAAAAATTCATCTCAAATGAAGAGGTGATCGCCAAGACAGAAGCGTATTTTGGAGAGTTTGAAAAATCGTATTTTCTAGACGGCTTAAAAAAGTTGGAGAAACGCTTGGAAAAGTTTATAGACCTAAAATAAGACGACGTTGAAAAATAAAAATAAATGTATGAAAAAAATTACGTCTTTATTTCAAACACATTAACCCTCGTAAGTTCACTGTGAATATATCATGAAAAAATCAGTTGTAGATATAGTTCGAACAGATTCGCTTAGAGCACTGCTCACTCTCAACTCGAAAAAATATGCTAAATGCTAAGTAAAAATGTTTTTAAACTGCTGCATTGAAAATAAATTTTGTGACTCTGGGAGGTAACGCTACGTCGTACACTACTTTTAAGAAGCAGAACTTCCGAAACAGACCACACAGTGGATGATGAAGAATTGGAAGCACTGTTTAATTAGAAAATCTTTGGAGTACACTGATAGAGCTTGTATAGAAACTCGGTGTAATATCGCAAGCAATTTATAAACTTTTATATAATCTAAAGAAAACTGAAATGTTGAAGTATACATAGGTACATGATTTGTGATATTTGCCACTTAGCATATATATGGGCCATCAACAAGTTTTATAAAATTTGAATTAAACAAAGTGTTAAGCAATAATTTTTTTAATTTTAAATCCAAAGTGGTTGTTATTTTTAAATAACATTACTGAAATGTCCTCCTCTTATTGTTGGTCTAATGGTACCCTTTTATTAAAATCCTTTAATGGCAGTTCTGTTTCGACCCCGCATTAAAAAAGTGCGGGCTAATGGCCCCTCCGGACTTTTTTTTTGCTTTTTTTTTACTTTGTTTACAACGTTGTCTGTTTCTTTTCGTACCCATATAAAGGTAAATCTATCTTGCCGTTAAAGAGATGTATGTATTATTATTTTTATATGTTTATATAATGTTTAACTAACATACACAAAAAGTAAAAAAAATTGAGGTATATATTACATAGTAAGGGAGACAAAAGGCACGTCACGAATATAATAAAATATAGAAGACGGAAGCCAGGACTAGGTAATATTTCATCACAATTTGCATAGCCGTAGATTCTTCTTTAATTTTTGAATGTAAAGGGAAATTTGCTGAAGCCGCGATATGAATTTAAAAATTTAGGATATCTAACCTAGGTGCCTTTTTGATGTTAAGGTTTTTGGATTATGTAACTATTGCAGTGATAGCTAAGATATTTATGTTATTATAGGAACAATAACTAAAAATCTTACTGAGGTTTTAATCGTTCTCATGTTAAAGACTAGGTCACTCATGATACTTAAATTCAGCGTCGGCAAAAATATTATTCTAAAATAGTCCGGACACTAGTTTATAAAAGTTCTGTTATATCTTTTAGGGTCATTAACACTTTGGAATAAAACATCGCTTTAACAAGACCTTTAATTAAATATGTGATGACATGAGGTGAAAGTAGAATAAGAATTTCCCAATTTAATCTTCAGATAATATAAGAAAAAATAAACTCCCAACGGCTATCCCTTGGGCAAGGAGCAATAAAACTTTTCCCATTTTGTCTTTTCTGGCAATTTATAACAAACAATTGTTTACGGACTGAAAGTCACCCAAAATAAAATGAATAAATTATGCATTAAATTAATTAATTTATTTTCGGAATGACAAGCAGTATTTAAAAGTATCGTATTTACAATGTAATTCATTTAGTTTTAGTGTTCTAAAAACATGCGTTTTGCTCATTTATTTTACTATTGAAATAGAGCATACTATTTATCTTGTTCTTCGAATCACTTAGATTGTTAACTTTACCTTGGATTCTCTTGAGAAGCATGCGACTGACGAGTGAACAACTACTTAACTTGCAACTATTAATAACCTAATCATATACCGCTACAACTGGTGAGGATTATGGCTATGTGTACAGATAACTTGATCGGGAAATAACTGCCTAACTGAATTTTTTGCTAGCAGTGTGTTACCCCGCCGTGAAGAAGCCATGTGTTATAATTTGCAAGGAGGACCTTATAAGTTCGATCATATGAACATAGTGGTCTGATGAAATAACAGTTACATTTTCATTGTCATCCTCAAAAATGTAAGAACTAACAAAACCAAAAGATAATATTGTGGCTTACTTATGTACTATGTAATGTTTTTTTTGCAAAGCTGACACCAACAAATTGTGAATAAGGTATAAAAGTTTGTAAAAAAAAGGCGGAGAATTGACTGGTGTCCAGCAATTTTATAAATAAACATTAAGTCCGTCTTTCACGAGTAAAATCTTACATTTTTTCTAACATCTGTAATTCTTGAAAAGCAAGATCGGGTCGAGTTTTGAAATGATACAAAATAGACTATCAATGATGCCTAACTTGCATTAGAAGCCAATGGCAGATTGGAAAACGTCTGTTTTATATGGTAAGCAAGCTAGATTCAGTATATTGTACATAACATTCATCCGAAGCTTTAGTTATTCAGAAGTTGAGATTTCAATGTGGATAGCCGGTTGGTTCCCATAGGTTTAAACACGCCGAGTTTCTAGCATTACTGAAAAGCGAGTTCAAATATTTGAACAATCTTAAGCTATAAACGTTACTCTTAGGTTTGTTTCTAAACATTACAGGTAAAAGATAAACATAACACGGGGAAGATTATTTCACATAAAAATGCAAAACCATATGTTGCATTGGTTGGTTGCCTTGGGACTCGAATAACACGATTTTCTACAAATACCAAATTGTGCAGACGTTATTTTTCAATTAATGTAAAACACCATTTTTTACACAGATTTTTCTAATTCCAAAGGGGTTAAAACATTGATGGATGAATCAATTGTATATAGAGGCGTAATTTTTTCAGCTCTTATTAAATTTTTGCTACAAAATTTGGAAAATGTTATAGAAACCCATGAAAAATATGTTCTGTTCTTATATTGGAAACTTTGGAATAAAACACTAAACTTAAAAATACTTACCACGAAATACCAAATAATTTTTTAATAATTATTTGACGCACGTTTCGCTGACCATGTTAGCGTCATCAGGAGATGATTCGATCTAATCAAGAATCATGGTATCATGGTACGGTATATCTCGATTTTAGAAAAATATACCTTGCCTGCTTGGCAATCCAAAGGTAGCTGGTTGTGATTCCAGCGCTCGGATGGGTGTTTTTTTTTTAATTCTTCTCTCCGTCTTACTTCCTGCCCTACACACATACTCACATATACACACACACACATATATACACACTTTTACACTCACATATACACACACACATATTTACACTTAAATGTCTGTGATTGTTTCTAGGCAAAAGTGTAAAATTCGACAACGAATTACCCTTCAGTCACGCCCGTTAAAGGCTGGGTATGGCCGGATACCTTCTGAGAAGTGTTCTACGTTGGTCACTCGACAGTCGGTAGGGTTCCGGATAGACTTATGGGTAGGCTCATAACCAAGGGTTTATAGCCGGAGGGCGGTGCTGGCCTGGGTGTCGGTAGCTGATGACCGAGGTTCGGAACCCACGTTGAGCTGTAGGTCCAGTCACTAAATAGCCTAAGATGATGATGTGCCTCTAACAGTAAACCCTTTCCTTTTCCTTTAGAAAAATATATTGTTTAATTACATTAAATCTAGCTAATTTCGAAGTATTTTTATTTAGTGATCTGAGTGTCAAATTTCTGATTATTTTGCCTTTTAATTTTCTGTTTTAATGCTATAATAATCGTAAATTAATAAAATATTAATTTTTATTACAAAAAGTTAGAGCAGCAAACGACTAATAACATCACCATAATAGCTTGGTTACCTCCATCTCTGGTGTAATTAAAATAAACGGAATATTTTAGTAACAAACCTGTTTCATTGTCCAGAACTTTCAAATAATTTACGAAGTTTCCTCATAATAGGCATATTTCCCGCGGGAATCTCCCCAAATTTCAGGTTTTAGCTAACCTGGAATGTCACGAGTAATCAAACCACCTTGTTTTCAAGTCTGGGCTTAAAAAGTTGGACATTTTGGGACGAAATCCGCTAGATGGAGGGCACCCTACAACATGATACTTTAAATTTATAATTCATGCGATTATGTATAATCTCTATAAAAACGTGGGTTTTCCTTTATAATGTTCATGCTTTAAATTATTTTTAGTGGAAATTGCTCCCCTTAACTAACAATTGTTTACATTATTTTAAACAAAAATTTTCCTTATAACATTTATTCAAAATGCAACCATTTCCAAAGAGTCTGATCTTTTTCCAGTTTTCGTAAAAATTGACAATGTCGATGATTATTTGAATGAATACCCAATTTCTGGTCGAACTGAATTCAGTTTTTTGTTTGTCTATTGCTGCTGCTCCCAAGCCAGAGCTAGCTCCCAAGTTGCTTGACAGGAAAACTCATTTATTCGGCACCCTGAGAAAAAACCATACGAATATCCTAAAGATGTTATAAACAAAAAGCTAAAGAAGGGTAAATCATATAGTCAAGATAGTAATACCTAAGCTGTGATAACAAAGTGGGAAGATAAAAGAGATGTCCTGATTTTATCTACTAAATACACTTGGCAAATGGTTACAGTAGAATCACGACGTAATGTGGAATTAGCAAAGCCTGATGTCATTGCTAATTACAATAAATGCAAGGCATTTATTGATTTATCAGACCAAATCAAAGCATATTCTTCAGCTTTGAGAAACGGAATGAAATGGTGTAGGAAAATTGCTGTAGAATTGCTCTTTGAAGCTGCAATAATAAAAGCATACATCTTGTTCAAATCAGTAACTGGGCAAAACCAGACAATTACAACATTTAGAGAAGAAGTTGCTACATCTATTCTCAAATTTCCTCAAGAAAACCAGAATAAACAAAAATATGTACGTACAAATAAAGCAAAACATATTTTAGAAGTTGTAGGCACTTCTAACAGGCGAAGATGCTGCTTTTGCTATGCTAAAATATTCGCAGAACGGGTAAAAAACGTGGCAGCCTAAAGTACTCTACAAATTAGATGGAAATCTACTCAGTGTGAGAAATATCACTACGTTACTTGTTTTACTAAAGCACATATTTGTATTTATATAGAATAATAATTAACGAATATATATTTTCATGTTTTCAAATAAAATAACTTCATTTAATGTACTAAGCATTATTCTACTTTGTTGGTACAGAATGTGTTTTTTTTTAATTTTATGTTTTCTGCACTTTAATATTTTTAATTAATAATTAAACACTGTATTTATATTTATTTTTTCTAATAAAGGAAGTTTTACATAAACAGTATTTCGAATTATAAAAAAAAATGAATTCAATATTAGATAAAAACAAAATTAAGACACTTTTATCTGCCGGTGGGCTACAGATATAAAAGTAATAGTTTTCATATAAGTCACGGGTGATTCACATGGTTTAAATTAATATGTCACATGTAAGACACACCTGCTTCGTGCAAGACACACCTACACGTGGCAGTTAACGTGTTAAATAGAACTTAAATGCATATACAGACGTATACTGAAATATTAGTCAATGTGATGTCGTCATATCGTTTTTGGCTAACATATGGTGCTAAATCACATAACATTAGCTAAATCACATGATTCATAATCTTATTGCATGAAATTCATGAAGGATCACTATAAGGAAAGCTACTTCTCAAAAATTGAATTACCTTTGTGATCATAACGATTTTTATCGGAAGAGTATCTGATTTTACACACTATCCCCATACGTATAATTTTGTTGATGTATAATTCAAATTCATCCAGTTCAAAATGCGCTCTGTCGATGATAATGATTTTCTTCGCAAAACGCTTGTTCTTATTTTGAAGCCCGGCGACCATTTCTCGGAGCTTAGCATGGTCTGTCGGCTTGAGATCCCTTGTTAATTGAATTTTATACCTAGACTTAAAATGTCTTTTGTTAGGATTCGTTGCAGAGAGCTTCTCGTAATATTTACTTATTGTGCTTGGCGCCGCATGGATTTTCCCGAGATTCTCAAACAATTTCATTAAATGCAACGATATTTTTTATTGTCCTGGTCAGGTCATCCCCTATATGAATTATTCGATTCATAATCGATATATTTTTTTAACATTGTAATTAATCTAAATTTGTCTTTCGACTGTCCGTTGCTTCTCGAAAAAGTTACATCGACCTTTTTTGTACTGCTTTGGAATATCCTCTTTTCTCTATTCTGTTACACAGTCATACTGTGACTACGTCTCAAATAAAACTAGGCAGCTCACCGTTACTCGAAATTGTCACTTATTTTCAGAAAGCACTAGAAAATTACGGTTCATAAAAATTATTACTACAGACGATCAAGAATGTCTAGAAAATTCAAATTCGTAGTGAAGGTGCATCAGCTGTTCGAGTCACTTGGTGAAAGGGACCACTAAGCGACTCTAGGGAGTTCAAACTCTTACTGAAAACACATCAGCTGTTGGCTAACATCTCCATTCTAGGGAAACCCAATAGTGTTGCTAGATCGGACACTATACTACTAGTCTCATTAAAGTCACACTTTACATGTATAAATACAGATAACTCTATACAGATAACTCTTAACTTAAATCTGACAGATAACTCTGTTATCTGTAGTCTCCCACCTCTTGCCTCTTTGATCTTGTGTAAACATGTCAGTGCTTACTTTTTGAGGATGTCAATCGAAATGTTGATGTAATGAAATTGCATTTTGATCGGCATCATCAAAAAAGTAATCACTAACATGCTCACACAGGACCAAAAAGCAAGTTATGATCACATTATAGTAACCTTTTTGATACAATAATCAATAATCAAATTTCCTTTTGTTAATCATGACACATGGTTCGAATGTAAATGGAGTTAATTGCTCATACCGTTAGGATATCGACAGACGTCATTAGTTAGTTCCTAGCCATATGTTCTCTGAATATGGGGACATTTTTTATTTACCAAGACTGTTAGATTAGACGGCATGTGATTTTTATCTTCAACCTTCAACAATTTTTATCTTTTATCTTCAAAATGCAACCATTTCCAAGAGTCTGATCTTTTTCCAGTTTTCGTAAAAATTGACAATGTCGCATGTCGATGATTATTTGAATGAATACCCAATTTCTGGTCGAACTGAATTCAGTTTTTTGTTTGTCTATTGCTGCTGCTCCCAAGCCAGAGCTAGCTCCCAAGTTGCTTGACAGGAAAACTCATTTATTCGGCACCGTGAGAAAAAACCATAAGAATTTCCTAAAGATGTTATAAACAAAAAGCTAAAGAAGGGTAAATCATAGTTAGTTCATTAGTCATTAGTTAGTTCCTAGCCATATGTTCTCTGAATATGGGGACATTTTTAATTACCAAGACTGTTAGATTAGACGGCATGTGATTTTTATCTTAGGGAATTATATGAAAAACAAAATATCCTTTTATGTGCTATATTTAAAAAATTAAATAGAAATTTACCATTGCACCCTGTAGAGGTATAAGAGCTGTTTTGCGTTAAAACCACGTATGCTATTTCAAATATGCGAGAAGAAACATCCGGCTTCACTCACTGCTCATGTTTCTTTGCATTTGCTTATTTATTTCCTTTTTCCGTAACGAAGTTTTGGTTTCAGATACCGAGCTGCAAATATAAGTTGAGACTAGTTCAATATGTGGTAAAATTTGTATTTTCATTATTTAACTTTTATAGAAAATACATTAATAAATATTCCATAGTGTGAAGTAAAGTTATTTGCACGGATACAACTATATATAAAATTTTAACCAACACAAAAAGCATTTTGTTTTTTACATTCTCAACGATATATAAGTTCTAATCGTTTTAATATGTAAAATTTTATATTTGAGATACAGGGTAAGTTTAGATAAAGTAGAGACTTATGACAAATCAGGTGGAAAATCCAATATTATAATAATTTATTTTTGTCAACAAATCGCACAGAATCTTACTTTTGCTAGTAGCTCCTTTTTTTGTTCCAATTCATTTCCATCCAAAAAATTTAAAGTATTACAACATAAGGGAAATTATTTCCGTACCCCACGTAATAACTGATCAATTCTTCAGCCACCCCCCCAAACTCGAGACCGGGGTCTAGCCTTAAGCCCGCATCAGTCGGGTTCAAGCTAAACCTTTGAAAAGCAGCTGAAAAGTGACCAGGGTTACGACTGTATATATATCGGCCTTTTTGATCGAAGTCTGCAATATAATGCAACTCACGCCATCCTGTCGTGAACGTCCGCAATGCTCAAACTGCACACTGTCTCTTATTACTCAATAGAATGTATATATATATATATATATATATATATATATATATATATATATATATATATATATATATATATATATATATATCACCATCATCATCATCATTAGCCCGTGTCGATCCACTGCAGGATAAAGGCCTCTTCAGCATGCCTGGGCTTTCCTCTGTCACTCGGGCCCAATATACTTAACGATGTTATCAATCCATTGTGCTTTCGTCGTTTTCGCGGATGTTTGCGATCAGGCGGTATCCACTTCAGGAGAGCCTTGGTCCATCTGTCGTCCCATCGCCTCGTTATATGGCCTGCCCATCTCCATTTCAATTGTTTTACTCTTCCAATGATGTTAAAGACGCAGGACTTTTTGTCTCGTCTTGTGATGCCAAGCATACCTCTTTCCATTCCCCTCTGTGCTACCCGAAGTTTTTAAATTGATTGCGATGTGAATGTCCAGGTTTTACTTCTCTATGTCATAACTGATCGGAGACTTTCTTTTCAGGCAAAGTGGGAGTCTGCTCTTAAACACTATTTTGAGCCTGCCAAATGCCTGCTAGCCACATTTAACACTCCGTTCCACCTTCCGAGCGGTATTTCCCTCCATTAAAATCCTCTGCCCAAGATTTATAAAGCTGTCCACAATCTCCAAATCCCTTCCTAAAACTGAAAAAAAATCTTCTTTCCTGAGCGAAGTTATTGAACATAACCTGACTCTTTTTCAGGTCAAAGGGTTCGCCATCCCTTTGCAGTTCTTGTATGCGTCTTTGCAGCTCGTCTGGGTCTTGTGAAAATAGAACGATATCATCTGCATATCTAAGATAGTATAAGTTTGCATTATTGATCTTTACACCATCCTGTTCCCAATCCAATTTACGGAATACTTCTTCAAGGCCAGCCGAGAAAAGAATAGGCGATATTGTGTCACCCTGCCATACAGCTTGTTTTACATTAATTCCCACTTCAAGATCATCAAGGTGAATTGTGGCTGTAGCTCCTTTGCTAAGCAGTGCATCTATTATCGCATGCTTTGAGATGGAGTCAAATGCTTTTCCGTAGTCGATAAAAGCCAAGCACAGTGGCATGGTGTATTCGTTGTGCCTTTCTATAGCCTGCTGTACAACCTGGATGTGATCCATTGTACTGAATCCACTTCTGAATCCTGCTTGTTCTCTTGGTTGTGCGTCATGCAGTTTTTTTAATATCCTTTTAGAAATTATCTTAGTGAAAACTTTGTAAACTACTGATGGAGGTAGTTCTTTAAATCTTCCTGTGCTCCTTTTTTATGTAAAAGGATCACTTCTGCATTTTTTCTATAAGTCAGATACTTTTTGTTGTTTGAGGCATTTTGAGTATAATTTTGCCAGTGTTGTATATAACGTCCGACCACCAGCTTTTAGCATTTCGACAGTTATACTCTCCTTTCCTAGAGCCTTGCCGTTTTTCATCGATTCTATAGTATTTGTTACTCCCTCCACTAGGATATCTGGCGTTTGTTCTAATCTGTTTGTAATGTTGTCTTTGGTTGGTTCTGATGTTCATATAACTGGGAATAAAATTTTCTGACATCCTCTAACATTTGCGTACGCGCTCTGCACACTGTGCCATCCTCACGCCTTAAGGTATATATTTCCATTCTTTTGTTTCTCAGCTTATGTTTAGCCTTGTTAATTCCTTTGTTTACTTCCATGGTTTTTTGCACTAGCTGCATGTTGAATTGGCGCGTGTCCTCTTTGATACGTTTTCTTATAATTTTGCAGAGCTCAGTGTACCCGGCCCTGTTAATTAAATCATCTTAAATTTTAATTTTTTTTTTTCGTTTTCTTAATTAAATCAATTATCTCACTAGAGATTTTTGTCTGTTTGAGACATTTTTCTTCTGGTGCTATTGAACCAGCCGTTTGAAGCACATTGCTGGCGATTTATTCATATTGAACTGATATTTCCATTTCCTCCGGATCTTGTAACAGAGCAAACCGGTTTGACAAAGCAATCTCAAAGTCGCTTCCTCTTTCCAGCAGTTTCCCAGAATCCACTCTGCCCTTCTTTAACCTTATCATTCTTTCGCGTTCAACAGTTAATCTTAACTTTTGCTCGTACCATTCGGTGGTCACTTCCAACATTAAAACTGTTAAGGATAGTACAATTGTAAAATATTTTTTTATCGTTGGTCATGATGTAATCAATTTCACTTGTGAGTTCAGAGGGACTTTTCCATGTCCATTTTCTGCTGATATTTTTCTTATAGAACGAATTCATAATATGTAGTTCGTGTCCTTCAGCAAAATCAACCAATCTGTCATCTCTATTGTCTTGCTCACCAGTTCCATATGGGCCATTTGCATTTTCGTCAATTGTTGTTGTTCCAATTCTGGCATTAAAATCACCCATCATGATTTGGTACCTATATTTCTCCTTGTATGAAAGCTAGGCCACATCATCATAAAATTCCTCAATTTCCTCATCCCTATGGCTTATAGTTGGTGCATAAGCTTGGACGATTTGAAGCCTAAACTTTTTATTCAGCTAAATGACGCATTGGGCTAGTGGGTCACTATATATATATATATATATATATATATATATATATATATATATATATATATATATATATATATATATTTATTCTTTTGTCTACATATGAATTTTCTATATTTGTTTAGACCCTCGATCCTATGTGAAACAAAAATCCATTTTTAAATTATACATTTAAAGAACAATTAATTTATAAATTCAAAAAAAACACAGTTATTCCAAAGTTTCAAGTTTTCACTTCTGTGGGCAGTACCCATGACTTTTTGACAACCTTTCTTTATTTTTGACAAATCATCATCAGTGAAATGGCATGTACCTTTTGTCAGGTGTCAAGGACACTCATACCAATTTAGAAAACACATGTTTGAGTCGATTGCAAATTGTTTAGACAAGCCACCTTACTTTTTGATCATAATAGCATATTCACATGTTTTGTGGATGATATTAAAATTATGGTCATTATATAAGCTCGACTTTTTTAGACACTTATAAGAACTTATTATAGTAGAGACTATATATAAATACACGATTTTTAAGTAATAATTTTGGATTAATGAGTTATTGTTCTCGCATTATCGTGAAACTTTCGTTAATATCCAGACATGCTATTAAAGTTGTTGACGATATTACGAACAAGAGTGGCTTTGATAGATTAAATTATATCTCAGTTCACTTAGAACTTCATGCAAGGACCATGTAAAGTTACAAAAACTGTTTTGCAGTTAAGGCCACGTCGGTTATTTGAGATATTCGAGAAACATCCGGCGCATCTCGGACAATCCCTTTTGTCTTTTTTTTGCTTATTTCTTTTGCTTTCCCGTAATGCAATTTTAGTTCGAGATAAAATGATTGTTGTAAGTATAAGTTTTAGTTAGTTGGATGTGGTAAAATGCCCAGTTTCATTTCGGATATTCGTTGTAATATATGTGGCAAAGTTAATACTCTATTTATGTTAGATTTATATGGAATATAATAATATATTTATTGAATATATAGCATTAAAAACGTTGGTGTAGTTTTTACTAGGATTTGACAAAAGGTTTTGCGTTTTTTCCTTTGTTTGTTGATAAAAGATTATGCTTCACTCCTTAAAGATTTCATCCGATTTTTACTATTTGCTTCAACAAATAAGCATTCTTTCTTGAGAATTAAGCGATTCCACTGCGAAATATTCAATTGACGGTTTTTTTATAGAAACCTTAAAATGAATGCAAAAGGCAAAATTACAATTTTAAAACATTATTCTAAAAAAGGCTTCAAATAGACTCTCATGAGATTTGCGAAGTAGAGGGAGAACGTACCGTACCAATCCACACCGCTTAGCTCTGGTTCAAAAACTTCCGGAAGGGAGACATGCGTCTTGAAGATAGGAGATCAGTTCGGCCACGGTCAAAAATGCAAAAACATTTGTTACACCGTAGTCATTAATAATATTCAAATATCATTTTTTAAGGTCATTTGAAAACAACATTCTTCTCTAAATAAGGGTAGTGATAACGTTAAACAGTAACACCAGACAAATAAGAAAAACTCAAAATATTTCAATATAATGTGGATTTGTTAAACTAGTATCAAAACTTCTTAATTAAAAATGCAAATAGAACATTAATCTTTTTAGAAAACCAAAATAACTGGTTTTATAAATACATATAAAAATTATTATTAGAATTGATTCTAACAATTTTTATTTAGCTAAGTAAGTAAAGGGTCTACGAATAAAACTAATGGAACTTTAAAATTAAATAAAACACACATTTTTTTTTGCTCAAAATCGATTCCGATTACTTTGAGATTCATACATGCAATTTATGATTTGAACAAGATTTCAGCCAAACTTTTTGCAGACACGGATCCTCTCGCAGCGATTTTCAAATACCCTGGCGCACCTTTCGGGCTGTATAGCGAATGTTAATTTCCAACTCACCAATAGTCGCAGGTTTATTGTTATATCCCTGTGTTTTCACATGTCCACTTAGGAATTAATCTAAAGGAGTTAAAACGCAGGATCTCGACTGCCAGGCGATTACCATTTTGGACCATTTTGTGAAAATAATGAGTTGCCGAACTTGGCTTGTAATAAGCCCATATTAATCAAGAAATATGCGGTGGTGCGCCATCCTGTTAAAAATAAAAGTTATCCACATCGATCCCACCAAATTCCTGGAAAAAAAATCTTCTAGCATTGCCTTGTAGTGCTCGGTATTGATGGTAATGGTGGCTCCTTCGTCATTTTTGAAGAAACAAGGACCGATGCCTCATCCATGCCAAAATCCACACTAAACTGTAATCTTTTGTGGATGTAAAGGACTCTTATGTATCACGTGTGGATTAGATTCGCACCAATACCGAAAATGTTGTTTATTGACTAAGTCATTGAGCCAGAAATGAGTCTCATCGGAAAAGATAATTTTGCGATGAAATTCGTTGTAGGATTCCATTATTTCGAGGACCCAATCAGCAAATTCACGACCAATGCGATTGTTGGTTGGTTTCAATTATTTTTAATAATATCTTAAACGGATACAACAACCGAGACGTTGTCATTTTCGGCTACACTTGCTTGAATGACGACAATATTCTTAAAACTTCCGGCTTTTTTTATCATACATACACCACACTATCATGGAGAGTAAACTCACTTTCAACTTATCTAATAACACGATCAACAGTCTGTTCAGAAGGACCATAGGATTCTAACGTGATAGAACCATGATTTAATTCCAAACCTTTCGGAAAACAACTGGCAACATGTTATAAATCGGTAAACAAATATGGCCGCCATGAGTTGTCAGAGTCCCATTACCCCTATTGGTCGACCCTTTATATCAAACAAAAAGGGTGTTTGTTATTCAATTATTCAATATTCTAGTAAATCAAAATATATGAGCTTATATGGTTTCGGTGTTTCGAATAAAACTTTAATGTTTCATTTATTTATATAAATTAGGTTCTTTCTTTCTAAAAGAGAAAAGGTAAATAAATTAAGTTTTTGGATTAAAGATGCATTCCAATAGAAAAAATTATCTTAGTTTGTGACTTTGTTTGTGATTTAAGACGCATATCAACTGAGGAGTGACTAACTTACAATATCACTTAGAAAGCATCCGTGTTACCCACTCTCAAAGTAGCGTGATTGGGGCGTTTCCTTGTGATATTTTATACCTTTTCTTATTCTAGTACAGCACAGGAACTTGACCTTTTCTTAGACGGCCAGCGACACACACGCTAGCCGTAAAACGTAACACTGTATTTCGACCTCCATCTATGATATACTATTCTCTGTCATGTTGCATATAACTTTAATATCTATCCTGGAAAAAACTCTAACATATCGAGCTATGAAGATTTGTAATTAAAATTGAAAAATATAAAAGTTCTTTCAAATTAAGCAGTTTTTATAATTCTTGAATGAAACACAGTCTCTACGTTGATTTCAAAAAACTTTATATTGAATATTGAAGCATATTGTAAGATATTTAAGCCCAAAAGACAATATTTGCCAAATTACCACATCTTGCAGCTCCCCAGACGCCCACTCGTTTATCAAAATTTTGAATGACATTTTGATATAACCATGCCCCTATTTCACCAACGACTCGAATAATTTCATCATTTAGTTTTGGAATCGATTGTGGATTGTTTAGATAAATAAAATAGATAAATATAAATAAAATAATTTAATAGTGTCAAATCACATTGAATGATTGATGAACATGAACATGAACTGGCCATTGATGGCCAGTTAACATCACCGTTTCTTAAAATAACTCATCCAGGAAAATGTCAATAAATCAATTGTTTCATTAGCAGAGTGAGGTGTAGTGCCACGTATCCTCCAGATGGATATTATTCAATTCAGCTCTAAAAAAATCCAGTTATCCTGCCACGATAGTGTACACCATCCACAGTTACAACATTATCAGCAGCTTTTTGAAAGAATTACACCTACTGACCATAATGCACACCAAACAGTGACTCGTTTAGGATGTAAAGGTTTGTCATGAATCAATCATCGATTTTCCTCACCCCAAATGTGGCATGTTGTTTATTAACATAGCCAGCAACTTCAAAATGTGCTTCATCTGCAAAGATGAAAGTTTGTTCTTTCGTCCAATTGACAAATGCAAGATGTTTTGAATGATTTCGTGGCTTGTATTCGCGGGTCGCTTGAACCCGTTGACGTTGGTGATCTTCGGTGAGCATTCTGGAGACCAACTTTGAACGCACTTTGTGATAATCCAAATTTTCTGTAAAAATCTTGTCAATATTAGCCTTACTGCCCTCAGGGATCAATTCGCATAGCTCCCGAATCATCACCCGTCGATCTTCAAGCATTACCCTCTCCACTTTTGCAATCGTTTCGTCCGAGCCAGATGGATGTTCATCACGGATGCCTTCAGAGCTAAATCCTTTCGTAAAATACGCCAAGTTGTGGATTCACTGAGCCCAAATTGTTGTGAAAGTGGACTAATAAGTGGACTAATGGAAATTTCTCGGCCTTTACCAACATTTTCACATATGAAATCAATATTGGTAGTAATAGTGATAGTGATAGTGATAATTCGATTGATAGTTTTTTTAAGAAGGACAAACGTACAAACCGTAAATATCACATAATATTCTAAAAACAACAACAAAACAAATGTTTCATTTGTCTGAACGCCCATTTTCATAAAATAATTCAACAATTTTAACGTGATGTTGTATTGTGTACGACTCATTTTTATTAATGTCAACATTACATTTCTAAAATGAAACTAGACCTAGGCCTATTCACAACGCCATCTGTAATGTTACATCTAATATTTTCACGGATGGTAGATAATGTTTCAAAATCATTCCGGGTGTCGATCCATTGTATCCGATCCGATTGTATCAGGAAGGTCATTCGCTGTCAGGAAACCCAAACATAAAGAACAATAGAGGATCATGAACCAAATACACTAAAGGTCCTGCTACCATACGTAAAAGGAATGACAGATAGGATAGATAGACTACTAATGAAACATAAGATCAGAACAGTCTACAAGCCGCACAAAACTGTTGCAAACATCCTAAAAAACCCCAAGGACAAGGTTAGACTGGAAAATCATGGAGTATATAATATATCTTGTTTCGACTGCAACAGAGCATACATAGGACAAACAAACAGACGAATATCGGCCAGAATACAAGAACATAAAAACGATTTAAAAACAAACCACTTCCGCTCTGTTCCAGCACCATCTACAAACAGAACAGGACATAAAATTAATTTTGAAGGGTGCCAAAGAAATAGCGAATATTGAAAATTACAGGGTCCGAACAATCAGAGAAGCCCTTGAAATAGAAGAAAGATGTGAGCTAAATACGCGAAACGACGCTCGCGACATTCCAAAAGTATGGAAATACCTTCTGAAAAAAGAAGAAATGCGGCAACGTGGCGGCGAGGTAGAAAAATCCATAAACGGACGCCAGACATCGTTGCCAAGCGCCGCAAATAGTCCCGAACTACCCCGATATAATCTGCGCAGTCGCCGGTCGGCTATAAAAGCGAGCACAACGACCCGTGCACGTCAGTTGGACTCTTCAGTCGAAGTGGAGGACACTTGAAAATGATAAATGCGATTTTAGCGAAACGTTGTGACTCTTCACAAAATCAACGGATCGACACCCGGAATGATTTTAAAACTTAATTTTGATTCTAGTTTATAATCAACTGTAGGATCATCCGAAAAACCATAATTTATTTTTACTTTCCAACGAATTTTTAATTTCATATATCGTAAATCTTCTTTCCTTTTTGTTCTTTTTGTAATCTATTTTCCGTTTCATCTTGACTTTCACATGCACGCTTAGCTTTCATATAGTTTGATTTAGACGTTACCAAATTTAATTTGGACTTTCCTTTTTTAGGCATTTATGACTACAACAAATAATTGGAAATAATTAAAATCTACCTTGAGATTGACAACCGAAAATTCAATATAAAAAGTTGAAATAAATATCGTACTAATTTAGTGCTGGGAAACTAATTTTTCGTTTTAATCTAATTATTCCACGCTTCCTTCTTTCTTTTTTAATGCTACAGAAAGTTTTAATGCTACAGAAAAATATTAATTTAATAGTTTAATTAATAATTAATTTATTAAAATTAATAATAATATTAGTCAATGTACATGATAATAATAATAATCAATAATAAGTTGATAAAAGCTGAAATTTTAAATTTAGCGTTTTTGATCATTAGCGCCCTCACAACCGCTTTAGGAGTTTGAACTCCGTTGCAGACGTTCTTAATTAGTCTTAATATAGCCCAAGAAAGAAAAAAATAATTTCAAATTTATATTTTAATAATAAGTTTATAAAAGCTATAAAATCAGATAATTAGCGATTCTCATCATTAACGCCCCCGCAACTGGTGTAGGGAGTCCAACACTCATATAAATAGTAGCCTATCCATTAAGTACATGTATTTTCTACATGGATACCAAGTTTCAAGTCAATCGGATGCATGGTTCAGTAGTTATAAGGGAATATGCGTAAAAACCACTGTAGATTTATATATATATTTTAGTATAGATTATAAAGTTAAATTCACATATATTTTCAGCCCCTGAATGTTATCTTGAAAAGTTTGTGCTGTCTTTTATCAGTTTCTAAAGTCTCCAAAACAGCTTAGTACAACTAATATAAAATTCTAAACAGCTTCAGGGAACTTTTTTTTACTCGAAGCGAAAATTACAAAAGGCATTTTGTTTTTCAACCTCTGGACAAAATTTATGTCTTAGTCGTGTAAATGTGTCAACGTTTAAATGTAGAGAGAGATGTATGGGGGTCACAAGTGTACTGCAGACATTCATTTATAAACGCTAGAAAAAAAAGAAAGACGTAAACTGGGGGAGAGTTATTTTATTTAAAAGCTAGACGATAAATAAAAGATTACAGGAGGGTTTTGTCATCAGAACAGCTCTAGTCGATTTCCCAAGGCGGCAGACGATACTCGGTGGTTCTATATATCTGCACAGAAAGAATAAATAGGGAGACGATATCAATGCGACTTTGTAATAATTTTGCTGCTGGCATCAAGGTTAAAGGCAAGGTTGCAACTGTATATTTCTAAAGTACATAGTAGTCTGAAATCGTGTTCATAGGGCGATGGATAGATATCGCTATTTAGATATTTTTTCTGATGTACAAGTAAGTTTATATCATTAGATTATCAAATATTAAATTTTCGATAACGAAGGGGGAGGCCTGTTACCACCGCTTAACGGCTGTGAGTGGTTCAGATAATTCAGTTTTAGCAACCATGGCGTAAATATATATATATATATATATATATATATATATATATATATATATATATATATATATATATATATATATATATATATATATATATATATATATATATCAGGAAATATAATTTCAATATGAAGAAATCGCCAACAATGTGCTTCAAACGGCTGCTTCAATAGCACCAGAAGAAAAATTTCTCAAACAGACAAAAATCTCCAGTCAGACCATTGATTTAATGAAGAAACAGCGGGCAATGAGAAATGCAGGTAATCCTTTTGGCATGGTCGAGTACACTGAGCTCTGTAAAACTATAAGAAAACGTATTAGAGAGGACACGTGCCGATTCAACATACAGCTAGTGCAAGAAACCCTGGAAGAAAACAAAGGAATTAACAAGGCTAAACAGAAGTTGAGATACAAAAGAACGCAAATATATGCCTTAAGGCGTGAGGATGGCCCAGTGTGCAGGGCGCGTACGCAAATGTTAGAGGTTGTCAGAAAAGTTTATTCTCAGTTATATCAAGATCAGAACCTATCAAAGACAACAATACCCACGGAAGAACAAATGTCAGATATCCTAGTGGAGGAAGTAATAAATGCAATAGAATCGATGAAAAACAGCAAGGCTCCAGGAAAGGAGAGTGTAACTGTCGAAATTCTAAAAGCTGATGGTCGGACGTTACATAAAACACTGGCAAAATTATACTAAAATGCCTCAAAGAACAAAAAGTACATGACTTATGGAAAAATGCAGATTTAATCTTTTTACATAAAAAAGGAACACAGAAAGATTTAAAGAACTACCGTTCAATAAGCCTCCTATCAGTAATGTACAAAGTTTTCACTAAGATAATTTCTAAAAGAATATTAAAAAACTGATTGGCGCACAACCAAGAGAATAAACAAGATTAAAAAGTGGATTCAGTACAATGGATTACATCCAGGTTGTACAGCAGGCCATAGAAAGGAATAACGAATACACCATGCCATTGTGCTTGGCTTTTATCGACTACGAAAAAGCATTTGACTCCATCTCAAAGCATGCGATAATGGATGCACTGCTTAGCCAAGGGGTAGATAAAGCATATGTAAACCTATTAAGATCGATATATGATGGAGCCACAGCCACAATTCACCTTGATGTTCTTGAAGTGGGAATTAATGTAGTACGAGGTGTGCGGCAGGGTGACGCAATATTGCCTATTGTTTTCTCGGCTGGCCTTGAAGTAGTATTTCGCAAACTGGATTGGGAACAGGATGGTGTAAAGATCAATAGTGCAAACTTCAACCATCTAAAAAGTGCAGATGATATCGTTTTCCTTTTACAAGACCCAGAGGAGCTGCAAAGACACATACAAGAACTGCAAAGGGCCGGCGCACAATGGCGAACCATTTGGCTTGAAAATAAACCTGAAAAAGAGTCAGGTTCAATAACTTCGCTCAGGACAGAAGAATTTCAGTTTTAGGAAGGAATTTGGAGATTTTGGACAGCTTTATATATCTTGGGCAGAGGATGTCAATGGAGGGGAATACTGTTCGAGAGGTGGGACGGCGTGTTAAATGTGGCTGGCAGGTATTTGGCAAGCTCAACATAGTGTTTAAAAGCAGACTCCCACTTTGACTAAAAATAAAAGTCTTCGATCAATGCGTTTTACCCGTTATGAAATGCAGAAGTGAAACCTGGAGACTCACATTGCAATCAATTCAAAAACTTCGGGTAGCATAGAGTGGAATGGAAAGATGTATGCTTGGCATTACAAGACGAGACAGAAAGTCCTGCGCATGGATCAGGGAACAAATGAAAGTCTGTGACATCATTGGAAGAGTAAATCAATTGAAATGGAGATAGGCAGGCTATATAGCGAGGCGATTGGACGACCGATGGGCCAGGGCAATCCTAGAGTGGATACCGCTTGATCGCAAACGTCCGTGAAGAAGACCGAAAGCACGATGGATTGAAGACATCCTTAAGTGTATTGGTTCCGAGTGGCAGAGGAAAGCCCAGGACCGTGAGAGTTGAAAGCATGCTGAAGAGGCTTTCATCCTGCTCTTGGATCGACACGGGCTGATAATGGTGATAATGATGATATATATGTATGTGTGTGCGTGTGTATGTATATATGTGTGTGTATATTATAATTTTTTTACTATTTTAAAAAAACAAATCCCAACACTCAAAAAACTGAAAAAAACGACGGGAAAAAGAACATTTTTCACAAAGGACGCCATTTAGGCAATTTTTTTTTAAATCACGAAAATGTTATGCTTACTATTTAAGAATTAACTAAAATTTTGTGTTTTAAATCACAGAGGGCGGCGGAATCATGTCAACCAGGGGGCAGCTTTTTTTAATCCCTGCTTTGCCGGCGTGTACTTTTTTCAATTTTGACTATTTTTTTATCTCAGCGTATACTCAGCTCAGCGTATAACATAATGAAGACTATTAACCATCAAAACAACCAACATAAGCCAAATGAATATGAAAATAGGTAACAGTACTGCCGTACATCAAAGGTGTCACAGTCCGCATTGGACGACTGCTTCGAAAACATAATATATCAGCTACATACAAGAAACATAAAATAATAAAATCAGTCATTAGAAGTCCCAAAGATCACATCATTCTAGAAAATCCGGGCGTATACAGCATATCGTGCGGGACTTGTAACATGGCATACGTCGGCCAAACCTATAGAAGATATATCAGCACAGGTCTAAGAAAACAAATTGGCGGTTAGAAATAAACAAATCACAGCGGCCCTGTTCTAACAACATCTACAAACAGGACACAAAATCGACTTCGACAGTTGCCAACGAATTGCAAATATTCCGAATTACAAAATAAGAACCATACGAGAAACCATAGAAATAGAAAAAATCGGACGCCTAAACAAAAGAGATGACGCCCTCAATCTGCCAGACACGTGGAAGCCAGTAATCAACCGACAGACGGAAGCTCACCGGCTGCAGTCAGGACTGCACAACTGACTACCACTCTGACACCCCAAACATAGTCCGAGGGGGCGAGGCCAACACCAGAACGAATAAGAAGTACGTACCATCACAATCTGCGACTCAGAAGAATATAAATATTACGAGACGGTTTCCACAGCTTTCAGTCTTCAGACAAGCATTGAGAATGCTAAGTGTGACCTTGGCAAAACGTTTGCACGATCCGAACAAACGGGACACAAACGATCGGATGTACTCCCGGACTAATAGTCTAATGTATTCTTCCATCCCCGAAACACTACGAACTAATATATATACATATAGGGAGATACAGAGGGTGGCCAGAGAGAAAAATATAGGAAGACTGGAACAGCTTGGTTCTACTACGAACAACATACGAGCTAATATATATATATATATATATATATATATATATATATATATATATATATATATATATATATATATATATATATATATATATATATACGTAAAATTAATCTATGATTCCTTTTGAACAGAATGTAATAAATTTTCTTCAAAGCTTCAATTTTGTTTTTAATTTACGAAAGTTATTTCCCTGACACCCTGTATAATACATGTAATTCCAATGGTGTTACATTTCTGGTTTTACTGATGGTATCACAAAAGCTTGTTGGTGTTTATCTTTAGTATGCTGCTCGAGTAAATCCACGGACTGTTAGCGATAGCATACAGATGACAAACGTTAACGAAAATGAACCTACAAAGATATCAATACGGATTCCGAGCTTACATATAACTAAATTATTCAAGCATCATGCTTTTGTCTTATATGGAATAGTTATATCGAAATTATAAGTCCAAGAGTTAAATCAAATTAATTTTATTAAGTATAAAAATAATCCATTTGTCCAATAGACCATTTTAAGGCGCGGAATTTCCATTACAATCCTAGATCATGAAATAATACAGTATCTATTTTATTTTTACACTAAAATTGGGATGAATTGGACTAATGAGATTTGATTTTTATATATAATTATTTAACCTGAAAAAAGACTAGGTAAAATTTAAACGTCCGAACTGAAAAATGTTCAATTAAAAATTAAATACCTTAATGCAAATTTTTTTTAATTATTTATATTTAGCTGACGCGTCAGACGTCCTGTCCAAATTTCAATAAATTTGTTTTATTGTGTTTCATTTGTGAAAAGCTATTGGAAATGTGTAAACAAAGTAAAAATGAGAAAAAAACATATTTCTGTGTGATCATTACATCTATTACGATTGTCGCCATAGATATTCAGTTTGAGAACCAATACACTCAGAAGTATGCCAATGGGGAATTTTACATGCGAGATGAATTTTATCGGCAGTACACAGCTGAAATGCTGTAAATGTGTGATGTGCCTGGAATGTGACTTAGAACAATGCGGTTTTGTTCCAAAATTTAAGTCATAATTGAATTAAGTCAGAATTTCATGTCAACCAAAAGATTTATTTTCTTCCATTCAATTTAAAATCACAATGAACCTCCAACCAAATTATCCCGAAACACATTTGTTGAGCCAAATGAAGTCGTTTGGAAGCAAGTGTTATATTTTTGGATTTTTGTCAGGAAATATATGGAATCGGTTCCTGTTCGAGCCCAATGGCTCTGGTGGAGGAACCAACACAATCCAGGAGTTTGATTTCTGAATTTTAATGCCTTACAATAGGGGGCACACAACGCGCAGCAATGCAATAGCAACGGATTGGTTTGCACTGTAATCAGTCATGTTGTAACAGAATGCAACTAGATGAGTATTCAACGTAACATTTATTTGACTTCTTGCACGATTATTCAAATTCATTGTCAAGTGATCGATTTCTACTTACCGATGATGTCTACTAACCGTCGATGTTTATCATCTTTGTTTGCATTTTCTCCTTCTTCTTGTGTGCGTGCTGAAAGTGTTTGTGATAATCGATTGCGTTCAATTTCATTTCTCTTACGACATAATATGTAACGCGAAGAATCACAATTTAATTGAAAATGGACAATTGATTCACTTTGTTTATTACTGTATAACCATTTCTCACTTCAAAACTCACCATATTTCGTAGGTAAATCTGTAAATTTTTTATTTCATGAAACGATTCTGATGAACTTACAACAGAATCACAATTCAACTGAAAATAAATAACTGAATCAATTTTTCGTCACTATGTAACCGATTGGATTGATTCACAATTTAACAATCAGCTGTCAAACGACATTTGCGCACGTAGCGAAATAAATTGGAATAGAAATAAAATAGCTACATTTCTTGGACAGATCACGAAAAAACAAAAATAAAATGAAATGTAATTTCAATTTAGGCTGGAATGCGTTTTTACCAAATTTTTCTCCAGATCGTCCAGATTTTTTTCAACAGAAAACAATCATTTGAGTTATTTTTATTGCCAGTTATGATCCTTTTTGTAGTTTTTGATCCTTTTTAATTTTTGTAGTTTGTCCGAATTTTCCGACTTTCTTTTGTATTTGAAAAACTATCGTCTTGAGTTCATACAAAAATCACATTGAAAAAAGCACTTTTAGTTTTTCGCGAATTTTCCAATTTTCCGGGCAACTTTTCCAATTTTTCTTTACATCAAAACCTTAATTGGACTATTACAAACATTAAAAAAAAATAACCAAAATCGGTCCTCAAGTGATGCGCCTACCAACGAAGAGCATTTGATTTTTATTTATAAGATTTTTAAAAGAAGCAGCGCAACTTTCTTAAAATATGTTTATTTGGTTATTACATTTTTGACAATTATGCCAATCAAATGTGAGCCCTTAGCAGCTATGTAACTTTGTGCCCTTTTTAATACATTCCATAACTTTATATTTAAGTCTTACAAGATACGTCAACATGAAGATGGCATTACTCGTTAAAAATATTGCGCATGTGTTAAAAGATAATCTTGAAAAATTCAGTCATATTGGATGCTCAGTTGTTGTTTAACAGTTATTTATGTCAGTGGGTGTTAGGGTTTTTGACGAGTAAATCCATCTTCATGTTGAAGCTGGAAACTTTTCAGACTACCCCCGTATAATATGTATTTAATTTAATCAAACCATTAATTTAATCATGAGCTGCAATTTATTTTTAATAAAATAAATCAAGTTAATGGTGTTATTATTAAAATAAACTTAAGAAAAACTTGTGAACATATTAAATAATAATGGATTAAATCATTTTTGGTTTTATTTAGTACTGTTATAACAAATATAAATTGATTTTATTTTCAGAGAGTCGCCATCAAAGATTTACGTACTATTTGCTATTTTTAAAGCATCTAGAATATATATAAGTAATTTAAATTCCAAACAGGTCCGAGAAAGTTTTTTCTAACTGGAAACGAAAATTGCAAAGGGCATTTTGTTTCCCGAACTTTCGAACGAAATTTATGTCCTAATGCTACGAATGTGCTTAAGTTTAGTTGTAGAGATATATGGGGGTCACAAGTGCAGTGTAGACTTTCATTTATAAATGTTAGATCGACAAAAGATAAAGTGTGCGGGAATCACTTTAAGCAAAGTCTTACAATAAATCAAATAATTTAAAAGGCATTTGTTTAAATAAATTTACTCGTAAATTACCACTTGAACAAAAAAGTTGTAAATTAAATAATTTAATTTACAAACTAATTTAATAAAATTTCGAATTTATCTGATATTAGTTATGTATGCTGCAGAACAAAAAAAATTGCAACCAATTGATTGATTAACTTTATGTTTCTGTATGTCATTGCAAGAAATATGACTAAAAAAACTATTTTTAACATATTGTGAGATACGTTGGTACTCACAACGTAAAAGTGGGAGGACGTAGAAGGAAATAGTGCTACTGAAGATTTTTTTTGCTTTCCTCTTTTACCTTTATACATTTCATTTTATTAAAACCCTATACAGGAAATGAACCTGTGGTGTTTTGCTGTGAAAAATTGTTTACTGTGATTAATACTGGAAGGGCGGCGGCCAAACGCGCTCCCTCACGATATATATATATATATATATATATATATATATATATATATATATATATATATATATATATATATATATATATATATATATGATGAGCTACAGCGCGGCAATTCACCTTGATGATCTTGAAGTGGGAATTACCGTAGAGCGAGGTGAACGGCAAGGTGACGTAATATCGCATATTCTTTTCCCGGCTTGCCTTGAAGAAGTATTCCGTAAACTGGATTGGAAACAGAATGATGTAAAGATCAATGGTGCAAACTTAAACTACCTTAGATTTTCAGAAAATATCGTTGTCCTTTCATAAGACCCAGAGGAGCCGAGCCGCAAAGACGCATAAAAGAGTTGCAAAACGCTGGCGAACCATATGGCTTAAAAATAAATCTGAAAAACAGTCAGGTTTAGTTATGTTCAATAAATTCGCTAAGGACAGAAGAATTTCAGTTCAGTTTTAGGAAGGGATTTAGAGATTGTGGACCACTTTATATATCTTGGACTGAGAATTTCAATGGAGGGGAATACCGCCCGGAAGTTAAAATGGCGTGTTAAATGTGGCTGGCAGGCATCTGGCAGGCTCAGCATAGTGTTTAAGAGCACAGACACCCACTTTGCCTGAAAAGAAACGTCTTCGATCAGTGCGTCGTATTTGTTATGACATACGGAAGTAAAACCTGGACCACATCGTAATTAATTCAAAAACTTTAGGTAGCACAGAGGAGAATAGAAATATGCATGCTTGGCATTACAAGACGAGGCAGAAAGTCCTCTGCATTGATCAGGGAACAAATGAAAGTCTGTGACATCATTAGAAGAGTAAAGCGGTTGAAATGGATATAGGAAAGCCATATAGCGAGGCGATGGGACGAAAGATGGACCAAGGCAATCCTGGTGTGGATACCAGTGGATACCATTTTGGTAGAACGCACATTTTCAGGCAAAGTGGGAGTCTGCTCTTCAACACCATGTTGAGCCTGCCAAATACCTACCAGCCACATTTAACATGCCGTTCCACCTCCCGGGCGGTATTCTCCTCCATTGAAATCCTCTGCCCAAGATATATAAAGCTGTCCACAATCTCCAAATCCCTTCCTAAAACTGAAATTCTTCAGTCCTGGACAAAGTTATTGAACATAACCTGACTCTTTTTCAGTTCTTATTTTAAAGCCAAATGGTTCGCCAGCCTTTTGCAGTTCTTGTATGCGGCTCCTCTGGGTCTTGTGAAACGAGAAAGATATCATCTGCAAATCCAATATATATATATATATATATATATATATATATATATATATATATATATATATATATATATATATATATATATTTATATATATATATATATATATATATATATATATATATATTTATATATATATATATATATATATATATATATATATATATATATATATATATATATATATATATATATATTTATATATATATATATATATATATATATATATATATATATATATATATATATATATGTATATATATATATATATATATATATATATATATATATATATATATATATATATATATATATATATATATATATATCAACCGTATTAATCCACTGCTGATGGATGAAGGTCTCTTCAGCATCCTTCCATGCTTTATTCTTCCAATAATGTCACATTCTCTGATCTATGTACATGTGTTTCAATCCCGTCTAATACTGCAAAGCATACATCTTTCCATTTCCCTCTGTGCTACTCCAAATTATTGAACTGACTGTGATGTGAGTGTCCAGGTTTCACTTCCGAATATCATAACGGGAGAGGACACACTGATGATCAAAGACTTTTATTTTCAGGCAAAGTGGTAGTTTGCTCTTAAGCACTATGTTGAGCCTGCCAAATACCTGCCAGTCACATTTAACGCGTCGTTCCACCTCTCTTCCATTGAAACCCTCTGCCCAGTATATATTAGTGATCCACAACTTCCAAATCCGTTCCTAAAATAGAAATCCTTTTGTCCTCATCAAATTTATTGAACATGGCCTGATTCTTCTTCTGGTTTATTTTTAAGCCAAATGATTCCCAAGTCCTTTGCAACTCTTGTATGCCTATTTGCAGCTCCTCTGGGTCTTGTGAAAGAAGAACGATATCATGTGCGAATCTAAGATGATTTAAGTACGCACCATTAATCCTTATTTCATCCTGTTCCCAATCCAGATTATGGAACACTTCTTCCAGGCAGGCTCAGAAAAGAAAAGGCTATATTGCGTCACCCTGCCGTATGCCCTGCTCTACATTTATTCCAAACTCAAGATCATCAAGGTGGACTGTCGCTGGAGCTTCATCATATATCGATCCTAGTAGGTTTACATAGGCTTTCTCTATACCTTGATTAAGCAATGCATCCATCATTTCCCGCTTTGAGATTGAATCAAATGTTTTTTCATAATCGATAAAAGCCAAGTACAGTGGCATTGTGTATTCGTTGTGTCTTTCTATTATCTGCTGTAGAACCTGGATATGATCCATTGTACTGAATTCACTTCTGAATCCTGCTTGCTCCCTTGGTTGTACGTCATTAAGTTTTCTTAGTGTTCTTTTGGATATTATCTTGGTGAAAACTTCGTACACCGCTGATAGTAGGTTTATTGGACGGTAGTTCTTTAAATCTTCCCGTGCTCCTTTCTTATGTAAAATAAGCAATTCTGCATTTTTCATAACCTGGGTACTTCTCGTTGTTTGAAGCATTTTGAGTATAATTTTGAAAGTATTTTATGAAAAGTCCGACCACCAGCTCTTAACATCTCCACAGTTATAGTATGCTTCCTGGAGCCTTGCCATTTTTCATCGAGTCTATAGCCTTTATCACTTCTTCCACCAAGATATCCGACACTTTTTCGTCAGTTCAGTATATATGTATATATATATATATATATATATATATATATATATATATATATATATATATATATATATATATATATATATTAAGTAGGTATGACCCTACTTTGATAACTGACAGAAGTTTGGTTTCATTACGCTGGTCAAGTTAGTAACAAATTCTTAAAAAAAGAATGTGGAAAAACGAAATTTCTTATGTTGATGTGATGCATTAAAAATGTAAAAAATCGGGTGTTAAGGTTAAACAGTATTTGATGCAAGGACTTTAGTGATGGTAGGGAGGCAATTGAAGATGAATCTCGTTCGAAAAGAACGTCCGTTTAAATAAAACAAACCGTTTGAATATTAAAATAAAGTATCTTGTAGTGAGTAACCGCCGATTATGTATCAGAGACAAAGTATCCAGATTTGTGACAAAACAATGACAATCAGTTTTTGCATCACGGTAAAATACAATCACATCACCACCATATTCACCTTTTTAAGAAACCACTTCGTGGAAGTCATTTTTTAACTCAAGGGTGTTCACTTTAAAAAGTCACCTTACTTTATAATCATAATTCTGGACATCTACCATGAACGTGTAGATAAAATTATTCCGTTTTCTATTATCGAAAAAGAAAAACTAATTATTGAACGTTATTCTCGTTAATTAGGTTGTTTTTAATTAATGGATACTATTAAATTACTGACAAAAAATAAAGCTGATAGGAAATTTCCAACACCATATAATGCCTAATAATTCTTATTTTCTTTGCTAAGCTATACCCGAATAGCAACCAGCATAATCCACTTTAATCTTCTGCTGTATCCTAAACGCGAGGGAATAACGTGGAGATAATATCGCAGCCTATTCGAACGAAAATTCTGAATGGGAAAAGTTATCTTTCCTTTCGTTTTTCTTTTGACTAAATAGTCGTACATGCCAATTAATTTGTTTTTTGCAAAGAAACAGTTTATTTGAACTAATTTTGCTTTTAATACAAATGAATTCGGTGTTTAAATATTTCGTGCGGGGAACAATTATTGATAATGCCATACTGTTGCCACTGTCTCAGAATATTCATAAAACGGAGGTGAAAGTTTGTAAATATGAGAATCTTTCTTTTGGAGCCAAAGGTTCTCCAATAGTCTAACAAATTGCGGACTAAATAGAAATGTTATAAAAGTGGGTCAACGGGCTATATTATTGCAAACCTGCCACATAGTTCGACATTTTTTGTCTTAATGCCAACGGAATACTGGGTTATAATGAAATTTATCCCCAGGCTCCGAGCCGAATTCCAACGTCGCGAGTGAGGAATCGGTTTATGGTTTCCAGCTTTTTGAGCTGAGAGAGTGACACCAAGTCGATAGAATATAATAATAATTCAATAACCTCCTGGACCAGATGGACTACATAACTTCTGGATCAAAAACTTTACGGCCGCTTTACTTGCTAATGCATTTAAAGAGGTAATGATAAATCCTGATACTTTCCCGAATTTTTTAATGGAAGGTAATACATATGTTCTGTACAAAATGGGTGATTCTAAGCAACCCAATAACTACAGACCCATCACATGTCTGTCAGTATTGCATAAATTGCTGACAGCCCTAATCAATGAAAAAAGCTACCAACATTGTGATAAAAACAATATTTTTCAGGAAGAGCAGAAAGGTTGTATAAGAGCAAGTATGGGATGCAAGGAACAGCTGACGATCGATGCTGTAGTTCTCGAATAAGCTCGGAAAAGAAAACGCAACCTAAACATCTGTTATATAGACTACAGGAAAGCCTTCGATTGAACACCTTATCGGTGGGTGTGCAGTTCTTGCCCCTAATGCTTATTTAGGAAAGCATAATCATATGGCGAAAATTATACATCAGCAAATTGCATTAAAGTACTCGCTATTAGATAACGCACCTGCTCCATATTATAAGTACTCACCTTCTCCCGTACTGGAATCATTTGATTCAATTCTATATTGGGATTGACCAATCACAACAAATCGAACGGTCGATTATAATAGATTAGACATTGATCTAATTAGTAAAAAGGAGAAAAGAGCTTTTATAATTGACATCGCCGTGCCACTCTCTCATAATATCAGGAAAATCGAGTTGGAGAAAACCACTAAGTATGAAAACCTGGCATACGATTTAAAAAACTGGTAGAAACTGCATAAGGTAAAGACAGTGCCTTTCGTTATATCGACCGAAGGCCTAATAAGTAAGACCTTTTCAAAAAACTTCAATAACCTTGCTTTCAAGACATATCGTTGACCGATTGAGTACAATAAACTCTTAATAACCCCTACGGTAACGAAACCCGGCAAAATTGCAAGAAACGAAAACAGGGCCGGGCCTAATAAAATAACAGGTAAAAGGATAAAATTAATTTTATACCTGGTTTAGAAGTTTTGAAATATTTTAATTTAGTTGGCATTCTTTTCTTAAACAGTGCAGTTCTATAATTTCGATTCGTATTTTTTGTTATTTCAAACGTGCTAAATGTGGTGTTCTTGGCAAGATAATGATCATTAAGCCTCCGGTAGTGCAAATTTTAAAAGACAACATTTATGGCACGATGCTAAGCAAATTGTCAAAAATGTGTATGTTTATTTATTGATGTAAATGAAGCCGCAGCAGAAACGTCTTCATTAACGAAAGCTCCGCTGTCTACAGTTAAAGATATTGTGATGAAGGCAATTAAAGCCAAACAAGTTCGTAGTGATTCTAGTAAAAGCAAATGTGTTGATGAAAGCGACAAAGACTTAATTCGAAACAAAATTTATGCTCTGTATGAAGAGCAAACTGTACCTGCATTGCATTAATTGCCACAGCGACTAAGAAAAGTTGAAACCATCATTCTTTGCAGCAGAAGTAGTCTCCGGAGAATATTATCTCAAATGGGTTTTGCATATCGGACCATTCATAAAAGACAAATATTAATGGAATCACGATTGCGATGATGGCGATTTGACTACTTAAACTCTATAAAAAATACAGATTAGAAAATCATTCCATTATCTACCTTGATGAAACATGATTCGATACACATGAGGCGCCAGAAAAAGGATGGGTAGATACATCAAGAAAATGCCAAACCAGAGCCCAGCGAACAAGGGAAAAATAATTACAATTTTACTTGCTGGCTTCGAGGATGGATGGTTCCAAATTGTTTACGGTTCTCTTTCAAGAATATTAAACATTCATCTTTGGACTACCATGACGACACCACAGCAGAACTTTTTGAAGATTGATTTATAAATAACCTTTTGCCCAATATGCCTAAGGAAAACGTAATTTTAATGGACAATGCTAGTTATCATAATCACCAAAAAATAAAGTTAACGCCAAATGGGAAATTCACTACTATATATTAAAAAACGATAGATACTTCGAAAATACACATAAAAAATGTGATCTAGAAATTTTAAAAACACTAATATTAAAAAGGAATATCTATGTATTACAACATAATTTCAATATACTACCATAATACATTTTGTGTGTATTACGGTAGTATATTGAAATATACCCACTAATATGAAATGGTATGTAATGTAGCATCTTGGAGACCTTAAATTTATAGAAGGCTCACCATTATACGATGGGCAGACAATACATTAAGAGATATGAATATACACAGATTAATGTAAAACAATACAATATCTTCAATGAAGATCTTATCGTGAATAAGAACCCATATTTATTATAATATAACTAATTTTTTCTATTTACAATGTGAGTTCTATATTTTGACAACATGTCAATATAAACTGATCCCCGCAGAAGTTGTTTCATCAGCATCTGTCTTTAACATATTATTTTTGCTCGTTTGATTCAATTGTCCCGTTTTCTTTTCAGAAACGCATGGAAAAGTTGGTATAAAATATAAAAAAAAGTTGATATTATCTGGCAAAATTTCCAGGTAAAAAGGGCTCATCTATCTTTCCCCCTTCCCAATTTATCTCATACACGTGTCTGGAATTCGGAATATTAAAAGCCTATAGAAAATGAGACTGCATGGATGGATAATATTAAAATATTTAGAAGCTTTAGATTATCTGAAATCCAAAAAAAATTGGAATACTGAAATGGTTTTTAGTTTCGTGATAACCTTCAATAAAAGAAAACTTAGGAAATAGCCTAACTTTTTTATTGTAGAATTGATTAAGTACTTTATAGACACAAGAGCCAATTTATTTTACAGAACATTGTAATGCAAACAATTATGTAATGAATAATTTTAATATTGATTTTGCTGTTTATTTCAGTTAAGATTCTCATGTCTGTAGACATATTGTATGCCTCCTTGATTTTTTCTGCTTACTTTTGGCGCCTTCTGAACATTTATAGTTATCACTAAATTGGATGATACCTACTTTCAGCTAATTGTGATTGATTAGTGATATGGTCGATGTTGCCATACAGCTGTTGGATCGCCAGCAATTTTTTATAAACTTCTTTAACGTAGGCCCAAAGAAAATTGTCCAGCTGTGTCAAAACGCAGAATATCGAAGCTGGTGTTCATTCACGGGTTCAGCAATTTGATTTGTGACAAATCAATTGTCAGTGTTCATCTGTACTGTGTTGTACCACTCTCTTAAAATACAATCCAATTGCAGGTTTATCATTTATCAACAAAAATTAATTTTTATACTAGAAATATTTCCTTGAAAGCGGCTAACGAATGCTGGAATAGCTACTGGCGATTCAAAACGGAGTCCACAAAGTGGTTTCTTCAATCGACGAACAGGAAAAAATCACACGATTCCATATCTGGCAAACATGGAGTTTGTGGAACATTATTTGTTTCATTTTGAAGGAAAAATTGACGAATAATTATAACGGTGTGCGGTAATATGTTTTATCATGATGAGAAACCCACAGATTATTTCGTCACAAATCTGGATGTTTCTATCAACGATGTCTCTAATACTAAACTTGAGGAGATTTACCACTAAACACCAAATCACTTTTTTGAACTGCTTGACGCACGTTTCGCTAACTCATCAGGAGATGATTTAATCTAGAGCCAGATTAAATCATCTCCTGATGATGCTAATATGGTTAGCGAAACGTGCGCCGAACAGTTCAAAAAAAGTGATTTGGTATTTAGTGGTAAATCTCTTCAAGTTTAGTGTTTCACACCAAAGGTTCCAATAGAAGAATTGACGTCTCTAATACCTATTCTGCGATTACTCTTCTACGATTCTTTAGTGTCACTGTAACCACATATCCATTTATTCCACAAAAATAGACTTTCAAGGGCTTCTTGTGCTTACAAGGACTTCTTGTGCGAACAGCTGTCATTGGGTTCATTTTAAAAGACCCATACAGTTGACTGCTGTTAACTTGCTTTATCAGTTCGCACACAGTATCGATGTTTTCTGGCACATCAACCGATTTTAAACGACTCTCTTTAAATTTGTCTGTCAGCGAGTGACGGCCACGATTGATTTCACTAAACCAGTGATATGCCGTTGTTTTAGATGGTGCTTCATCGATAAAAGTCGAAGTGAGTTGATTGATGCACTGTTGTTAAGATAATTCACGTCGAAAGTCATAGTAAATCATTGTACGAAATTTCTCATTAGTTAATTAATTTTTTTTTTTGCTGTGATGAATTGTTCAACTCCTTAAACAACACAAATAGACAGTTACTTTACTTTTTGATAATACTACTATTAGTAGTATTAGGATTATTAGCCATATATCTTAGTCATAGGTAGATCTTAGCCCATATATTGGGTACAGTTTATAAAAAAGATATTTAAAAGTATATTGTATTCGATATAAAGAACGAGATTTGCTATATTATCAGACATTGCAATTTTGTCATTTTCAAGTTTTGATTGAAGTAGAAAAAATAAATAAAGCTATCACCATCATAAAAGAGAAGGTCACTGGGATTTACAATCGTCTTTTATTAATAGTCACCCAGCTCGAAGGTATTATAAGATTCTATGGCAGATGGCAATATTAGAAGAGTCGCTTAGGTTTGCTGTAAAAGGAGAAACGACGAGACTCGTCGTAAAATTTCTTTACAAAGGTCTGATGTTGAATACTTAAGTCTTGGAATGAAATATAAAAAAAAATGTATAAATAAAACGCGGCATAACTTTTTTATGAAGAATAAATCGCAAGTAGGCAAATAGAAAACTGGTTTTTATATTAATTAGAATCGATTTTATGTCATAACCAAATGCAGTAACTGTCTGGGTATTACACTACTGAATGCTATAAATAAAACAATTATAAAAATCATATAGAGTAAACTAATGGAAGCCATGGAATTTTTGCTTAGAAATCAGCAAGCAGGTTTAGACGAGGAAAATCGGTGAACAAGCTGAATTTGACTTTGAATTGAATTTGAACTGAATTTGATTTTGAAATTGAAACTGAATTTGATTTTGGGAGAGCATTCGATTTGCTGAAAACTTAGCAAACTTAGCAACAACTTAAACTGTCAAAAATATAAGCTTAATTATATAATTGTATAACAACGCAACATGCACGGTCATTATCGGAGGGAAAACCGACGGTCTCCAGTTAGAAACGGTGATCGATACAGATGTGCTCTCTCCTTTTTGCTTTTTATAATAGTACTGGAGTAGGTTTTTGTAAAAACAATGAAAAGGTCACAATAGAGCAATAACCCTAGATATAATGTTTAACAGATATATTATCTGCTATATCTGAAGATATGATAAAAAAAGTTGACAAACTATCAAGAGAAACCAACAAATTAGGTCTTAAGATAAAGGTCCAAAAGATGAGAGAAATGAGGATTAAGAGATCTAATCCACAAGTATATAATAATTTTTTATAAACTTTTTTAACGTAACCCCAAAGAAAATGTCGGAGCTGATCTTGATTAATAGGTTCAACAATTTGATGTGTGACAAATCAGTTGTTAGAGTACCACTGTACTGTGTTTGAAATTGTCCAATTGTACAATTTAGATGCAAGTTCTTAGCCCAAAAATTTATTAACGAAAATCAGTTTCAGTTATATATATATATATATATATATATATATATATATATATATATATATATATATATATATATATATATATATATATATATATCATCACCATCATCATCAGCACGTGTCGATCCACTGCAGGATGAAGGACTCTTCAGCATGCTTCCAACTTTCAAGAGTCCTGAGCTTACCTCTGCCTCTGGTCCAATATACTTAACGATGTTATCAATCCATCGTGCTTTCGGTCTTTCTGTGTTCTTCGCTCGATCGGACGTTTGCGATCAAGCGGTATCCACTCCCGGATTGCCTTAGTCCATCTGTCATCCCATCGCCTCACTTATGGCCTGCCCATCTTCATTTCAATTGCTTTACTCTTCCAATGATGCCACAAACTTTCGTTTGTTCCCTGATCCATGCGTAGGATTTTCTGTCTCGTCTTGTAATACCAAGCATACAACTTTCCATTCCCCTCTGTGCTACCCGAAGTTTTTGAACACAGTGAGGGTCCAGATGTCATAACGGGTAGAACGCACTGATCGAAGACTTTTCTTTTCAGGCAAAGTGAGAGTCTGCTCTTAAACACAATGTTGAGCTTGCCAAATACCTGCCAGCCACATTTAACACGCCGTTCCACCTCTCGGGCCTGTATTTCCCTCCATTGAAATCCTCTGCCCAAGATATATAAAGCTGTCCACAATTTTCAAATCCCTTTCTAAAACTGAAATTCTTCTGTCCTGAGCGAAGTTATTGAACATAACCTGACTCTTTTTCAGTTTTATTTTCAAGCCAAATGGTTCGCCAGCTCTTTGCAGTATGCGTCTTTGCAGCTCCTCTGGGTCTTGTGAAAGGAGAACGATATCATTTGCAAATCTAAGATGATTTAAGTTTGCACCATTGATCTTTACACCATCCTGTTCCCAATCCAGTTTACGGAATACTTCTTCAAGGCAAGCCGGGAAAAGAATAGGCGATATTGCATCACCCTGGCATACACCTCGTTCTATATTAATTCCTACTTCAAGATCATCTAGGAAGGTATCTTCTATCCGTACTCCACGTGTCTAATGGTTTCAAATTATCCGCCGTCACCGCTTCAAGAAAAGTACCTCCCAGGACCGGTTTCTGGTCTAAAAGCCGTCGTCAGCTGAGGGCTCGAACGTGATGCATGGAGACAGCTGATGAGAAAGGATCAGAGCCAGGCTGTTAGGCCAGAAACCGGTCATCGGAATGGAACTTGTATTGGCGAGGTGGCAGATGATTTGAAAGAATCGGACACGTGGAGTACGGATGGAAGATTTCTGTAGAAGATATATATATATATATATATATATATATATATATATATATATATATATATATATATATATATATACATAACATTGTTAACCGTTTTAATCTCGTTCTATCAACATATAATTTTCGTTTTAGCTTAAAATCTGTTTCGAGGAAACAGAAACTAATATTCGTTAATAAATTTTTGGGCCAAGAACTTGCATCTGGAAGGTATATGATTTCAACACAGTACAATTTCAAACAGAGTTCAGTTTCAAACACAGTACAGTGGTACTCTAACAACTGATTTGTCACACATCAAATTGTTGAACTTATTGATCAAGATCAGCTCCGATATTTTCTTTGGGGTTACGTAATATATATATATATATATATATATATATATATATATATATATATATATATATATATATATATATATATATATATATATATATATATATGAACATTTTTGTTGGTTGCTTTGTTGGTTGGTTGGTTGGTTGGTTGGTTGGTTGGTTGTTGGTTGGTCATTGGACGGAATCCAAGAAAATCTACCACTACATATATATATATATATATATATATATATATATATATATATATATATATATATATATATATATATATATATATATATTCTTAATCTCCTTTTATAAATACATACTTTTCGTTATAGCCAACTTTCGCCAACTTTCATGGTGATTGGTCAAACGGTGTCAGAGTTTATCGATCTCATATATACCAACATCCATTTTTATATGATATGATATATATGCAAATCAGCACATAGTCAGACGAAGTAAACTAAAATCGAAATAGAATGAGCCATACATTTCGAAAAGAATGCACAACGTCACAAGGTGGATATTAAAGTGGAACAAACAGGGAAGGAAATGACCAGGAAGATCGAAGGAAATCCGGGAAACAACACTGTTAACAGTGATAGCCTCTATGGGTTATTCCAGGCATTAAATTATGCCCATGTCTAAGAACAAAATCCGCTGGAGATCGTTTGTGAAGGCCCTATATTCCGCTAAGGAATGAATCCCATTATTTCTTCGAGATATAGATGTAATAACTAGCGATAATATAATTTTATGCTATATGCAACCATTAAATAATGTGGCTGACTCTTTACAGAACCAATCAAAATACTATTCAATTTATAAGCAGAGAGAAAATACTTCACAATATGATAAAACACATTTTTCAAATCTTTTAGTTTGACGTTTGACGGATGTAAGAGCAGCAACTTTCATAACCAAACCTACGATTCTTTATATCGTAGAATATATCATTTGAAAGAAAATGGTTCTTTACACTAAGGGTCAAAAGCCTAAAGAATTAAGATAAAAATTAACATTTTAATTAAATGGGTATAAAAGTATATCTGGCAAATATTAATTGGTAATTATTCAGGGACTAAACTACAAATAAACTAATGAACATTAAGACAATAAAAAAAATAATAATCACTCCATACATCAGCTAAAATAGAAGTGACAACGTCGCATTGATTAGTTAAAATAAAAACTAAAAAGTTTTGCTGATACCGACCAGATTAGAAATATGTCCAGACTTTTTCAATGTGTAGAGAAAACTAGTTAAAACGGCGCCAGGCCTGTGTAGATTAAAATGGTGGATATTTTGAACATTAAATTTAATAAAACCATTAATCATGCGTTTCTTAATATGTCCGGGCTCGTTTAAAAGGCGTGGAAAAAATTGTGCTGGTAATTTCAACTTTAATATTAAACGACAATAAAGTATAAGTTTTCGCTTTTTTTTGTAACATAACAAATCAAAATTATTCTGAACCGTATGAAATAATAGCTAAACAATATTTTATTTTATTTTTAAAAAATCATCCAAAAAACTAAATTTCGTTCAATACAAAAATTCCGTTATCCAAAAACACGATGATGTGAAAATCAATTTTTAAGAAAATTTCAAAAAATTCTGACTTTTTTTTTCGGAAATAGTTGCATTTTTGATACATATTTTAAGGAAACTTTTTGTTCAAAATGATATATAATATGAAATTCAGTATATTTAAAACAAAGGCCAGAAAATATCTGGTTGTGATTTATTATCGGCTATAAAATTCACTTATTTAGTATTTAAAAAGTGAATATTTATTGCAGCGAATGAATTATATTTCAAGGAAACTTATGTCCTGCGTCCGTTTGAATCACGACCGAATTTTCTCAGCATTAATTCAATTAAATTGTTTAAAACTTTCTTAATAACACTCGAGTTTCCATTAGAGCGGTGAAAGGATCATTAAGCTTAAATACTATCAACGTTGTTTCTCCATTTATGCGTCATTCTGTAAATTCTCGTTTCTTTGTTCGTCGTTCATATTTTTTACCAATTTTATACAATGGTTAGTTCGTTATATGGCTTCAAGAAATCTAACAATACCCTTCTTTTCTAACAAAACGACTCCAATTTTGTTTTTTAGGTTTTTAGTATTGGAAGTATCCTATTATACGGAGCGAATCTTATGGTGATACTTTTTTTAGCTCTGTAAGTTATTCAAATAAATTTTCTTTTAATTAATCGAAAAACGATGGAATCAAGTCACTCTAAGATTTTTTAGTGAGCTGTGAGCACTTGTTGGACCTTCTTTGACAACATTTATAATTCTTTAATTAGTACATTATCAGCCAATTTAGGTCTTCCTACATACGTTTCATGATGTTGGACAATGAGCTGCAAGAAAAATTTTAAGTGGATTGTAAAATTTTGGATTTTCTGAAAGAAGATCTTAAAGACATGTTATCTTCCATATAAGGCAGCATTATGTTCACTAATACATCGCGATACATACATCAATCCATAATCCGTTCTATGCGGCATAATGGACCTACTCCAAACCCCAAGAAGCAACCCCCGACCTTGACAGATCCACCTCCATGCTTAACAGTAGGAACTGGGTATTTATGGTGTTTTTTTTTTCCAATAGGGCATCCATTTGAATTTTGATTCGTCGCTCCAACATACTCGTTTCCAATCATGTAAAGTCCAATGGAAATGTCGACAAGCAAAACTTAAACGGTTCTTTCTGTTCTTTGAAAGAAGGGGTTTCTTGATAGGTCGACGTGCAAACAACTCTTGTGCCTTCTTTTAATGGGCTTTGTATACATGTCTGCTAATCCTTGGTTTATTAAATTAGCTCTTATGTCAGTTAGAGTCTTGAAAGGAGCCTTAGATGAAATATATTTAATTAACTTTATTGTTCTCTCGCAAGTTTTGTTCTGCTTTGTACTATTTTTCTGCTTTGTTTAAATCTATTAATTATTGTCCATATAGCGTTCCTTTTTAAATTTAAATTTTTAGCTATAGCAGCTTGACTTTGACTACTTTGGTATAGTTCAATTATTTACGCGGGTATTTAAAAAAATATTTTAGGAGGAATGTCTACTGATGCTTACGTTAACTGTATTAATTTTAAAGTGAAATGAATAAGGTTAATTTATGACATCTATAAAGTCTATAAATTGTTGTCTCTCAAAAAAAATTGTTTGCTTAGTTTGCTTTTTCGCTATAGTGTAAACAAAATAAAATCTACCGAATATTTTTTTTTCAGTGCATTTATTGACAATATAAGTAAATTTAATTTTACAACAAATAAATCTGTAAGCATTGAACTGGTTTTCTATATACTTTTATCCATTACTGTAAATACCCTATGTTAGTTCCATTTTTTGGCTGATGTATGGCTGGCTTATAATTTTCCAAAAATTGTTTTAACAATATTTATTAGTATATTTATTATATATTATTAAATAATATTTAATTTTTTATAAAATAATATTTAATTTTTATTAAATAATAGCCATGTATTATTTGCCAAATATGCTTTTAGATATTGAATTGTTCAAATAAACTATCAGTATGTTATAGTAATATTTGAAATTTTAATATCAAAAATATTTCCCAACATTCATTTCGGTAACTTTTAGAATTACCTCTAGCAGCTATTAAAGAAAGTATGTGGTAAATTATTTATAAAATGAAGTAAAACAATTACTGGATTTTAAGGGAAGACGACTTTCTTTATCTCATTAATCAAGTGAATTAGTTTGAATTAAAGGAAGTAATGACCTTTTTTTCGGTTTGCGTTGAAGATAGAGTAGGAATTTTCCATCTCAGCAGTTGTCGGACTTAATTCTCACGCCTCAATTCTTACAGTTCTGAGTCCGACAGCAAAATAAAACAATTAATTTAATGTGCTTCTGGTGAGTCAATAGTAGGCGTAATCTAATCTTTACAGTAATTGGTAGATATCGATTCGAAAAACATCTGAGAAGTCTGTTTATTTAGACTGGGCATATTCCCTTTGTTTTCCAATCAACATTATTTTCTTAAGAGACAATCGATTAGTATAAAATAAAAACAAAAATCTAAGAGTAAGATTTGTTTCGAGACTCTATATTTATATATAATCAGATCTAGTCATTTTAATAAGTACTGCAGAGTATTAGAAATATTTGATCCTTAAATTAATGGGGTCCATCTGTCATCGACGAAATAGAACCTATTTGTATCAGATTTTTTCCACCGTATAATTTATTTTTTTGTTTCGCTGGAAAAATGTCAAGTGTAACAATAGAGTAACGAATTGTTGTAAAATTTTACTTGAAACTTAGAAAAACCGCTACTGAAATTTATAATTTATTGAAAGAAGTGTATGGCAATGAATGTTTATCGCGTGCACGCGTTTTTGAGTGATTTAAGCGTTTTGGCTTAAGATGGCCGAGAAGACGTTGAAGATGATCCACGTCCGGGTCGCCCTTGTCCGTCAAAAACGGATGACAGTATCGAAAAAATTCTGGTTCGATCTGACCGTTGGTTAAGTATTCGTGCGATTGCTGAAACTGCAGTAATTGACAAAAATTGTGTGCCAAAATGGTGCCTAAAATGCTCACGTTGGAATAACAAAAAGGCCGCAAAAATGTTTGTATTGACACTTTGAATGGCATTGAAAATGACCCAAACTTACTGAAAATAATAATAACATGTGACGAAACGTGGTTTTTTACTTATGATCCCGCAACGAAGCGCCAATCCATGCACTGGAAGACCACAAATTCACCGAGATCAAGAAAGCTCATCAAAAACAAATCAAAATTCAAAGCAATAAAGATTGTTTTTTTCGATATTCATGGGATTGTGTAGCTTCACTGGGTTCCTGAAGGTCAAGCTATTAATCAACATAACTAACTTCACGTTCTTGCTGAACTCCGTGAAAGAATAAAGAAAAAACGACCCGAATTGTGGAGGGAAAAGTCATGGGTTTTCCACCAAAACAATGCACCTGTTCATTCCGAATTTTCTGTCAAGAGGTTTCTAGTGAACTACAACTTGTACAGCAAAATTTTGTCATAGGTGCCAATAATTATACTTCCACTATACACACAAATACATTTGCACTATCACTTGTACTTTTTGTAGATTTTTTTCGAGCGATATTAGATATGAACATAAAAAGATATCTTAAATAATATAAAAATCACTGGAATATATACACGTCGTATTAAAAACAATCATTTTATAGATATAAACAATGTTAATTTATTAGATTTAGAAAAGAAAAGTAAAAAATTAGACCTACCAGAAATATTGGAAGTAAAAATAATCTTAAGAAATGGCCATATAATAATCACGAATAACCAGCTAAATTTCCAAAATACACCGGTAATAGATAAGATTATATTACATATATTCTCTTGACCGTTTATTATTATTATTATTATTTTTATTTATTGGGTTTTTCGATCAGTAATTAATTTTTAATTTTTTTATTAACGTTTCGGTTCAAACAATGAACCATCCTCAGAATAATTCTACAATACATATAACTTTTATAAAAAACACAAACTTACATTTAAAAACATACCAATATTTAAATAAGCAATTCATTTTTAATTTTTTTTAAATAATATGTGATCATTTTTTAAAATTTTTTTAAAAATTTCTATCACTTAAATTAAACAAAACACAAAAATTCAACCAAAACAAATTGAACAAGTAATAACAAATGTAGAAGCGGGTATAGAAAAACTAGACATAAATGAAAAAGAAACAATCAGAAATAAAATTGCCAACATTTTAAGCAATTGCAAAAATAAACTGTTAAACTCTAAAAAAACAAAATGCATTTTTAAATATTATTTACAAGAAGCTAAATCATTTTTGTCACAACACCCTTCACTATATGTACTTTTAGCCGATAAAAGCAATAAAACTGTTGTAATGGAAAAAAAAGAATATAACCAAAAAATGATAAATTTACTTAATGATTCTACAACTTATTAAAAAAGAAACACATGACCTTACTAATAAAATACAAATTAAACTAAATAATCTTTTAAATAAATGGGTTAATAAAAATATATTGACCAAAAGTTAAAAAATAAATTAATATGCCACGGATATATGGCTTATCAAAATTACACAAAGAAAATATTCCATTACAACCCATTGTTAGTACAATTGAATCTCCAACATATGAAATGTCAAAATATTTATCAAACATTTTATCAAACATAGTAGGTAAAAATGAATATCATATTAAAGACTCATGGGAATTTCATAATAATATAAAAAAACAAAAAAATTTCAGAAAATCACATACTAGTATCATTTGATGTTGTTTCCTTATATACAAACATTCCAATTGAATTGGCTATTAATAATATTAAAGAAAAATGGGAAATAATTAAAACATTTACAACCATCCCTGAAAACGAATTTGTTGAAGCTACAAGAATATGTCTAGAATCTACATTTTTTAAATATGATAACCAATTATATTCCCAAATTTACGGTGTAGCAATGGGCTCACCAATTTCAGCAACTATTGCTAATCTAGTTATGGAATATGTTGAATCAAAATTTATTGGTACTCTCGATTTTTAACTCGATTATCGATTATGCATACCTAAAAATAAAATTCAATATACCTTAAACAAATTCAATATATTCCATAAAACATTAAAATTTACTTATGAAGAAAAAAAAATAAAACAATAAATTTTTTGGATATTAACATCACGTATGATAAGGATGGCAATATCAAAACAAATTGGTATACAAAACCAATATGGTCTGGAAGATATCTCAATTTTAAATCTCATACACCAAATAAATATAAAAAAAGTGTTATGAATTCTTTAATTGATAGAGCTATTATTTTAACTAATCCAAACAATAGGCCAAAATATATAAATAAAATCAAAAAAACACTAGAACATAATAATTATCCAAAAAAATTTTACGAACCGGTAATTAAAAATAGAATACATAGAATATATAAGAATAATAACATAACAAATAAAACTAAAAATTAAAATTACATACCTTTACCATACATACCAGAAATAAATAATAAAATAAAAAAAGTTCTTAAACCATATAATATAAATATAGCAGAAATACCCAGTAATAACACTAAAGAAATATTTACAAAATTAAAACCACAAATACCCAAAATGGAACAAACAAATTTAATTTACAAAATTGATTGATTGATTGATTGATTTACAAACTAAACAATACTTAAAAAACAGAATAAATGAACATAAAAAAGCCTTAGAAACTTTAAACCAAACGTAACTGCCCTTTCAAGGCATGCTATAGTTAATGAACACAACTTTAATTTTAAAGACATAAAAATCCTAGATTTTGAAAAACAATATAAAAAAAGAAATATAAAAGAAATGATTTATATAAAAAAACATATATAATACCATTAATTTCAGAAATGATACAGATAATTTAAGTTGCATATATAATAACATTATTAAATAATAAATTTTCATAATTTTTTATTTTTGCATCTAATATTCCACATAACAAATTCAAAACAATTAGGTTATAATAAAAAACAAAAATTTAAAGGTGAAAGAATTGTTAATTATGTCAAAGTCAAACATGTCATTTAAAATTTTTTTTAAAAAATTATCACATATTATTTAAAAAAAATTAAAAATTAATTGTTTATTTAAATAAGTTTATGTTTTTTATTAAAGTTATATGTATTGTAGAATTATTCTGAGGATGGTTCTTTGTTTGAACCGAAACGTTAATAAAAAAATTAAAAATTAAAAATTAATTACTGACAGGAAAAACCCAATAAATAAAAAAAAATAATAAGATTATATTGTAATAGAATAGCCCGGTTTTTACCTGCCGATATTTACAGCTCAGAATCTAAGGTTTGGATGCGCAGTAGTCTAACAGCCTAACGCCTCAGAGCTCATTCGAAGCAGTGCATTCGTTGTGCTAACATCGGTTAAATACTGCACATTCGCAGAACTCTTTGTTATCTCTTTCTGTTAGACAGTGACCCACTGACTCTTTCGTTTGGGCATCTCAGAGGCCAAGATGGCTGATTAAGCTGTCTAGGTCGCGATATGAGGACTCCGGCGCGCTCGACTGTATGTGCGATAACTCCGTAAATATTTATTATTTTTATTTTTCCTCTTGTCAGTATACTCTCAATATATTATATTTTCGAAATACGAAAATAATTGATTTTTTGAAGTTTCTAAAGGGATTTCTCCCCTTAGTTGAAGTAGAACGTCCAGGAGAGCTAAAAAATTAGAGGACAAGGTATTACACCGAAAGCAATTTCTAAAGGTTTTCACAAGCTGTTATGGATCTAGCTTGAATAAAAAGGACAGATAAACCTTTGGGAAAAATGGTTCCGAAAACGACCACCGAATTGAGCTGAGCATATTCTCCTGACTAGATCCCATCAGAATTTCATTTCTCTTCTTCAATATCAGTTGGTTGATAGCCGCTTCACATTTCTTGAAGAAATCGAAAAAAGCCTCAATGACTTTATCACTTGAAAACCATCAGGTTTTTTTTTATGTAAGATTCGACAGTGATCTGAAAGATTCGATAATATATAGAAAATTATCTCACTCACTTTTTAAATGCTTTCGAATATTAAATTCTATTTTCGACTAAAAAAATGCTGACAATTAAGTTGACGAATAATTTCAAAATCAAGTTGGTAAAATAATCTAAAAACAAAATAAAAATTACGTTGATCTACAAAAATTTGTTTTGAATGTTTCCTTCACTTAATGTGTTAAATCGTACTCATTTTGGATTGAAAAAAAACGAATATCATAAAGAAAAATTTTAGCACTAGTTTCTGTTATATGCAATAGGTCGAAGTATATTATTTTAACGGATTAAGAAAAAACGATATATAACTACATATGCCAACAACATTGAAAGTCCATTTGAAATTTCGAGTTTCATTTGAGTTTCACGGCATCCCTACACACATACCAGCAGTATTTCGCAAGCATTGCCCATTGTAAGGGCACTGATATATTTGTTCCATCGCAGAAATATCCTGATGGAATCTTTCTCCGTGTTGATCACTGACAGCTCCACAACTAGGCGGGAAAAATCACGCCATGGAATGTGTAAGGTCTGTTGGGTCCTTCTTCATTCACACTGCTTTTATTTTCTACGTCAAGCTCATAATTTTGGGGTGGAGTAAGTTTGGTTTGGTAAACTATCTGAATGTGGAATAGGTCGAGTAGCCGATGGAAAATTCGGGTGTTAAACTGTTCCTCGTTTCTTCATTGACAATCCTGCCTTTACAGGTGAAAACAAGCAGAAATAGCAGTCCTCTGTATGGTTTGTAGGCTCTCACTAAACCATAGGCACAAGATATATGTACAGTCCATGACTTATCCTGGTCCTCTACCTTCATACCAAAATAATGGTGATAGACAGTCTTCACAATAGGCGTCAGATTGCGTTCCTGTTACGAAAATGATGTTTCACTATAAACCCAACAAAAATTATTTACTAAATTTACACGTTTTCGAAGCATTGTGATTTAACAAATTTTACACTTCAAAACTAGAAATTCTACTCCAATTATAAAAGAAAGAATATGAAACTCACTGTCACAGCTACAGTAATTATGTTTATAACCTACAAACAATTGAAGAACGTTGGGTTCTGTTAGTTGACAGGTGTGACAATTCCCGAAAACAAAATTTCCGCCAAACTGAAAATGCATACTATAAAAAGTGACATATCATTGTATCTCCAAAGCAAGAGCCAATCGGTCATTTGTATGGTGATTTTTGAATTCAGCCGGTGGAACTACATAAGAATCAGCTATTTTTGATCCCGAAATATTTATATTGTTGGTCACTAAACATTTTCTAAATAAACAAAGTAAGTTTAAAAGTAAATTACTAAAGCAAACATTTTACAAAGCTCAGATTACAAAATGCTCCTTATTGAAAAATCTAATTCCACAATAGATTTACTACTCTTTTCAATGCATATACTTTTTCTCTCATATTGTATAATGTAAAACGTATTCACTGAACACTTGGCAGTGAATGTTTGACCTAGTTTCTCCTGACACTGATGTTAAGACACGTACATTCAACTATTATAGATCGAAAGAATGAATAAGTAACAGTTCGTTAAATTTTCTTACGTTATATAACTTGATCCATAATTTTCCCTCGTCAGCTTTTGGTTCACTTACGCCAACCGATGCCTGACGGACCACATTTTAAAACTGTCTTAAGCACAAAATATGGCCGGCTTGGTGCTCCACCAGAGAGCAATATTTTTGCAATTTATATCGGAGACAGAAAATCGGTCGCGAGAAAGTAAAGAGTATTCGTAACTTCCAGGATTATAGTTTCCAAACGATGCACTCCATATTATCTATATATATATATATATATATATATGATCGAAAAATTGTGAACTAGAGAAAAGTATTAAAAAGATAAGAAAGTGCTCCACGTCATGCTTTACCATTCCTTTATCCACCATCCAAAGCGCCAGCAAGCGTCTCCGAAGACCGGTTTCTGGCCTTAAGCCGTCATCAGTTGGGCTCAAGCTGGACACCTGAAAAGCGCATGAAGGAACGACTAAAGCCATGACTATTTCAATTGGCCATGTCGAATGGAGGCTGCAATCATATGCAGCCACGCCATGCTGCGGTAAATGGTTTTCATCCACTTATGTGGATTCAGCTTGAGCCCAACTGATGACGGCTTAAGGCCAGAAACCGGTCTTGGGAAACGCTTGCTGGCGTTTTGGATGGTGGATAAAGGAATGGCAAATCGCGACGTAGAGCACCGGTAAACTTCCTTAGCTTTTTCATATATATATATATATATATATATATATATATATATATATATATATATATATATATATATATATATATATATATATATATGTATATATATATATATATATATATATATATATATATATATATATATATATATATATATATATAAGCAATGGTTAGTTGCTTGGCCGGGAGGAAGGGAGGAGGACCACCATCCTTTACATTGGAGGGCACATGTTTCGTCTGTTGGTCGTTAGACTCTTCAGGGTACCGACATATGGTCTCTCGCCAAGAATAGGGAGTCCCTCTCCACAATCAAACAACCCATATTTTTGCCGACTTCTCGTCGGATGGCTTGTTAGTTGAAGTAACCATTGCTCATTATGGTGGAGACGCAGGTTGTTGTGCGTTCCACATGAGATTGTGGAACTCAACGGTCGGGGTCGGTCGGTCGGGGTCTCGTTGTCCAAAGAAGTAAAAAAATCACATATATATATATATATATATATATATATATATATATATATATATATATATATATATATATATATATATATATATATATATATATATATATACACACACAATAAGAGCGCAATATTTAAATTGCGTGGCGTTTTGGTTGTCATGAAATATGTCAAGAATTGTGATAAGAGAGAGAGATAGGAGTTAATAAATATGGAGCGCTACATGATACAGCAACGCGTCCATTTTGTTAAGCATTGGTATCAAAAATGTTCAAAGTTTGAATAATGAATAGAAATAATATTCCAAATTTATCAACTGTGAAAAGAATAATCGAAAAATTCGAAAATACTGGTTCAGTTATTGATGTGAAACGCACGACTCTAGCTCGTAATGTTCGTTCAGAACAAAACATCACGGCAGTTCGTGAAAGTGAGGCCGATGGTTCAGGGTGCTCGATTCGTCATACACAAGAATTGGACATTTCAACAGCCACAAAGTCCAACTGAACAACCTCTGCCATCAGACCATGCACAACCAAGAGAGAGTTCTGATCATGTCATCTCCCGTAGCCGCCACGATCTTGCAATTTAACACCTATGAACTTTCTTTCGTGGGGTTTTCTGAAGTCTCAGGTTTATGCCAATCAGCCCACGACGACTTAAGCACTGAAGGTCGAAATTGAACGCTGTTTCAAAGAGATATCGCCACATTTTCGCAAAACCATCATTGAAAATTTCGAAAAGAAAAGAAGAGTACGCGTGTGCCACCAAAGCCGTGGCGGCCATTTACTGAATCCTCCGCTCCATTCATAATTTTCAATGTATATATATTTGTCATGTATATAGTTAGCGCAATTTTTATGCGCATTTATTATGTTTCGCGGATGGAATATATTAGACTATTAGTCTGGGAGTACATCCGATCATTTGTGTCCCGTTTATTGGGAACATGCAGGCGTTTTGCCAACATCACACTTGGCATTCTGAATGCGTGTCTGAAGTTTTCAGACAATAGGATCGTCTGCTATTAAAACATAGTCATTCGCATACATGAGTTCTGAAATCCAACGTATTCGGGTTTTGGTTTTTAAAGGGGAATAGATTGAAAAGACTTTAACAGTATACATCATATTTAATAGAAAAATTTACATTTTTTGAGGCATCGTTTCGAAGGTCTATTGAATGTTGGAAATCGTGTTGAAATACTTTCAACAAATAAGGCGCGAATATGACCGATTGTTGAACACCATTTCAAAAATGATATTGATAAAATATAGTCCAAGTTTCTTATTTGTCGGTTAAAATAATATAGCATACAAAAGCTACGTATAAATAATTGTCATGTACAGAAGTAGATTCGAAATTTTTAATCAACCTCCCAATGCTTCAGATTTGATCTACACAATTATATAATAACGAATATTTAATTTATATACGAGTAGCACTATTACTACCCAATAAAAATCCACTATAAAAAACAGTATATCACATTCTATAAATATTTCTATATGTATATCGTTTCTTTTCTGCCTAAATTGGAAAAATATTTTCTAGTTTAAGCAGGACTGTTTGTCGAAAAAGATATAAGGATAACATGTTTATTAAATTTAAGCCTACACTATGGAATATATTTACATTACAATCAAGTTTCAAAGAGTCGTATTCCTTTCTTGAATAGCATCTAAAAATAATGATATGACGTCAGAGGAGATCTTGATTGAATAAACAAATTAGTTTTATTTTTTATGAACACTATGATGTTCACTATGATTCACACTGTTTATGAACACTATGATTTTATGAACACTGTGATTATGAACACTATGATAGACTTATTATGGATATTGTATAATGATAAAAGAAAATAAAAAAATATCACTTACATTTCATACAAAAATTATAACATACTGTAACGAGGCATCGATCTAATGGTCAGGTAATGACTTAATAGTTCGATAATTTTTAACAGCCTATAAAACTCGATAAAATAAACATTTTTTTCTAATACCATTTCTCAAAAAATTAAAACATAGAAAACTTACCAAATTAATTTCGGAAACAACATTTCATTTCATTCATCGGCCATGCGTCTTGTACTTATGAACAGATTCAAAGTGGTCGTCGATCCGTTCCACGCAAAGTTGACCGCGACGTTCCCAAGAGTCGGTGCGTGTGCTTAATAATGATAAAGGTCTTCCCCTAATGGTCTCACTAGGCTGTTCTATGTGATAAATAAGTTCTACCCTTGTATTATGTATCATGTAATTCCAACTGGCCCTTTACGACCTACTCAGCTGTGACCTATTATTTTCTCTTTTGAAACAAAATAAAAAATATATAGATGACAGCGACGGCAGCTGTTCGCCGGGAGCACCGGGAAGAAGGTTTAGGAGAGAATGAAGCCACGACAAAAGTTGAGCGCCACCCGGTTACTTCATATATCGGAAAAGACCCTGGAACCGGGAAGGGGTGTATCTTAAATAAAACGGTTTACTAGAATTTTATACATATATATTATAAAAGCACACTCAAAAAAGAACGACACAAAGCACACAAAAAAAGGAATAACTAAAATTATCAAACAAAAGACACGGGAAGGTTTAGGGAAGGTGGTTCTCCAAACCTTACCGTGAAAGAAATCAAAAAATCAAATAAACAGCTCCAAATTACACCAGCTGGTCTCTATGTCCCTATACTTACAAATTAGAGGTTATTTCCTCTATTCTGACAATGGTAAAAAGATAAATATATAACGCTAGGGTAACCAAGAATGGTCAGACGGCAAATAGATACAAAATATAAGGTGATAACGTGACCATTATCAGTATAAGAAATTATGGTAAAAATGTATTTGTGAAAAATAAATGGTAATTGCAGTCCTTAACGGTACATGAAAATATAATAAAAAAGTGTTTATCTGGCCTTATTTCCTGATGTTGTCTATCCTTGCCTATCCGGTACTGGGTGTCCAAAAACACTGAGTACGACTGCGGGCAGTCCGGTATCCCTATGCGGGGGTCCCGAAATAATCTCGATCTGGCCAACCGATTACTGTGCCATGTGGCCCTAAAAAGGTGTAAGGTTTTCACGATGGTCGGGCTCTGTAATAGGTGGTCGTTCAATGGCCTGGTGTCTGTTGATCGGATTCTCTGCTGCCGGGTCGTAAAACCTTTTCGGTCGGAAGCGTAAGGCGCGAAAACGTCCGCTCACCTGGAGATTTGGAGTTAGACTGTCTTGCCTTGTCCAAACGATACCGGAGCTCTTTCAGTTAAGAATTTGTCCGAAATAAACCTACCAATGGTGATCAACAATTTACGAATGCTACCTGTAGCGATCTAGAATTTGTGAACGCTACACAGTTTTTAGGAAAAGTCTATGATAAAAAAGTCTAAAGATACGAACATCTATGTTGAAAATTTGTTTGCCTAGAAGCATGAGGATTATTAACAAATAAATTATTTCGGCAATGAGTGAACCCAAAATGGAAAATGTTCAGCGTATAGCTGATATGCAGCATTCCCATTTTGAAGGTACGGTTTATAAATTAACAGCATGTCAACTAATTCTCTATTCTCATACACGTAGACCCTTTTTTGTTTCCAAAAATCACGGTAGAAATCCACGATAAAAATGACAATACAATAACAACATAAGAAAATAAAAGGAGTGGATGATTCACAAAGAAACGATAAATATTAGTTGTCTGCAGTTTGTTTAGAATTTGCGGGCGATCGATTATATTTGTTTAAATTATTTTAAGGGCCAAGCTTGACTTTTTTAAAATTCATTACCTAATTATAGAGATATTTAATAAACCAAATTAGAAAAAATGTAGCGATTATGTAGCGAAAGAAAATACAAAATTTTAGAGATTTTTAAAAACATGCCCTATGTAGTAATCTTACAATTCAATACAATTATCAATTTAAATTTTTAAATACCCCCAGTTTAATGAAATTTGTCTAGGTCTGCAAAATACGTGGTTTATTCAGCTTTGAGCTCTTGAAATAAACCTTGATCTACTGAGATGAAGCGTGGGAAGATGAAGAATGTCATGGCTACGAAATTTGAGGGAATGGTTGAAATGTACATCGAACCACTTATTAAGAGCAACTATAAAGTGAAACTAAATTTAACTGGGGTACTGACTTTCCGATACTTGATGGAAATTCATTTTAAATAATTAAGCAAAGATTAATATCTAAAAATTTACAGTATATTTCAAATTGAATGTATAAAAATTGTTTCGACACACAGTGCCTTTTCAAATACAAACTATACTAAACTAACAGTGAGAAAAGTCATTACACTTTAGGTTGTAGTAGAATATAATAGAGTGTAATAGTCATGGACATTTTAGGTTGTAATTATTTTTCTCACTGTTAGTTTAGTATATTTTGTTTTTGCAAAGGGAGTCGCGTCGTTTTTGCGTCGAAACAATTGTTATACATTTAATTTTAAATATAGTGGAAATTTTTAGATATTAATATTTGCTGATTTATTTAAAGTGAAAATAGTCATGATAGTCGCCTAGTCTTCATTTAAAGACACGATAAGACGAAGAAGAACGTAAAAGAAAATGGGGTTCGTTTTTATTACGGTTAAATGTATTATATATTTAAAACAGGCAAATGAGTTGCGAATATTTATAGAAATAAAAGTATATGACAAATTTAGTTTGAAAAATTCCGTTCTGGATATTAAAATGTGAGGGACGCAGTTGGTATTGATTATCCGAAGTATTTTTAAAGATATTGTCGACATGAATTCACTCCAATTACTACCAGATATTTCTACAGCACTCAATAGATTTCATACAAGCATAGAAAACTCGCTAGGATTCCTTTTTCGACTTATTATTTTGATAGTGCATAAATTCAGCAAGTCAACTTGACTATCCACATATTTCTCTACGATTCGATGCGAAAACTTAAAAGAAGTGACCCGTTTTAAAAACGAATTGTTATGGGAAATGGAAAAAATAATCTAGGATATCACAATGCCAGATCATAAAAAAAATAAAATTCCTGATTTTTGCGTTCGTTTCAATTACACTGGCATCCAATCACATGCAGTTTTCGAGTTGCAACTGTTTCGATTTAATAAAATACATCGTCGAAATGGAAAACGTGTACGATTTTTAACGCAGTACTGTAAAAAATAAAACGAAATTAACTTAACTGGATTAGGCAAAAGCGTTTGAAAAATGCCAGAAATTTAACTAAATTATTCTCTTCTGCTCACACGTTCCCAATTTCTATATTGAACAAGTTTTAATTTCCCGAATAATTGATGAAACTGTTTAATTATGATTAACTACCCACTTCGTTTGTTCGATATTGAAAATTGTTAATTTCTCGTGTAGTTAAAGTAATAATATATTAATAAAGTTGATTACGTTAAAAAATACTTAATTTAATAAAGTGTGTCAATCTTTTCAACATTCAGTAACCTAAACATGTTAATATACTGCTAAAATCTGCCAGTCTTACATAAAAATAAAACTAGAAAATGAATACTTAAGGAACAAGTCTCAACGATATTTTCATGATAAAACATCTACAAAAAGACACATGCGAAGATTATTCATGGGATTCAAAAATTGGGAAAGTTAGATATTTATTGACATTGAAGACATTGAAGCAACAAACAGAAAATGATGAAATTAATGAATTTTACAACTATCATAAAAATATCAGAGAAAATTGTTTCAGAAATATCAGAGGAATGTTGTTTTACGTTTTATCGATGTTGATGATGGTTGAAACGAAAAAAAGTGAGGTTCTGAAATTTGTTCATATTTGTACTTCTAGGGGATATGAACGTGTACACATAATATTTTTTTATTTAAAATTTCGTTGTTAAGATATGGGATTCTATAGAATTTACCTGATTGACGAAAGGGTTTCTGTAAAATTTTATTTTCATACTGAAGCAAATTATAGTACATGTAGTGTTTTGTATATAAAATTTACTGTTCTATTTGATTTTCAAATCAGATTCCAAATTTGATTTTTTTTTCTAGTGTTAAACCGGAAGTAATAACTTCGGCCATTTTATTTTTTTTTATTGCAAAATAAGGCCTAACATTTATACATTTTACCGTACAAATTGCACAATGGGATCTAAATTAGTTTAGGAGATAAATCATTTAGACTATGTACATGTCATACTGGGGGCTTGCTAAAGTTGGCTGGTTTGTGCAAAAAAGGACATACCTACATAGTAAAATTGCTGTGACGTCACCTATTTTTCATAATGACATACATATTCTGCATTAGTTTTACACTTGATACCTATATATTCTTAATAATCATTTATAATCATTTATAGTGAAACAATATTGTACCAAAAAAAGAAATTTTTTTATTTTTTTATTTTACTGTTGCAATCAACACCGGTCCGTTTAATAACCATGCCTTCAGTAGTTGGAACATAACACTGGTACGTTTTTTTCCCTAGAATAGTTACTGATGATTGAAATCGTGGTTGAAGAAAAATTCTTGGGCGTCCAATATCATTTTTAGAGTAGTAGTAAAAGAGTGTTTGAGTTAAATTTGAATTTGCCCATTATTACAATTGCATTGGCGTAATAATTGTTCTACTTGGAGGTAACTGCAAGCTTGCGCGTGTCGTTAAACGTTCTTCCAATACCATCACATGGTTCCTTACCGTGAGAGGTTGCGTGAAAATGAAACTCTGCATCTGTCTTAAAATCTTGTTTATAATATAATAGGTTTGTAAGATTGAATCTATTTTTAATATGTTGTGAGGCACCATCTGTGATATAGATAATTTTCGATACAACTAATCTTGCCTACCCCACACACGCACACACAGACTTATACACACACATAGCTACACTTAAATGTTTGTGATTGTTTCTAGGCAAGCGTGAACAATCCAACAACGAATGATCCCTCAGTCACGAAAATTAAAGGCTGGGTAAGCCCGTCTGTGATGACGGCTTTGTATCTATTTTTTGGGCCTCCAAGATTTCGTTTCTTGTTCTTTATTAATGTTTTTGATAGTAACGACAATATACATAAAATTACTACACTGGTTTCATCAACAGTAATGCAAACTTAATTTTCGTAAAGTAATAAGTAATCTTCCTTATTTTCTGTATATTTTCGTCATCTTACAAGCAACGGTCGAATGCCAGATTAAAAAAAAATAGTTTCCTGGCTTTGATGTAATCAAGTCATTGATATTTTTCGACTTCCTCAAGAGATATGAAGAGATGTGAAGTTGATGTTGCAGAGATCGAAAAAGTGAAAAATTCGAAGGGAAAAAACCTGGAGGCTACGAGAGTGCACTGGGGTGAATTAGATGATGTTGCGGAGATCGGACGAGATGAAAATTCGAGCGGTCCAAGTCTGGAAAATATGTGCGATAAAATATCCCATCGCAAACTCGATAATTGTGTGCCTGTGTGTTATCCTGATTCAAAATGACTTTCACATATACAGAACACCTTCTGAATTGGATATTTCGTCTGACGTACTGGTGATTCCTGATAATTCACCAGGATTAAGCTACGTTTTTCGGCTGTTTGGGTTATCGTTAGGATCCACTTTTCATCACAGGTCACAATCTTATGCAGGAAGTTGTTTTTGGAGTCTAGAGAGCAATGACACAACATCAAAACGTCTATTCTTTCTTCATAAGGAACTTAACAACTCTACATTTGAATTTTCCCTAGCTTGAGAAAACATTAAAAAAGTCTTGCGGTATTACTCGGAGTTGCTATTGGAACAGTATATGACAAAGATTTTCTCACAGTAGTACCTCCAATTTTTCACCCTACACTTTTTGGAGTGCCTTGGACCTTCTGCACCATTTAAGTCAACATTTTCAGTTTGGAACTACTGGAACCACTTCTTGCAAATACTGTATGAAGCAGCATTATTGTTCAAAGCCCTGCAAATCATGACTTGATCGGAAAGCTGAACTGACTGCACTAAAAAGCATCACACAATTGATACTTTTATGTTGATTTCCTTCGCTAAGACTCCTAATCCATGCGAAATATTGTATTGTATTGAAATATATAATAGTATATATATATATATATATATATATATATATATATATATATATATATATATATATATATATATATATATATAGATATATAGCTACAAATAGAAAGATTATACGTTTAATTAATTTTTAAAAGTAAACAAAAATAATCCTCATTTAAATTTATGAACTTTACTTTTGTTATGTGCGCGAAACAAAGCTATTAAGACTCTCGTTTTCGATACCCTATTCAATTTTCTTCGGCACACCGAAGGATATATCGGAGGCAATGGCTTGAGCATTAAAAATCTATTAGGGATAACTATGAGTAGAGTTTGGCGTTAACGAGACTTTATTTCCTCTAGTCTGAACTTAATGCTTTCTGAATATAGAAAAAATCTAATCTTTAGCTGCGCCATTTAGGCAAAGAAAATACGCTTTTTACAAAAGTCAATTACTGAGTATCGACCCTTATTATTTGTAGATTATCCTGGAGAGCCAGGTCCTTTATAGTGTTATATATATATATATATATATATATATATATATATATATATATATATATATATATATATATATATATATATATATATATATATATATGGAAACTTTGAGTTTTCTATTTACACCAAATCGGATTGAACCAGGTTAACATCATCAGGGGTATTTTAAACTGACGAAATCGGTATATTGTACAAGTCTGCAATGATTCTATTATCCATATTTTTTATTTAAAAAACCCTGCATTTCCTAGATCACTATATGAGATACCCGACGACACCTGGTGGTTGTCAGTTTGTTCGCACCCAAACTTGGAATTGGCATAGAAATCTTAATAAAAGTATAAAAAAATATGTTCAAACCATGACGTACAATATTCTAATGTTTAATATAAATAGCTGGATGAGTACTTAGTAGAATATTATTAATAACAGTAATTAATAGGATCGCAAATAATATGAAGCCGGGTCGCAATTCACTCATAAGATAGAAATAAATATAACTAATATAATTCTTAAATATCTGTTTTCAGTCTCGGTACTGTCTATGGCACTAGTGGCTAGGAAATGGAGGTTACAATTCGACCGAAAACGTAGATATATTAATCTACTTACTACCATAGATAACAAACGGGTCGAACTACTTTATCAGAGGCGGAATCAATCGTCCTACTATGATATGTGTACCCGCATGGGACTCTGGACTCTGTACTGCACCAACTGTTGGGGGAGCCAGTGACCAGGGAGACTAACCGACTAAGAAGCTGATAATTGAGATTGAAAACTGAAGAGACTGAAGAGACTGACCAGACTGAAGAGGCTGAAGAGACTGAAGAGACTAAAGATACTGAAGAGACTCCATTTGTTTTCTTCTAATAATGAACAGTAACAATGAAAATAAATTGTGTAATGATTGCGTGAGTGTGGAGAAAAAAGTCTTCTCGAAAAATTTTTCGAATTTTGGAGCACTTAATTTTCTGTATAGTTTGCATCATCGGAGATCAGTATTATACGAAACTTACACTGAATGTTTTTGAAGTAATAATGAAAAAAATATGTAGTGAAAAATTGGTGAATGGATGTATATAATCATTCTAATGCATCAGCTCACGAATTACGTTTTAATTTACAGCACTGGTTTCGAAATTTTAGAACTGGCTCCGTATTTTCTAGACCCGAACAATATTAAAAATGTTTTATTCCATAAGCTAAACAAATATTTAGATTAGATTTAGGAACTCACTTTTCCTTTCGGCCAGTCAATAACATGAATTTTCCCTCAAAACGATTCCAAGATGTACGCCATCGATTCATCGGAAGTATTAAATGTTGTGGATAATATCTTGAAAACGCTTATTGTTTCTGATGTTTTTTCCAATGTTGGGAACAGAAATTGGTGAATTCCCCTCCTATCAATAAATCAAATATCCCCCTCTTGTTGCTTTACAAACTGTCACCCTTTTGTTAAAATGTTCAATCACGTTTTCACATAATTGCGATTTTATCCTACAAATGAGAAGTTGAATATTGTTCAGTTTCTTTTAAATAATCTGGAGGAACTTCTAGACGACATAACTGTAGTTAGGTAAACTCCCTTGGATTTTCTTTATCTCATATACGCCAACGTTGTTTGTTTACGTACTCGTTTAGCTGACAATATTCGTCATTGGTAAAAGTAAAAAAAGCATTTTTTTCAAAAAATAACGATTTTGATAATAAATTTATATATATTGTACACCATTTCCCGAACTATACAAACACATTTTTGTCACTGATAACTCGGCTCGGTATTTTAGATCTCAAATATATGGTATATATTACAGTTTAATAAAAATATGGAAGGATGTCCAGTCTATACTCCATCTATATTGCTATCTATTGACATATCGTGATTGAGTGTAGCAGTAGAAGCTTTAAACTCGGAACTGATAATAGTGCATGAATATAACAATTTAATAATTAACCTGTTAAGTGTTTATGACGAATATATCCACAAAGCTGTAAACTTATTTCAGTGCTTATGATGGACATTCTCTCGTCGAATATTTTTTCTGTCTAATCGCGGGGATATACGTAGCAAATAAATGTGCACCATACTATGGTGCACATTTGGGATAATTTTACTGCTTTCAATCGTGTTCTAACGAGTCGAACGAGTTCATTTTAAAATGTTCAATATGGACCAGGACAAAATCAATATCGAAAATATTAAATATTTAATTTCACCGTTGTTTTCAAAAATGAAATATTATACCATTTTGAACTTCATACAGAAAAAAGAAAATAAAAATTAAGATAAAAGCATTTTGATTTATTTGGGCAATTTTCTGTGATCGTCGAGTTGAACGTTGTCTGGAATTTTTTTAATTACAGTTATTACTGTAGTAATATGTAATAATTAAAATACCATTTGCATATCTCATTCAATGTAAAATGAATGACTATATTATTCTTTATCAAGTGAATTTACTTATACACATTTACATTAATTTATTCTTCGATACTGTGTAGGACAATTTGATTTGGTTTTGTGTTGAGAAAAACTACATTAAACGTTCTATTGAAAGCACACACTAAATTCTAAGAAATCTACCACAAACATCAAGTTATATACGTTAGAATCATTAGGAGATAATGCTAACATGTTCACCGAAACGCGCGTTGAGAGGTTAAAGCAAGCGATTTGGTGTTTAGTGATACAATAAAATTACAGAGGTACAATATTACACCAGCTGATAAAGTATAAAAACATGATATTAATTATATTCAGCTTTTGTTAATTGCCAAGTATTTCTTTGGGTGCACTGCCCACTTTACGAAGCGCACCCATAAAACTAGTGTTTAATCACCTCATTCTAGGTATCTCTAGGCAACAGCCTTTGGTACCTGTAACGAGTAAAGGACAGCTTTGCAAAGGCGGCTTGAATAGACACCCAGATAACGGAAACGGACGGAAACTTATCTAACAAACCTTCAAAAAGAGTTCACAACTAGAAAATACCTTTTTTCTAGTTGTGAACTCTGGGGAGTAGGCAGATTGAGGCCTCGGAGTAAATCAACTAGATTCTCTTAAAAATGGCTTCAAAGTGGAAGCCAAAACGTCGAGATTTTATAAATCTAAAACGCGGTTCTACCCGAGAACCTAGTAATTTTAATATATATATATATATATATAGATATATATATATATATATATATATATATATATATATATATATATATATATATATATATATATATATATATATATATATATATATATATATATATATATATATAGATACTTTTTTATTTATAAAACGATAACTGAAATGAAACTCATTTGCAATAGGTATATCACTTATTTATTACTGGACATACAGTGGTTTAATAGCAGATCACATTTCTATCGACCTAAAATAAAAGAACATACATAAATAAAATTACTATCTAGAATTTCCACTCTATTTAGAATTGTATGTAACAATTTTTTCGACACACAGTGTCTCCTTCAAATAAAATCTATGTTAAACTAATTATAAGAAAGTATCTAATATTACCGCAAAAGATGATAGTGGGATAGGTAGAAATCCATTTTTTTAACGTCTAGGAGGGCAATATAAGTTTAATAAAGGTGAACCATTCAAGTCTAGCTGGTCATTTAGTAAAATATTCAAATTTTTCCTTTTATTAATTTCTAGGCTTTTTAGAAGATTTATTTTTTTAGAATTATTTTCATTATGTAACATTTTAAAATGATTATTGAAAGTATCATCTTCTAACATTAAGTGGTTAGCATAATGATAATTATTTTTTTGTTTATTATAACTTATTTTATGTTTATTGACCCTGGTAGAAAAAGACCTTTCTGTTTATCCAACATAGATTTTTGGACATGACCCGCACTCAAATAAATTCCTAATTTATAGAGTTTATTTGTTTGACTTTTATTGTTTTTAATGAGGCGTTCAAAACTATTGTTTGTGTTGTAAGTAAAATTTATATCATTTGTTTTGGATAAATGTTTAGAAACTAATTTGGTAACTTTTTCTGAACATTTAATTGTTTTATACGCTGCATTCTTAATATTTCCAGAATAGATTAAATTAACGGTTTGATTTTATTTTTTTATCATTATAAGATTTATTAAAGAAAAAAAAAAAAAAAAAAAAAAAATATATATATATATATATATATATATATATATATATATATATATATATATATATATATATATATATATATATATATATATATAGCTATAGTGGAGCTACAGCCACAATTCACCTTGATGATCTTGAAGTGGGAATTAATATAGAACGAGGTGTACGGCAGGGTGACGCAATATCGCCTATTCTTTTCTCGGCTGGCCTTGAAGAAGTATTCCGTAAACTGGATTGGGAACAGGATGGTGTAAAGATCAATGGTGCAAACTTAAACCATCTTAGATTTGCAGATGATATTATTCTCATTTCACAAGACCCAGAGGAGCTGCAAAGACGCATACAAAAACTGCAAAGGGCTGGCGAACCATCTGGCTTGAAAATAAACCTGAAAAAGAGTCAGGTTATGTTCAATAACTTCGCTCAGGACAGAAGAATTTCAGTTCTAGGAAGGGATTTAGAGATTGTGGACAGCTTTGTATATCTTGGGCAGAGGATTTCCATGGAGGGGAATACCGCCCGGGAGGTGGAACGGCGTGTTAAATGTGGCTGGCAGGCATTTGGTAGGCTCAACATAGTGTTTAAGAGCAGACTCTCACTTTGCCTGAAAAGAAAAGTATTCGATCAGTGCGTTCTACCCGTTATGACATACGGAAGTGAAACCTGGACACTCACATCGCAATCAATTCAAAAACTTCGGGTGGCACAGAGGGGAATGGAAAGATGTATGCTTCGTATTACAAGACGAGATAGAAAGTCCTGCGCATGGATCAGGGAACAATCAAAAGTCTGTGACATCATTGGAAGAGTAAAACAGTTGAAATGGAGATGGGCAGGCCATATAGCGAGGCGATGGGACGACAGATGGACCAAGGCAATCCTGGAGTGGATACCGCTTGATCGCAAACGTCCGCGAAGAAGACCGAAAGCACGATGGACTGATGACATCGTTAAATATATTGGACCCGAGTGGCAGAGGAGAGCCCAGGACCGTGAAGGTTGGAAGCATGCTGAAGAGGCCTTCATCCTGCAGTGGATCGATACGGGCTGATGATGATGATGATGATGATGTAGAATGTGTGTATATATAGAATGTGTGTAGAATGTGTGTAGAATGTGTGTATATATAGAATGTTATTTATCAACTATAAAATATCAACTGAAACTTGTTTTAAGAGAAAATTAACCACATTTAGTGAAAAATGTGTCTAAAATACACCTTAAACCTAATTAACACATAATGCAATGGATGTTTGAGAAACTTATTAAAATAACAGGAAATTAATAGAATGTTTAAAGGAATTTTAAATTCTTATATAATCTCCTAAGAAGATATAGGTCGTTTATTCGCAGCAAGGATTTAAATATTCTATTAGGCAAAAAAATGAACAAGAAAAACAATGGATATTAAAAAACCCATCGTAATCTCTATCGAGGCTAAAATTAGTGTTGACACATTGAGTCAGACTCATGAGTGAAACTTCCGAAACCTGGTTTATAGATGACCGTGTATGATTTACCAAAATAATGGTAAACAATGATTAAAAGCAACACCCTGAGAGTTCTATAAAACTCTTACCATGATATTGCGGATTGAAGGAGTGATTTAAAGTGATTGACCTAGATTACATCCACTGTTAGGAATACCTCCAAAAACTTTTCCATATGTCTGCTAATGTTTACAAAATTTGCCTTCGAGTGATGCATTTTCATAAACCATAAACCTTTAAGGCGCTCAATGAGCAGAGACTTTAGAAAAATGTGACTGGAAAATTGTGGAAATATGATTGAAAAGACACGTTTTGTCATGTATACAGGGTGTCCCATAACTCTATAACTTATCCGCCATAGAGCAACTGGTGATAGTAGAAAGCGCTCTCTAGGAACTAGGCTCAAGCTGGTACCAAACTCGGATTTGTCGCCTTTGAAACCCCACTACCCGGATTTTGAAGCTGCTATCTTCAACAATTTTTCAATTTTTCTTGATTGAAAATTTAGTTTCACTTTCAACACCCTCTATCTTTTTAATAACTAATATTTGCCAACATATATTTAACTAAATCCTCTTATTTTGATCTCTATCATCACTAGTTGCTCTATGGCGAATAATTTATGGGACACCCACAATACACAGCCCGTAATTTGGACAATGTATAATACTAGTCGATTCAGAACTTTAGGTTTCCTGAATGCGTTTTTTATTATGACACAAATCTGGCAACTGTTGTTGAAACATCAATTATAATTAAAAAATATTTTGCATTTCATTTAATTTCAGTCATTATTTCCTTGAATACATTGTGATAACTGAAAATACACTGGTTTCGTCATTAGGAGGTAACTGTGACAACACAACACTAAACGAAATATTTTCTAATATACGTAACGAACAAGGACGCTGTTAAAACAATCTAACGAAGTCGAAATTAGATTTGTCGAGCTTTTTGTCTATTAGAACAAGAACACGCATCGTTGTTGAATCCAACAAGTTAGCTTCCACATGAGTTTAATTATAAAATCAAATACACCTTATTATAAAAATATATTTGTTACTTGAAAAATCTATTACAGATAGTAGTAAGTATTTTTAATTTAAAAACAAGTGTTATAAAATTATATATTACCAGGTAATAACAACTTAATAAAATAAACTTAAAATAAACTGCGACGGTTGATTTTGTTTTTCACTTAAAAGTTTTTCTATATGTGGATCATCATTGCAAACACACATAAGCAAATTATTTTACAATGATAATAGACGATTTTTATATTTAGCTTTTAAAGCCACCATAGACGAGATGGTTTTTTCTCATAAGTAAAAAGTAGCGAAGTAGATCAATGTTTTCAAAGCTTCCGCTACTAGGCTTCCGTATTCACATCGTCGTACAAGCCAAAACTTATCTAAATCCTTCCTTGCTTGAGTTAGTAATTCTAGTTGTAGAGTTTTGTCGGCCGATATTTCAATAAGTTGGTTGTGAATCACAATAGATATTCCAATAGATCAAACGCATTGAGAATCCATTTTTTCGAGAAATCATCGTTGTTATCTGGAAAATATTCCATTAACTGAATTTTCAATTCGCATAAATGCGTTTTCATGCTCTTCAACATGTGATCAATAAAAAAAATTAAATCCATATTTTTGGTAATATAATCCGAAGTTAAATTGAATGCATCAAAATTGCGGTTTTCAAGGCGTATAATTCAAATACAAGCTTCTCGATGAAGGTATTGACTTTGTCTGTCATTAGTAAATTTTTTTTGTTGTCGTCTTGTAAACTCGTATTCAAGTCATTCAAATGTGAAAATATATCACTCAAGTAATACAATTTCTCCATCTTGTAAACATTTTGAAATTGAGTTATTTTTATCTGTAAAAAACACCTTCAATTCATCTCGCAATTCAAAAGGCCTCGTTAGAACTTTTCCTCGCGTCAACCACTTGACTTCAGTATGGGAAAGCAGTGAGCGTGTTCGGCTATTCTATATGTAGCATAATGTCTTTTAATTTTACTACCACACCACTGTTCTTCCTCAAGTTTACTTCCAAGTTTACCTGGACTTTAATAACTTTAAAACGACAAAACGCAAAAATTACGCCTAAGTTCGACACGTATGTTGACTCATTAAACTGAATAGTAAAAAAGTCACTTGATTTAACCTTTTCAATTATTTGATCGTGAATATCATTGGCCACTTTATTAATAGGTTTCGATATTGTGTCATTAAAAAGTGGTATAGTTTTCAACTTCTTTGCTTCTTCTGAACTTATGGTCACGTTGACCATATCAATGACAGCGGGTCAAATGAGCTTTTCCGTAATCGTGTGGGGTTTAGACTCCCTGACCACCCTTAATGCTACTAAATAGGATGCTTGAAGTGCTGCGGTTTCATTACGGCTTGATTTGTTGATTTTTCAAGAAAAATTCTAATGGTTTGTTTTGTAAAGACGTTTTGTTTCCAGATGCCGGACTAATTTTGAAGGTTTCATGCTTTCCGCGGACATAACTTGCGGGATGACATTGCGACTTGTCATCCAAGGCAATCAATCCGTATTTTAAATATATTTCATTGTACAATCTGGTCTTTTTGTAGTATGTAGACACTGCATTTTGTTTTGTCACAAATTTGTCATTTTAGTTAATATTATTAATTTATTTTATTAACACACTATTATTAATATATTTAACACTGAGTGAGAGAATAAATCATAGTATTTAACGCTGGATGAGCGAAGAAATCTTAGTACTTCTTTTCGTAAAAACATACTTAACAATGAAACTCTTCGTCTCGTTCCTTTCTTTTTATTACCAAAGCGCATAGCTTGTACGAACCTGCCTGAGAGCGCTCGGGATAAATGATCCATCTACATAGCGAGTCATTTTATAAGTGCGTGTAAGTGCATGGTACAGATTCGAACTGGTAAAAGTAATATAAAAACAAGGTGTTACACAAGTCTTGTTGTTCGGTATTTGTGGCTGTGTAAAACTGGCCGATGGAAAACTTTAACAAACCGTCAAATTATCATTTTGTAGTAAGTGGATCGCAAGTTTTTTACTTAACTTCTCGGCTATTTAGTGGGTCACGACACTAAAAAGGTTGAGAAACGATCGACTAGATGATCGATTTAATATATAAAGTAACGAACTATTCTTACCTGGAACACACTTGTTGTAACAACAATTACATTTATTAATAATTAATTTTTGTCCAGGTGGACACCACCGAATGCACCTAATGCACCGAATATGAAATAGAGGACATGTAGCTTTATATGTCCAAGCTAGACATCCTGTCATAAAAAGAAGTATACAAAAGAACCAAATCTTGCGCATTATAACCAATAATACTTTTATATTTTTAACAGTAAACAGCTAGATAACATTCATTGTTATTATTTATAGTCCAATTTCACTGATAAATATTTTCAAATAAATTTTTAAAATTTTAACATAGATAAGACGTTTAGAGTAAGGTGAATCTGTTTGTTTTTCTAAAAGCGTAGATATATAACATACATATACTACATACTTATATAAAATATATTTAATAAATAAATCGAATGTAAGCATATGTTCATCCAGTTCATCATCACGATTTACTGAGGAAAATTCTCAACAAGTGTTGCTTTTTCCGGGTAAGAGATATACGAAGATACACGAAGTATACTTGAAATATTAATATTATAGATAATCAATTTATTAATATAGTTAGTAGGTGTATTAAGGGAGCATTCTAGTCTAGAAGCCCGAATTTCGAGCTTTTTTTAAAGATTCATAAAAAAAGCAATTAATATTTTTACTATCCATTTTTTATGGTTTATTTATTCATATTTCGAGAGTACATAAAAAAAATATATATAAAAATTTCAGCAAGTTTTGCGCCGTTGAAGTAGAGGGGAAAAAAGGCCTTGTCCCGGTCGTCATGATATCTACCCTCCTGGTCATTTGAAAAATAAAATTACGGATAATTTTTTATCAGTGTAAATGCCAGTATCGTATGAACCAGAAAAAGTGTCAAACAATTTTTTTTTCGCAAAATGGTGGCTACTCAAAAATTGAGGTCGATTTTCCCACTAATTTTTAACTTTCTGAAATTTTTCAAAAATAATAAATTTAAAGTTTTTATTGGTTCATACGATAGAGGAATATATAAAGAATATTGATGGCAAATTTTAAGTAAATCGGTCGACTAGAACTTGAGATATTATGTCAACCGCATCGAAAAAAGTAGTTTCGAGAAAAACGCGTTTAAAGTTTTACGTTAGGCAGTGTAACTGATAGATGCGTACATATAACTTACATTCTTTTAATCAGCCATCCCAGCTCCATACATCGGGCCTTCTACTTCATATTGCTGATTTTCAGCGTATAATAAAAAAAAGAACAGAGAGTTATTCATCTTCAGGTTGCTGCAGCCTTCAGTCGCCTATTGTTACAGCCGCTTCGGCTAAACCGGTCTGGGTGCTACGTCACTAAAATGGCTATAACTTTAAAAATAATTCGAAATTTGAAAAATCCTTTTTAGGAGATATTCTTAAATATCTAAACTATCGAAATATGGAAAAAATCGATTTTTTCAAATTTCTAGACTAGAATACCCCCTTAAAGCAGTTGCACGTCATTAAGCACGTGATCAACTTTTTGACTGCCCTGTTGCCGGATTGCGATTAAACATCATAACCTTACTTTAGCGAATCATTTTTGCAGTTTAAAGTTTAATAACAATTAAACAAATGAATTCTAAATGTGATACAAATTACAAAGTAACTAACAAAATTATAATAAATGTTGAAAGTCTTGCAAGTATTGTCGATGTAGTACTTCTAGATAGATTCAGCACATGTAAAATGCTTCTTTCATAAACCATCGACAACATTTTTTAATATTTGATTGGTTATTAAAACAAAAATATTATGTAATTACCAGTGACATTTATTTATATATAATATATAAGTACTAAACAGAAAAAATGATGAAATATCTGCATGACCTTATTTTCATTAATCAGAATCTGAAAAGTACTGGCTTGAATCACTGCTATCATCTGCAGTAATTAATTAACGGAAGTACTTCTTTTCGATCAAGTATATGCTCTCTGTCATACCATTTCATTATTTCATTTTCTGTATGCTTAATCGTATTCTTCCATATCTCAGGAGTGACAGTGTGAAGTACCTCACGCCACATGTTTATACAGTCTTGATGTGTATTACCATTATAGTAATTGTTTACAATTTCCCATATAAGTTGAATTGGATTGAAAATGCACTGGTATGGGGAAATACGTAAAACTTTGTGCCAATATTGTTCTGCTAAGTTGTCTGCAAAATATTTGCATGCTGGTTTATTTCTGAAAAGTATCCACTTAGAAAATATATCAAAATAATTAATATGGTTGTGGTAGGTAGTCTGATACAATTCTTAATAGTTTAGTTTAAAGCATTTCGATTGAAAATGCTATATTATTATTAGTTAACCGACGTTGAATAGCAGCTTTAGTCCATGAGCTGTTTGGTATTTTGTTTAATAACATGCTATGATACGCACCATTTTCTATAAAAATTAAAAATGGCTTACTTAAGTTTTTTAATAATTGGTTTTCAAACCATTTCAAGAAATTTATTTCACCATGGTAATCAGTAATCTTATTTTTTGACGAAAATAGATCTCTGCACTCTCAATAAATCCATCTTCACTGCCAGCATGAAGTCTGATGTATCGAAAATAAAAATTGTCAATTAAAACTTTTCATATTTTTTGTATATTTATGTAACTTATCTATTAACATCAACTTCGGTAGTTTTTACACTCTTTTTATTATTATCTTGCCGTGAATGACTTACAGTACCATTTTGAAAAATCCAGGTTTCACATAAGGACAGTAGGTAACTATACCATCTGAGGCCAGTGGCAAATGCATTGGATGGGGCTCTCCCAGTAATAATCGTCACGTTGTAATTTAATTTTAATAAATCGCTTAAGTAGTTACCTAACAGAATTACTAATATCGTGTGCATTTCTTTAATTTAAAAATATAAGTGATAGATAACAAAGTGAAAAAATGTTTTATTCGATTTAAAAAATGAACTATCACAAAGTAACGGACAAATCAATCAATAATTTCAAAGAAGCATATGTATTACATAATTTTAATGAAATAACATTTTAAGATTAACAAGATAGTTATTAATAAAGTTCTGTTCTCCGAGCTTTCTATTCTTCAGACAGAATAGCCAAGTTACGTAGCCCATCTTTTCCCATAGAGTTTCTTAAATAGATTTTTAAAAATTTTAGTTTTGAAAATGACCTTTCAGCACTAGCTGTGGTTAAAGTAATTGTAACAAACAACGTTAATGCAGTATATACTTCAGGAAAGCTGCACGACATAAAATGATTCTTTATTATTAATAAACCAGCAAATTTCCTAATACACGAAGACTTTTCTATTTCTTCTCTGAAGGTAGACCGAAAGCTGAGAATTTCCCTGGCAAATGATTTAGATATGTCTTTTTTATATATCAACAAATTCTAAAGCTTTTTTTAATAGTTTAGTGTCATTTAAATGTTGCAAAGTGGCAGGTTGCAAAACACTGAAATTGGAAACAATTTCATTCATTGGAAGGAAACGCGATTTCAGTTGATTAATATTGATGTCCAATACTCGACAAAATATGTTCACTTTGAACAAACTTTCCGGATCTTGAAAACGCGCATCTTCCCAAAGTTTGTCAAACTGGCCTTCCTCTGACGAGTTTTAGAAAATTCAGGGTTGATGGACCATTTTTCTACTACACTATTTGCTTCTTTTTTAAATTTTCAAATCGAAAGTTTGTAGAATTTTGCAATGAAAAACCAATAACATAATAAAATTGTAGTTCTCGATCTTCTTCTTGAGTGAAATAGCTTCATTCCTTTCATCTGATTTACAATTTAACATAATTGTTTTCATTAGCGCTTTTTGGACTTTAAACCGAACTTTTAAAGCAAAAATAGCATCATAACGTCCTGCCCATCTAGTGGGGTTCAATGTTTTTAATGTTATCGAAGTTGAAGACTCCCTTTCTTTATCAGATAAAAAACTTGATAAGATATTCTATCTTTTGATACTATGCCCAAAAAAATTATAACTTTGTTGAACTTTTTCAAAAAAATTTTGCATATCAATAACTTCTCGCATCATTAAATACCAGATTTAAGTTATGAGCAGCACAGTGAACATATACCGCATTTGGCTCGATATCTTTTATGAGTTTTAGAACTCCACCATAAGTGCCTTTCATTGTGTTAGCACCATCATATCCTTGTCCTCGACACTTATTTAGAGGTATATTTTTGTCATTTATGAATTTAATAATTTTGTTGGAGATTGCCAATGACATTGCCATTGCCATTGCAGTTTAGTTCTTCATAATATCCTAAAAATATTATCCATAAAATCATAAAAATGACCCTTTAATGATGAGCCCCTTTGGGATTCCATTTTCGTCTTTCTCGGTCATACAGTAATAATAAAGTTCACACATTTGATCTGTCTTTGAAATATCTCGAGTCGTATCGAATATGATAGAGTAAAATGGTGCGGTATTTATTTCATTTATGAGTGCATTTTCTATTTTTAGAACCTGAACAGAAATGAGCTCATTTTATATTTTTGGACTTGGTATTTTACCTGGCCCTTTGGTTTACTTAACAATTCTTGTAAAATCGGATCGTATTTAGCTAATAACTTAACAATACTCAAAAAGTTTCCTCGGGAACTTGGAGCATTGTTATTTGCCTTTTCCCTGTGGGTACGAAAGGCTAAATTACACGCTTTTTCCTTCTTGATCATGGACTCTTGACATCTAGTGTTCCATGTAGCCGCCATTGTTGATACGTAAGAGAAGAATCCAAGTGAATTTTCGACATCTCGTATCTTTCTATGACGTCTACAATATGTTTCCAGTCGCCATAACCTTCAATCCAAACATTTTGTATTTTTTTAGATGGCCGATTTACGAATAACCAAAATGGTTCACAATACACCTTCTGAAGTATTAAGGAATAGGATAGCCATGTAGGTTCAAGTTTCACGCCAGACTTGGAAACAATATAGTAATGTTTTTCTAGGAAAGATCTATTGTCACTGTCTTTTAAGAAAGGACCCTTAGGTTTACAATGTCCATTTTCGATCACGAACCGTTTCACTTGATCATTTAGTTCTTTAAAATTACCCTTTTCAGTAATATATGGTAAAGATGCAATATTGTTCACACTAAAATATAATTCACTTGTTCTGGATCTGGATATACACTGGTCGGGTGCTGCATCTGATATACTGTTGCTTTAAGTTACGTCCAATTCTTCACTTTCGGAGCACTGTTCAGTCGCTTTTTCATCAATAAAGTCATCATTCTTAAAGTACTGACTTTACTAAGTTTAGGTAACTTTTTATTTTTTTCTTCAGACTCCCTCCTTCTCTTTCGTTTTTCGCTCCCACTTAGGTATTTTATAGAACTAGACATGTTGATATCTAACTTTCACAATTAACTTTACTTTGCCTTTATTTGTAGATTCATTAAAACAAAAACTACTAAACTAAAACTCCGTACTTAAAAAATAGAAATCCGAGATTCTTCTAACATCGTGTATAGCTAGCCCACCAGCGCCACGAAAAATTACTTTCTTGGTTAACAAAATGCGGGAATTCCCCGAGTATCACTAGCTTGCCCGCGACACCAAAATACCGCGACAAAAAATGAAACAACCAATGGATGCGTTCTAAAATTGATCGACATATGAATGCCTTTAAATCTTAATAATTTATTTGAATTTGTATATGGTCTTTAGTTGTATCTAATTTTAATTGATTTTAAGTACTATAAAATTTATAATTTTTACTAAATTTTGTTAAAAATGTTAGGTTTCTTCTGAGGTCGCCTCGCTTGGGGACCTCGCTCGGGTCGAAGACCCGTGGCATTTTGAAGGCACTGCCACCCTATAGTTACGCCACTTTGTAAGGAATTCAAAGTTATATGTTGTCGTGAAAGTGACAATTAATCTGTGAGTACATATGGGTTTAAGAACAGTCTTTTCTGCAATTTTTTAGGTTACGAATATTTTCTGTGTTCATACATAATATAAATGGTGGCACTAATAAAATTTGTATCCAAAGCTGCAGTATTGGCAACCCTTTTAGTAAAACTGCGCATTCTAGGCAATTTTAAAACTTCATTGTTTTTCACTTTTTGTGAAATAGTACTAACAATGGACATACTCAACCTTAAGGCTGCTGTAGCGCGAAACAAAAAGTCTAATTTTTATAATATATATGACTTAAACTAAATATATCCAATTATTAGCAATTAACATACATCTCTAACAGGGTAACAAGTAAAGATAACATACCTCTCAAACAGCAAAAGCTGACAATGGCCCATTATTGTCTCATTCTTGTTCAAAATAGTGTATCAGAGATGCTACAAACTCTTGACAATGACTATTTAAATGATTTGGCATTTTACAGGCGAGACTGACAATTATAACACTGTGGTAGTTCTTAAAAGAACTGTTTTCGATCGTAAGGTAAAAAGTTAAAGTAAACGTATATACAAATGGGATAACTTCCAAACGTGTCACTAAATATAAACAAGAAGAATTTGAAACTCGACAACGTCGCATATGCTGCCAACTGAATCCAGCTCTAAATTTGATATTTATTGAATACATTCCATTTGATTATTTTATTATTTAATGACGTATGACTGTTTTTGTTTTGTAGAGGCTATATATTAGTATTATTAATATCATAGTTAATAAAGATTAAAACCAATAAACTAACAAAATGCGAAAAAAAAATTAATTCAAAGAAAACTACTAACTTCATCTATTAAAACAATGTATAATCTGAAAGCTGCATATCTCTATAAAACGAGACTATTGTCATTAGAATCGATCAATGGATTTGTCAAATTATAGCGCTTAAAGTGATAGTACCTTTTGCACCTTGTCACAAACACAATGGAACAAAGAGAACAAAGATGAAAATTTGTTGCAAGCTTGGTAAAACTGTTACAGAAAAAACATTTGAATTGCTGAAAAAAGTTTATGGTGGTGATTGCTTAATCCCATACAGTTGTCTTCGAGTGGAATAAGCGATGTTTTGGAAAACGATCAAAAGCCAGGCCGGCCAAAAAACACAAATCGCGATGAGTTTGTTGAAGAAGTGCGTGAAATAATCGCATGCGATGCGAATTCGACTGTGAGATGGATAGCGGAGGAATTGAGTACGAATAAAGGCATGATTTGTCGAAAAAACAAATCTGTGTGCTTCAACATCCTCTGTATTCGCCTAATTTATCTCCCTAAGACTATTTCGTTTTTCCGAAACTCAAACTGGCTATGAAAGGAAAGCTTTATGACAATGTTACACAAGTCCAAAAAGTCGTGACGAGGGCATTGAAGTAATTTCGAAAAACGACATAAAAAATTTATGCTAGCATTGATTGAACGTTCCCAACGGTATATAGATGCAGAAGGGATGTATTATGAATAAAAATAGATAATTTTGGCAAAATAACTAATTGTTTTTTTTTATTTAAAAAGTTTCGTTATTTTTCCAACATACTGTGTACATATAGCCTGTACAAAACTAAAACTGTTGCACGTCATCGATGACGGTATTGAAGAACTGCAGAAATACCTCTACATAAATGAAATAATATAAGAATCAAATGGAATATCTTCAATAAATTTCAAATTTAGCTTCTATATTCGCTTGGCAGCATATGCGACGTTGTCGAGTTTCACATTTTTTTTGTTGATATTTATTGACACGTTTGGAGGTTATCCAATGTATAGATAATATAATACTTTTATTTTCTACCTTACGATTGAAAACAGGTCTTTTAAGAACTACCACATTGTTATAATTGTCCGGGTGGCGCCTGCCACCAATTCAGTTTGAATACAAGTTCTAATCATGACCCCATATATATTTATGTATGAACCAGTGGCGGCTCGTGGGTTTTTAAAGTGGAAGGGCGTAGAAGAAAATAGCGCTGCTGAAGATTTTTTTTGAACTGAACGGAAATAAAATATGGTGTTTTGCTCTGAAAATTTATATATGTAATAAATGCTGGAAGAGGTGCGCCCCAACGCCCTTCTGAGTTCGGCCCTCTTTCGGAGTTCTGATCATTTAATAAATGTCTAGACTGGTCTTAATTGTATTTATAAATTTCTATTGCTGTTAAAATGTTTAGTTTTTTCTTTTTGGGGCTGTATTTAAAATTTTTAAATTTGATATCTCTAGAAATATGTGTCCGGTATCTGCGAAATGATTTGCAAAATTAGTATTTTTTTTTTAGTTGGAGCGCAGATTGGTGCTTTTTGACGCTGGTCTGAAATCTTCTGTCTCTCTTCTGCACTCCTGATTTTATATTTTGTTGCGTTTTTTTAATTGGCATTCGACAGAATAAAAAAAAATCGGAAAATATTTTATCTTAAAATAAATTCCTTTTAAATGGTTTCATTTCATTATGATTAATACATTTAATGTCCTGAACCACTTTTTTATGCGAGGATGTGACGATATTGCCTCTTCATGTTTACACGAATAGTGTTTTATATATAGAGTGAGACAATTTAAGTGAATAATTTTAATAAGATATAATTGATTGCTGGTTGTAGTAGACAATATTAAATCGTATCAAATAGAGTTTAAAACCATTTAGCTTAAGGAGGATTGATGGTTTTTATTTAAAAAAATTTTTGTTGAAATAAAACCCATGTTAATATGTTATCATTTATTTATTATGGAAAATACAGTGCTCGAACAAATCATAAGGACTGAAGATCTTATTGAAGATTTCATGAAACTACATATTCTGTAACAAAAGTTAAAATATAATTTCTTATGCAAATTAAAAAGTAAACAAAAATGTTAATATTATAATTTGAATTACTAGCTAGGACCTTGATTGTCTTTATCAATTTTATACACTACATTTCGGAATTATATTTTTTCACCAAAAAGGAGATGCCACTTGACATATGAATAAGTTTACGGATCTCAGAAATAAAATTAAATATAATGAAACATGTGAGTTAAAAAAAATATATTTTATTAAGTTTGAAACTAAGTTAACTAAATTAAGTTAAATTTTAGTTTTCAACTTGTGACGAGATTAATTTGGCGTATCGACAAGGAAGTCATTCAATCAATGGCGGCTCATGAGGAGCGCGTTGGGGCGTCGCCCATCCAGCATTTATCACAGTAAACAATTTTTCAGAACAAAACACTACAGCTTCACCTTCTGTATGGGGTTTCAATATGACGAAAAGCAAAAAAGAGGAAAGGGCAAGCAAAAAAAAATCTTCAGCAGCACTATTTTCCTCTACGCCCTTCTACTTTAAAAACCCACGAGCCGCCACTGGCTTCAATACACTTTGAATCAGATCCTATTTTTGTCATAGTCACTCTCAGTCAGCAAAAGCATCAATACCCCCGTAACAACTTCTTAATTATCACGTAGAGTTTTCGCATTATCTGTAGATCAAGTTGTTTATAGCTGTTGGTTAGGTTAGAAGACTTCAAGTGTGACAATTTTTAAATTTTGTAATAATATAAAGGGTGATATTTTAGTGTGTCTGAACTTCCAATAGAGGTGGCTGTCAAACGAACGATAAGTTTATGTAGTCTGTAGTGTGCTTGCGCAATTGTCGCTTGTCAACGTTTGGGAATTGTCGAAATTTTCTTATCAGCATCAGTGCTCTATGCACCAAACTTATAGAGGACTTTTTCGTGTCGATAATGGCCCAAACGAGCGATGTGTTTCTAAATTCCGAACGCATTGCACGCTGCTCAATGTTAAAATAAAAGAAGGACATAAACTGTGCATTCCGAAAAAAAATATTGTTGTTGTTGATGGCAGCGTTGATAAAGATCCAAATTTATCAATTCGTCTCCGCAGGATGACGCGCTTTGTTATTCGATCATGTGGAAAATTTGATCTGGTGGAGACGTGGTTCCAACAGGATGGCTCCACATCTCACACAACCAACGCAATAATTGACTTATTGAGAGATCAATTCGGTGAGAAAATTATTTCGAGGAATGAACCTGTTAATTGGCCACCTAGTTTATGTGATTTAACGTCTTTAGATATTTTTTGGGTTATGTTAAATCTTTGGTCTATGCCGATAAACAAGTCACTGTTGATGCCTTAAAAGCCATTAAAACCCGGACAATTGCGGCCGTAAGACCTCAATTGCTAGAAAAAGTGATCGGAAATTGGATTGGCAGAATGCACTTTTTAGGAATAGATGCCGTGGACATCTGTCCTAAATTATTTTCAAATATTAATGGCATTTAATGTTATTTCACATAAAATAAATAGTTTCAAGCTATCTAATTTGGTTGTTATTATATTTGAATTTAAAGTTCGGACGCACTAAAAAATAACCCTACAGAAAAAAGAGGTTTACCCAAATTCTGTGTCGCCAACGAAATTTATGTTGCCGCATCATTGAACATATTGGAGAAGGCTTACGTTGAGTATATAAAAACGGTAGGAGCTGATTTAAAACTTTCTTCATTCGGATGGACTTTCAACTAGCGAGGACATCGAGAAAATTAAAGAATTTATGAAGAAAAAGCTTAATAGTGATTGTTCAAGATCTGAGAATACATGACCAATATTTTTTAGTACACGGTTTACTGAAAAAATTCGTTACTAAAAAATGTTTTAACAGGGCAGTAACTATTTTAATTATTTACACTTTCAATAGTTAAAGAATGCTTTTTAGGTGTTAAGGGCAAGATTTCATTTTGATCATCAAGGCAAATCATCGTCCTGTGTCTGTGAAAGACATCGAAGTTTTTTTTTGACTTTTGGATGATGCTGCGCGTTTACAGGATATGGTCTATAATTACTTACAGTACGAGCTACAACCCATAAAAAAGACAGGTATTAATTAAACAACCTTAATAATAAAGTCCATATTTTTCAAAACAATTTTCTTTATATTAACATTAATTCTAAATTATGTTAATTCTATTTGATCCCCTTAAACTAGGTATTAATGAAATAAAAATATTCTTACTGTCAATGCATCTGTTGTGACAACAACCGCATGGACTATGGTATAACGTTTGATTCGGAGGACACGTATCAATGCACCAAAAACATTGAATTGGTGGCCGAGGACATCTAATTCTGTATGCGGTAACTAGACATACTGCCATACAAAGAAGTACAGAAATGAGCAAAAACTTGTGCATGGTTACCAAACAATGCCTTTAAATCTTCATGCAGTTTAACTACCACACAAAACGCACAGTTGCTATTTATAGTCAACGAATTTCTGATAATTATTATCAAAATAACACTTAAAAATTAACATAGATATTATTACCAGTCGAAAATAAATATATTTTGGTTTTCAAAAACAGTAAAAAAAAACATTTTCGCATTGAAATATGTGATTTAAATTGTAGTTGGAGAAATAATCTACATTAAGAGTCAAATGACCCGACATCGACAAATATGAAATGAGAATGATGTGAATGATTAGAATGTATTATTAGTTCACATTAGACACTTATTTATGAAAACAGTAATAAAAAACTTATTCTTTCGATACACTTTTTCCAACTTTCAGGTAATAGTCGAATCCTAAATCGAAACAAACCTGGTGATTTTGATATGATAAAGTCATTGATGATTTAAACTTGAAGAGATTTACCATTAAACACCAAATCACTTTTTTTTTAACTTCTCGATGCATGTTTCGCTAACCATGTTAGCATCATCACAAGATGATTTAATCTAATTCTAAAACTAAGCTATGTTATATTTATATAAAAACCCTACCTAACGAAGCGTGTAAAAATCATGAACCGTAAAATTTACTAAGCCCTACATTAATAACTGAAAAAGTTGACAGAACGGAATAGATGCTTTATCTCGGTTCATGATTTTCTTATATTTTTCAATTTGAATGCTTTCATATGCATCCAAAACTCTATTATTAACACTTTTAATTAGTCTTAAATTACTGTAGTAAACTATCGTTGTTTTCGGGTTCAGGTGTGAAAATTATATTTTGGGATTTACTATTTAAGTTCTTAATAAAATCATCTAAGTTTTCATTTTTCGAATCGAAAATATGTCATCAGCATATCTTAACCATAGCTGCGAAAAGTAACTGAATGTATCTTTTGCCCATTGACATTCCTTCTTGTTGTTTGTAAAACCTGTTATTAAGCTGAAAACAATTTTGCTTCATACATAATCTTGTTAAGGAGATGTACTGAGAAACAATCTTGTTATTAAAACCGTTTAACTCGAGTAACTCCCTCAGGTATTTCAAGGTATGTGGAATACGGACACTCGGAAAACAACGATAAAACCTAAAAGGAAACCAAAACCTCACCTTCCTGTAGATGTGTGTTTTTGATTTTATTCTATGAATTTGGTTGAGTTTATAATAGAACAAGAAGGTAGTTGGTTTGGTAGATTTTCAAATTCCTTTGTTAACCACTTTGTCAAGTTGTATGTTGGAGAATCAATGGCTGATACAATTGGTCTCATTGATTTTCTTGATTTATGAATTTTGGTAGAGCATATAATCTTGGCACTTTTGGATTAGAAACATATATTTTGCTTTTCAGACAAAGAGAAATAAGGTTGTTACAAGATTTCAGTGAATCTCTAACTTCGTTAATCATTTTTGACACTGGATTCCACTAGTAATCGTTTATAAGGGTCGTATTGAATTAATTTTTCAACACGTTCAAAGTAATCAGGTTTGTTCATTACTACAACCATATTTCCCTTATCAGCTTTTAAATAAATACAATCTTTCTTTCGCAGACGTTTGACAATCTTAGAAATATTTGGCATTTTTTGAATCTTATTTGAAATATTTTTTGGAATTTTGCTTTTACATGACTCTCTGACGAGAGCTTTGGAAGACTCCGGTAAGTGTTAAATACCAGTTTCAATACCGGCTACCATATCCTACAAAGCACTGCGGGGTGCGGGCAAAACAAAATTAAAGCCTTTATTTATAATATCTAGTTCTGGATTGTCGAACATCTGAGTTGAAAGATTTTCTACTATATTGATGCTTTTTTCTGGAATATGTTCTTTCGACTGCTCAATTATAATTTTTTTTTATTTAAAGATGAAATTTTTTTAATAAATTTACTATTTACTGCTGTGAACACATTCTTTTCGAAAGTGCACCAACATTCATGTTCTACATTAGTTAATTTAAAAGTTAATTTCTTGTAACGATTGTACGCTTGAATTTCAAGTATACTCCTTTTACTGTACAAATGTTTGATTTCTAAGTCAAGCCATTTTTGTTTTGCAAAATTAGTTATTTTGTCACATATTTTGGAAGATTTTGAAATATTAACTTTAATAAAATTGGGAAATAATTTGTTAGTCTGGCATGACTTAAGAAACCAAATATCTGCTCCAATAAGCCTAGTTATAGTAGTGTACTTACGATAAAGATTTAGTTTCGCTAACCGTATAGCCGTCGTAAATCAATTCTTCTATTGGAACATTTGGCGTGAAACACTAAACTTGAAGATTTACTTACCACTAAACACCAAATCACTTTTTTTAACTTCTCGTCGTACGTTTCGCTGACCATGTTAGCATCATCAGGAGATGATTTAATCTAATTCTAAAACTAAACTATATTCTGTTTACATGAAAACCCTGTCTAATGAAGTGTGTAAAAATCATGAACCGTGAAGTTTACTAAGCTTTACATTAATAACTGAAAAAGTTGACTGAACGGAATTCTTACATTTTTCTATTCGAATGCTTTCATATGCATCCAAAGCCCAATTATTATTAATACTTTTAATTAGTCTTAAATTACTAATATCTATCCTGTGGTCATGTTCGATTGCATGTTGGGCAATTCATTGATGATTTATTCGACTTCCTCAAGAAAAGTGAAGACTGTCAACCAGGTGATGTTGCATGGATCGAAAGGAATGAAAATCCGAATGGACCAAGTATGTAGAATATGCGGGGTGCTATACAATCACCCAGCCTCGATGATGGTTTTGAGAGTTTTTTGTTGTATGGGGCCGGCCGTGTGTGGCTCCTGAAACAAAATGACTTTCCTTCCACCCTTATCAGTATCACGCTTTTTTTTCTTCAAAGCGTCAGTTACACAAATCAGTTGCTGGTGTTACGGCCAGCATTGACTGTTTGACCAGATTACAGCAACTCATAACGTACGCCGTACAAGCTGATTAACACCATTTTGGTTTGGAAAATTGGCTTTTGCGTTGATATATCACCAGCATTATTTCACTCCCGATTTCACCTCTTTAACCTTTAATTTTTTCTTTAACCGGAAGATCAAAACTCAATCAAAAATCAATTTCAAAACGTCTACTCTTATTCCCAGCTGTTAAATCATAATAATAATAATAATAATATGTATTTCTACATGCCTAATGGCATTTGACTGAGAGTTCTTTCACTCTTCTTTTCCATCTTTTTCGGTCCAAAGCATCATTCTTCCCATTCCTGACTTCTACTTTCCTCAAATCATTCACTATGTGCCCCCGTCATCTAGCTTTCTTAATATCATTTGGTACACTCTTACTTTTGCTGTTCTTGTTATTTTCTTTGCCTTTAAAACTTTTGAAAATATTTCTGCGGTTTTGTTTCCATTCGCTAGTCGTTTCTCTATTTCCTTTTGTTCATCCCCCTTACATGTTAGTGTTACTCCTAGATATTCAATTTGTTCAAATTTCTCTACTGTATATTTTTTATTTTCTGCACAATCAATAACTAAATTAGGGGAGATTCTTTTGGTACTATTTTTCATTACCATGTATTTGGTCTTCTTCTCGTTAATTGTTAGGACATATTCTCTTGACTTTCTTTCCAATACCTTGAATACTCTTACTATTTCTTCCTTGGATCTCGCATTGCATTGGTGTCTGGTACTTTACTAACCCCTGTACTGTATTAACCCCATGAAATTGGTGCTACTCTCCCTCATAATCACTTTCTGCAGTAGATTGAACAGAACTGTGGACAGTGAATCGCCTTGTATTAGTTCTTTCTTTTCAATGAACTATTCAAACATTGCACCATCGACGATAAGTTTTTTTCTGTTCTCCTAACAGTCATCTCCACCAACTGCCTCAGTTTTTCCGATTGTCAACTGTCTTATTCCTAGGAACATCTTTTCCCTGCTAATGGAGTCATATTAAACCATAGGGGACCAAAAAAATCTCCTTCTGAAATTTCTCCAGCTTGTGTAAACGTTTAGAAATTACAGTAATATTTCTTTTACTTCCTGTCCGGGCTCTAGTTGCGTATAACATTGCGTACGAAACTGCATTATCACTCAAAGCCTTACGTGTTGAGTTTCCGCAATACTATTTTTCAGTTGAAAGGCCTAAAAAGAGAACACTGAATCAAACGTTGCTTTTGGACATCGCCTTTGTAACTGATTTTTCAGTTTACGTTCACGTTAGGTTCGTATATTATACCTCATTTTGAAGCTGAAAGATGAAATGTAACGATCGATAATTAAGACAGGACCTAATAAATTCACCTAAACTATATTACTTAAATAGTATATTAATGAAATAAAAAAATCTTACTGTCAATACATCTGTTATAACAACAACTGTGACATGGGGCATAAAACGTTTCATTAGGAGATCACTTAGTAATGCACAGAACGCACGGGATTCCTATACATCTAATTATATATGCAGAAACTAGACATATTGGTGTATAAAGAAGTATAGAAAGGAACAAAAACTTCTGTATATCTGCGAAAAGGTTTTGGTTTTTTTTGACAATTTTTTGACACCATATTTTTTTAACATAATTCGACAAATCTTAAAATTCGAAATAAAAAATGTTATGTCACATTTATTTATTTTAGTAGCCGTTTTAGAACAATTAGCAAAAACAACTAAAATAATCTGCGGTTGGCAAGAACTAAAAAAAGCTAACATAGCAATAGTAGGCCTTGGAAATTAAACAAAAGTTCGGTTGTTTGAAAGGAGCCATCATTATTGTGCAGCTATTGGGTTATTTGAAAGCTGTTTTATTTCAGTGTGTATAAAAATAACGTTTTAATTCAGTTGCTAAGATTAGTCAGTTATTTAATCAAAACGAGAAAGTTGAATAAATTTTTCTTCATGCTGGTGGCTTAAGTGTACGCGCTTAAGTCACCGCAATAACTTTCTTAGTAACCTAATACCTGGGCATGTATATAGATCAGAAATTACAGAGAAAACACATTAATATCAATCCAAAACATTTGGAAATAAAACTCCGCCAACTGTAATTGCGGTCAGGTAGTAAAATCAAAAATGTTCTTAGAAAATCTAGTTTATGGAGATACTCTGCCTATGGAGATACAGAATATAACTGTAGGGTATATCATCCCTACCCAATATCGAAATATTGTAGAGATTCCAATCAATTGCATAGATTCCACAATTCGAGTGATCACGATTATAATTAACGGCTCATAGTTTATTCCAAATTATGTCACTAACTATGACCTTCAGTTTTCACTGTTGTCAGGTAGTTGTCAGGTAGTAAAATCAAAAATGCTCTTAGAAAATCTAGTTTATGGAGATACTCTGCCTATGGAGATACAGAATATAACTGTAGGGTATATCATCCCTACCCAATATCGAAATATTGTAGAGATTCCAATCAATTGCATAGATTCCACAATTCGAGTGATCACGATTATAATTAACGGCTCATAGTTTATTCCAAATTATGTCACTAACTATGACCTTCAGTTTTCACTGTTGTCAGGTAGTTGTCAGGTAGTAAAATCAAAAATGCTCTTAGAAAATCTAGTTTATGGAGATACTCTGCCTATGGAGATACAGAATATAACTGTAGGGTATATCATCCCTACCCAATATCGAAATATTGTAGAGATTCCAATCAATTGCATAGATTCCACAATTCGAGTGATCACGATTATAATTAACCGCTCATAGTTTATTCCAAATTATGTCACTAACTATGACCTTCAGTTTTCACTGTTGTCAGGTAGTTGTCAGGTAGTAAAATCAAAAATGCTCTTAGAAAATCTAGTTTATGGAGATACTCTGCCTATGGAGATACAGAATATAACTGTAGGGTATATCATCCCTACCCAATATCGAAATATTCTAGAGATTCCAATCAATTGCATAGATTCCACAATTCGAGTGATCACGATTATAATTAACGGCTCATAGTTTATTCCAAATTATGTCACTAACTATGACCTTCAGTTTTCACTGTTGTCAGGTAGTTGTCAGGTAGTAAAATCAAAAATGCTCTTAGAAAATCTAGTTTATGGAGATACTCTGCCTATGGAGATACAGAATATAACTGTAGGGTATATCATCCCTACCCAATATCGAAATATTGTAGAGATTCCAATCAATTGCATAGATTCCACAATTCGAGTGATCACGATTATAATTAACCGCTCATAGTTTATTCCAAATTATGTCACTAACTATGACCTTCAGTTTTCACTGTTGTCAGGTAGTTGTCAGGTAGTAAAATCAAAAATGCTCTTAGAAAATCTAGTTTATGGAGATACTCTGCCTATGGAGATACAGAATATAACTGTAGGGTATATCATCCCTACCCAATATCGAAATATTCTAGAGATTCCAATCAATTGCATAGATTCCACAATTCGAGTGATCACGATTATAATTAACGGCTCATAGTTTATTCCAAATTATGTCACTAACTATGACCTTCAGTTTTCACTGTTGTCAGGTAGTTGTCAGGTAGTAAAATCAAAAATGCTCTTAGAAAATCTAGTTTATGGAGATACTCTGCCTATGGAGATACAGAATATAACTGTAGGGTATATCATCCCTACCCAATATCGAAATATTGTAGAGATTCCAATCAATTGCATAGATTCCACAATTCGAGTGATCACGATTATAATTAACGGCTCATAGTTTATTCCAAATTATGTCACTAACTATGACCTTCAGTTTTCACTGTTGTGTGTGCAAGAGGAAGTCACTAGGTACTCGCAGAAATGTTTTGTTTTGGTTTTTCTGACAAAATATATTACAAATCGCCTGTATCACAGTTTCAAATGGTATTTTGTGTTATAATGAAACATATACAATATGGACTTTGGCACAGTTGACTGAAAATTGCCACACAATTTTCTATATTATAATAATTTGTGACAGCGTAAACCTTAAAATTGTGACCTCAGGACGTGATGTAAGAGTAACAAACTTTCCTTATGACAAAAAAGGAGAAATTACTTATTGAGATAATTATCATGGTGATTATGGAAGTTATAACGCAAGAGCTACAAGAAAAATAATACCCTTGAAAAGAGCATCTCCTAGAAGCTTTGATTAAATGTAACCAAACAAATGTAATAATTAAACTACAAATTGTGAAAAAAACAAAAGATTTAATGCAGGTTTAGAGTAAATTGGCATATTTTTCTAAACATGTTTTGATAACAGATTGTATTTATATAATGGGCTATTATACATGTTTATGTAAATTTTAAACAGCCATTTACTTGATAAAATTCTAAATATTAATTAAAAATAAATTGCAGCAAAATATTATAATATAACTATTGATTGCATAATATCGACGTGAACAAATTATGTTTAAGTGGTCGGAAATGTATAAATAAAACTTATTATTGTTTTATTATATATATATATATATATATATATATATATATATATATATATATATATATATATATATATATATATATATATATATATATATATATATATATATATATATATATATATATATATATATATATATATATATATATATATATATATATATATATATATATATTGATTAATTACATATTAGACATTTTTAAGAAAGATAACTGGCGAGCTCAAATTCATCAAAGAAAATTGATTTTTTTGATTATATTTAAATATTGTTATTCTAATTTTGATTGCTAATCCAACTGACAAATTACCAATGTAGAAGCCCTCTCAGAACACATTCAGTCTTCTGAGAAGGAAGAGTATCTCACTTATAGTAAAAGTGTTTACTTTTCTATAATATTGAGAGAATTGAAGTATTTTGGAGCTTGAGAGAACGCATTATATAAAAAAAAACTTTAATGTTAAAGTTTGTGTGATGGATACATCGCTATTATGATTTGACTATTAATGCGTCACAGTGGGGAGTGGACTAAGTATAATCTAAATATTTCTCCTCAAACTATTTGATTTGATTTTGGGCGTCAAATACTGCCAATACAAATAGTGCCATTGGTGGCACAGAGTCTATTCGAAAGAATAAGAATTCGCCAGTAACGAAGCCGAAATTCGACTTCTTGTAATTCAAAAATACTCTGAAAGTGATACTTATTTTTAGTATTGGGCTATTAAACCACACCCAAAACTTGTTGGATATCCGAAATCTTGTTAAACGCGTTTTCTTCATTGTCAGTTTCAGTTTTGGGATTAGTTAGACATCACACGTAGCCAAATCAGGCAAATATGAATCAAGCAACACGATATTATTTTTTAAGAATAATTGCTTAAAATATTTTCGTGATAATATAATTGAAGGTAGAGGAATCCTTAGATTAATATACTCATATATATATATATATATATATATATATATATATATATATATATATATGTATGTATGTATATATATATATATATATATATATATATATATATATATATATATATATATATATATATATATATATATATGCTATTGTATAGTAATTGTTCCTAGACTAAATATACACTAATTCCGTTTCACAAAATTATAGTATTTAATTCATTTTCAGTTTTTTTACCTGTTTTTATCGCATCGTGCATTTTATAATATATTAATACATAATGAATACGCAATACAAAATTTTATGGTGCTATGAATAATTTATGTTTAAAGTTCAAAACTCATATAAATATTCAACATTTTCATAAATTTCAAAAATATTGTTCATTGTATAATAAATATTTCATAAAGTAACGAAAGATATGAAGGGTATATATATATATATAGAATTATTTAAAGTAGTAAAATATTTTATTAAACATGTGTTTGCTAGAAAAGTTTACATTTTATTTCAATATATTTTATTATAGTATAACGTTATTGAGAAGATGATTTCTATATTAAATATGCATCTTCTAAAATATGAGAATAGTTCCTCAAAAAGCTGGTCTAGGGGATGTAATATTTATTATTATCTGAAATATAAGATATATTTATATTTATTTCAAACATATAATCCACAAAATATTATAAAAAAGCAACAACACTGAAATATTACCAGGTATTAACAAATTATAAGATAAAACATAGTAGGAAGATAATTTTACTTAATTGTTATAAGGAAAAAAATCAACACTTTTCGGGAGGAAGCTGTAAAGGCTCTATCCACTGATTTTTGATTTTAGAAGGTTAATATTTCAATCTAATTATTATATAGGTACAGCTATAAAAGTGTTTTTAGAACTAATATTAGAAAACACAGCTTTATATTTATAGCCTGTTGTTGTATCATAAGTGAGAATTGATTCTGAGAGTAGCTTGATTTATATTTAGTAGTACTTGTGCATGGAGCAGATGATAGTGTGCATTGACATAGTGTGTTCTAAGATTTCATATATATATATATATATATATATATATATATATATATATATATATATATATATATATATATATATATATATATATATATATATAGATTAATTACATATTAGACATTTTTAAGAAAGATAACTGGCGAGCTCAAATTCATCAAAGAAAATTGATTTTTTTGATTATATTTAAATATTGTTATTCTAATTTTGATTGCTAATCCAACTGACAAATTACCAATGTAGAAGCCTTCTCAGAACATATTCAGTCTTCTGAGAAGGAAGAGTATCTCACTATTATAGTTAAAGTGTTTACTTTTCTATAATATTGAGAGAATTGAAGTATTTTGGAGCTTGAGAGAACGCATTATATAAAAAAAAAACTTTAATGTTAAAGTTTGTGTGATGGATACATCGCTATTATGATTTGACTATTAATGCGTCACAGTGGGGAGTGGACTAAGTATAATCTAAATATTTCTCCTCAAACTATTTGATTTGATTTTGGGCGTCAAATACTGCCAATACAAATAGTGCCATTGGTGGCACAGAGTCTATTCGAAAGAATAAGAATTCGCCAGTAACGAAGCCGAAATTCGACTTCTTGTAATTCAAAAATACTCTGAAAGTGATACTTATTTTTAGTATTGGGCTATTAAACCACACCCAAAACTTGTTGGATACCCGAAATCTTGTTAAACGCGTTTTCTTCATTGTCAGTTTCAGTTTTGGGATTAGTTAGACATCACACGTAGCCAAATCAGGCAAATATGAATCAAGCAACACGATATTATTTTTTAAGAATAATTGCTTAAAATATTTTCGTGATGATATAATTGAAGGTAGAGGAATCCTTAGATTAATATACACATATATATATATATATATATATATATATATATATATATATATATATATATATATATATATATATATATATATATATATATATATATATATATATATATATATGCTATTGTATAGTAATTGTTCCTAGACTAAATATACACTAATTCCGTTTCACAAAATTATAGTATTTAATTCATTTTCAGTTTTTTTACCTGTTTTTATCGCATCGTGCATTTTATAATATATTAATACATAATGAATACGCAATATAAAATTTTATGGTGCTATGAATAATTTATGTTTAAAGTTCAAAACTCATATAAATATTCAACATTTTCATAAATTTCAAAAATATTGTTCATTGTATAATAAATATTTCATAAAGTAACGAAAGATATGAAGGGTATATATATATATATATATATATATATATATATATATATATATATATATATATATATATATATATATATATATATATATATATATATATAGAATTATTTAAAGTAGTAAAATATTTTATTTAACATGTGTTTGCTAGAAAAGTTTACATTTTATTTCAATATATTTTATTATAGTATAACGTTATTGAGAAGATGACTTCTATATTAAATATGCATCTTCTAAAATATGAGAATAGTTCCTCAAAAAGCTGGACTAGGGGATGTAATATTTATTATTATCTGAAATATAAGATATATTTATATTTATTTCAAACATATAATCCACAAAATATTATAAAAAAGCAACAACACTGAAATATTACCAGGTATGAAAAAATTATACGATAAAACATAGTAGGAAGATAATTTTACTTAATTGTTATAAGGAAAAAAATTAACACTTTTCGGGAGGAAGCTGTAAAGGTTCTATCCACTGATTTTTGATTTTAGAAGGTTAATATTTCAATCTAATTATTATATAGGTACAGCTATAAAAGTGTTTTTAAAACTAATATTAGAAAACACAGCTTTATATTTATAGCCTGTTGTTGTATCATAAGTGAGAATTGATTCTGAGAGTAGCTTGATTTATATTTAGTAGTACTTGTGCATGGAGCAGATGATGGTGTGCATTGACATAGTGTGTTCTAAGATTTCATATATATATATATATATATATATATATATATATATATATATATATATATATATATATATATATATATATATTCGAACGGTATCAAATCGCACGACCCTGGTTAATTTTGGTTATGGCAATGACCATGGAAAAAAATGGAAAAAAATCAATTTGTTGTTGCTAAAAATCAATTGTTTTCTTATATAATATAACAAGACAATAAAACAAGACAAAACTGATGAGATGACAATAATATGGAACGAAGATCCGGTTGGGACATCTTTCATATAGATCATTTTGATCTACAATCTCATGCCAGTTTTCGATATTACACATAATACAAATTTACAGTATACAATCAAATACTAACATAATAATCTACTTACTAACTTATAATTATCTAGGACTTCGTAATGTCAAATATATACATACTTATCTTTACAGTAATTATAACAACAGTTACAATAATTGATTATTAATTCCTGATGAGGTAGGCATGAATCAATACAACGTTTACAGTATATAGTAGGTATAGTAGGTATAGTAGGACATTCGGGCTTCAAGCAAAAACTTAAACAAACTAAGTAAAATATAATAGAGTTGAAAAAAATATGTTTCATTTTAGATAGTGTACTGGTAAAGGCCGTCGTTTATGGGAACTTAAATCTTACTGAATATTTTACACTTAAATAATCTGTTGTGTGTATATTATAGTATAACGTATTAAATAATTTGATAGTTGACCAGCGCATTTTTGCTATCGGGTGCTAACAGGCGTATTTATCAGAGTAGTTCACAAACTACTGTCTCAAATATAATAATAATTTTAATAGAAAAATGATAAAAAAATGTGGGGTTGTCATTTATTTGCATAACTAAAAGCAAACGATATATTAGATTGTTCTATTTTTTATATCAAATAACTAAAAATAGAGGACTTATTTTTAAACTCGGAGAGTACATGCATGTCCTTGAATTGTCGACGGATGACTGTTGGAATTATATATCATTGGTAATGTAAATTTCCGATGAATAAAATAACTCAAATTTAGAATGAATGTATAATAGAAGACCTATGAAGCAAATAGTGTTGAAATTCGAATGGAAAGTTTTTCTACCGATTTGACGTTACAAAAATGCCACCTTTTCTGATACATATAACACGTTTTTAATGAATACATGTTTTTCTAATGTTGCAGCAGTTTGGTATTTGGATTGCGTTAGGGTGAAGTAAAAATGTATCTTTTGGGGAATCCTTTTATCACAATGTTAGGTAAAAAGTGCATTTTATAAAAAATAAATATTATTTAGGGGTTTTAATTAATCCTATTCAAATTTTATATTCTTAGTTCTAAAGAATTCACTACAAAAAGTTAGTTGACATTTTTTCATATTATTTGTTATTTATTATTTAATTCTATACCATTGGTAAAATGTGTTCTTTCTTTTTTCTATGTTCTGTAAAATAAAGATATGTACATTTATGTGCCAACTTCTAAACCAGGGCATTAGTAAAAGTTTTAAAGCTTTTTATAGGTAGCATTGTTGAATCAGCTCGAGAACTCCCAAAGAAAATAACCGTTTTGGATACAATTTATCTTATTAAAAATGAATGGACCGGGTATCAAAGAATACAATTGAAAATTGCTTTTTCAACTCTAGAATTACAGATGGTAATTTCAGAGTAATTCTGAAGATTCAAATGCTGAAGACAACCCCCCATGATTACTTTTGGCTCGAATACGGAAACCTAATGATGATTTCGGCATCGGAAGAGATTGCAGTATCCAGAACTTTTTCACTGTCGGTAGATTTAATATTGGAAGAAAGTGATGACTTGGTATGTCTGGAGGTTCTTATTCAATAAACAGTGTCTGATGGGACAGATGATGGATACACACAGGAATAAGAGGTTATTGATAAATATCAACAGCCAGTTAATGTGACGCAGCAATTAAAACGCTTTGTTGCAGCAGGTGGCGACCTGCCAGCTTCGAATTTGATATCTAAGTTGGACCCCTACTTCCAAGATATTTTAATTGCCAAGAAAACACGTCAAACAACAATGCCATAATATTTTAACAGTGGCGGCTCGTGAGGGAGGGCGTTAGAGCGCCACCCCTCCAGTATTTATCACAGTAAACAATTTTTCAGAGCAAAACACCATATTTCATTTCTGTTCAGTTTCTTTCCTTCAACTCATTTACCTGGTTCACCTCCTGTGTAGGGTTTCAATAGCACGGAAAGTAAAAAGGAGGAAGGGGAAAGCAAAAAAAATCTTTAGCAGCACTATTTTCTTCTGCCCCCTCCCGCTTTAAAAACCCACGAGCCGCCACTGTATTTTAACATTAGTCAATTCATACTTTAATATTTTTTGTGTGTGTATATGTATATGCATAATACGTTCTTTATATTATGTATGTATTTGCAGTTTATAATATATAATAGATTTTATTGATATTATTATTAGGTGTGTATAGACTCGGATGGATCACGCAAAGCATTCTGAGTCATTTGCGAGTGTTCTTTCTGATCCTCCATACCTCTCTCATCCTTTCTCTGTGGATTCTCTTTCGCTCCTCCGTCCACCTTGCCCCCGATCTCCTCGAAACTTCGGTTTCCGATGCAACGTTCCACATACGTATGTTCTTCTATCCTCAATCTCTGTCGGGCCCATTTGTGCCTTTCCCAGATCAGCTCTGACTTGTGCGATCCACGGTACTGTTGACTTGACTCCTTGTATGTATGTAAGAATTCTGTTGGTGGGTATTGTCGGTGGGAGTCTACTGATATGTCCATAGAATTTCAATCTTCATTTTCTTATGTTCGTCGCTACGTTGGACATTCTCTCTGTGATCTTTCTAGAGTGTAGTCTGTATCCTTCCTGTGTCAGTTTTGGGCTGAGAATTTTCCTCATAATTTATATTATATATTTATTATTAAATGTTTATTAAATTAACTCTTATACCTTATCTCTTTTGGACAGACCACTCTCTTAAATGGACACTTTTTAGGGTCCCGTAGGGGTCTGCCCAACATAGGTTTTACTGTATAAATTGATTTTCAAATAAAAAGTAAAGAAAATCCAGTCTTGTATTTTGGAAAAATACAAAAGTTTTTGCAACAGTTACTTAGTGAGAGATAGAAAAATTTATCGAATATAAAAATAAAGTATAATAAGACATATGAAACGCATTGTATTTGTATATTAAGAAACATCTGCTAAATACTACGAACATTAATAATGAACGGTTCAATCACCATATTACCGATTTCACATCCAATCTTTTAGATAATCCAGTGCAAACAAATCTGAGCATCTTAAACGGAATTACCAGAATAATATTGTCCAATGATGATTAGCCTGTGATGCTTCGATAATCTATTTAACACACAACTTTTTTGTTCTTAATAAAACATATATTTTAAATTATTATTAAAAAATTGTACAGTTAATAAAAATCGTTGTTTACTATAAGGAACATTTTCGCGAGCAATATATGTGGGATTATATAAAAATCGATTAAACAATTGACCAACTTAAATTGAACAGAGCCAAGTTACGGTCTCCCGACGTTTTTGGTACTGATATTCTTACTTTTCATATCAAAGAGATCTAAAGTTAATTTTAATTTCGAACGAGACCGACAACCTTCTAAACGATTTCTTTGTAATCCTTTATTTGCTTTTGTTCTCTTACTTTTTATCCTTGGTAGACAGATTCATTTCGTTTGATAGTGAACAGACGGGAGTAGGGTTATTTGATGAAAACCTAAATTCAAATAACCACCAAAAAAAGATCAAAACAGAAATTGAAGCGTTTAGTTAGGTTTGGTAAATATTTCCATTTTACTTATTATTAACGATCTAGCTTTTCGTGTTAATCGCATAGAAACGTTAACAAGATAATACTTTATTTCAAGTATATTAAATATACCGGGAAAGATAGCAATAGAAGTAAAATATAAATATTAACTAAACTTAATTAGTAATAAAACAAATCGGCATGATTTGTGTAACATTGATGAGAATGCTCTTTTTTGCATTTTATTTAGTTAGTTATTACCACCTTTTTGGGATCGTTAAAATTATTTGTACCTGGCTTTGGAGTGGACAATTTAGGAATTACCACAAGACCATGGGGGGGATATTTCCATAGTATTCTACGAACATTTAAAGGCAATCTATTGTTATTTGTTACAAAGTAAACTGTAGATAGTTTGCTTTTGTCCCGTTTAGCGTGCAGTCAAGTGTTTAAGTCGTTTTTATATAAAATGGCAAGTTCTAGTCGTCAATTTTGCAAAAATCCAGAGAATAAGTTTTGTTATATATGCGGATGATTTATTGTAAAGTCACAAACGAAATCTATATCCGACGTAGTCAAGAACGTCTATATTTTAAGTGCTAAATTGGAGATCAAGATAAAAGTTGGGCTCCTCATGTTCGCTGTGTGAATTGTCATGTAAATTTAGTGCAGTGGATGCATTGCCAGAAAAATTCTATGCCCTTTGATGTTCCTATGGTTTGGAGAGAATCTACTACCCATGTAAGTGATTGATGTATCACTAAAACAGAAGACATTTCACATAAGCAAAAAGACAAAATTCAGTATCCAAATGTTCCTTCTGCACTTAGGTCACTCATAGCCAGGCACTACCGGTACCGTTTTCCGGTGATTCTTCTTCATCATGATCTAATCCACAACTTCCTGAGAACACCAGTTGTGACCCAAAATTTTTAACAACTACCAGTAAACTTCACTTAATAACTCAGAATTAATTAAATGATTTGGTACGTCACCTGGAATTGTCAAAACAAAAATCGGAACTTTTTGGTTACAGACTTCAACAGTGGAACCTGTGAAATAAAAATGCAAGTGTTTCACTTTACCGAAAATGGAATGTAACATTTTCAAGTGTTTATCAAATGGAAGGATCGCTATGTGTCTGTTGATATTGATAGTTTAATGAATGAGCTTAATATGGAATATGTATTTTCGGAGAGTTGTATTTTTATTGATTCGTCGAAATACAACCTAAAAACAGTCTTACTTTATAAAGGAAACAAAACCCCATCTATTGCTTTAGTATATACATGTGACAATGAAACAAACCTATGACAACTTAGCAAACATACTAAAACATATTAAAATAATACAACTTAGCGAACATGCTAAATATGAATAGTATCAGTGGGAGATTTGAGGAGATTTAAAAGTGATATATTTAAAATTTTAAGTGATATATTGCTGGGACTGCAAGGGTGTTTTACAAAGTAATGCTTCTTTTTGTGTTTATAGTACAGTATGGCAACAAAAGAACATTGCAGTAAGAAAGATTGGCCTCATAGAACTTCTTTTCAACCTGGTACTTCAAACATGAAATACGTCCCCCTTGTTACCCCAAAAAAGGTTCCGCCTCTCTATTCCTATTAAGTTTGGAGTACTGAAAAACTTTGTCAAAGCCATGGACAAAGAAGGTAGTGGTTTCAAATATCTAAAATAAATATTTCCTCAATTAGGTGATGCAAAACTAAAAGAAGGCATATTTATTCGACCTCACATTTACTCACATTCAAGTAAAAATAAATAAAAAGGAATGAAAGCTTGGAAGTATTTTGTAAGTATAGAGAAATGGTTTGTGGATAACAGGAAAGATGAAAACTATAAAAACCTCATAGATGAACTCTTGAAAGCCTATGAAATACTAGGGTGTCGCGTGTCCTTAAAAATACATTGTTTACACTGCCATTTGAATTTTCTTCGGAAAAATTTGGGTGATGTAAGCGACGAACAAGGAGAGAGGTCTCACCAGGACATCAGGACGATGCAGGATGCCAACGACGCTGGAACCCATCTATGTTGGGCGATACTGCTGTTTTTAAAAAGAGATGATGCTACAGAGCCCACGAGGAAAAAGTGAAAGTTTTTGTCGCTGTAAGAATTCTCATGTAATATATTTTTTATTCACATAATTCTCAGTAATGTCTTTGCATATATTAACACGATTTATATGTATGTAATAAAAAACTGTACGTGTTACAGTAATTAGCTTATTTTCGGATTTAGGACTACAAAATACTTCCTATACACCTATCTTCATCAATGTCACCTCAAAAAAGTTTAATTTTGTTTTAGATATTGTTATTTATACACATAGTTTAGATATTGTTTATACATTTCAACACTTTCACATTTAATATACCATTTATACATTTGTATCATAAATGTTTTATATATTTTTATATTTTTTATATGTTATACAACATTTATATATTTCGACAATAATATCAAAGACCACGATGGTAGTCCCAGAAGTGACCCCCTTACGTACAGATGGCGGTTGTTGAAAATTACTATGATAGAATGTACCAATCTTATAAAGCTTAAGTTTGAAATTTGATGCCAGTACGTTATTTAGCATTTGTTTGGCAGCCATTAATAGTGAATGCTCTCAGTGAATTTGTAAACATTGAAAAAATTGGTCATCGTTATGCGATACAATACTTTCATTTGAAAGGTCTCAGTCCAACCGATATCAAAGTGGAGCTAAATTCTACTCTGGGGGAGTCTGCTCCTTTATTTACAATAGCAAAATATTGAGTGGCAGAGTTTAAACGTTTGGCCGTACGAGCTGCCAAGACGAACATGGCAGTGGTCGACCAAATGAGGTGACCATGCCAGAAATAGTGAAGATAATCCACAAAATGGTATTGGATGACTGTCGACTAAAAGTGCGCGGGCTGGTATACACAGTAGATATTTCAAAAAGTGCTGCACATCGCACATTGACTGAAAATTTGGACATGAAAAAGCTGTACGCTAGATGGGTGCCGCAATTAGTCATAGTGGAACAAAAACAGCGTCCTAAGAATATTTCAATCGTGTGTTCAGCGCAGTTTCACAGGAACAAAGTGAGTTTTGCGTCGATTCATAACCATGGATAAAAGATGGGTCCATTACTTCACACTTGAGACGAAGGAACACTCAAAACAATGAACTGAGGGGAGAATAAGCTCCAAAGATACACGTGGGATAATTTTGATTGATTATCTTCAGAAAGGACCAACAATCAACGGCGAGTATTATGCGAACTTATTGCAGCGTTTGAGTAATTAAATCAAGAAAAAGCGGCTTCATTCGGCGAAAACGAAATTGTTGTTTCATCAAAACAATGCCCCCGTTCACACATCCGTTATTGCGATCGCCAAAATCAATAAGTTAAAGTTTGAATTGCTTCCTCACGTACCCTATTCGCCAAATTTAGCCCCCTTGGATAATTTTCCGTTTCCAAACTTGAAAAAATGGCTGGATGGTAAAAGATTTGCCAACAATGAAGAGGTTTAGTCTGCGGTTGATGGTTATATAAACTATAAACAGGGAATCGAAGCTATTGAACATCGATGGGAAAAATGCATCGAGCTAAAAGGAGACTACGTAGAGAAATACAAATATTTGTTCCCAAATTTATTGTGTTTTCTTTGTTAGGTCGAATACTTATAGGACTACTCTTGTAATATTTGGAGGAAACCGGAAAAAATATTTCTCCAATATTTTAAAACAATCCATATCGAGAATGGAATTAATCTTATTCAAAGCAATTCAAAAATAAATTCGTTCCTGTTTTTGGGATTTAGTTTCCATGAATATATTACATGCAAGTCTGTTTTGCGTTTTGATAACAACAGTGCATTGATTTGATAACAAGGATATCAAAGTTTTCGCGGAAAACATATGTTAAATCGCCATTATGTAAATAGGAAACTCTAGTTTTGAGTGAATACAAAGTGCAACTGCATTAACTATACAAATGCATCAAGAAGTCATTGATTGGTTTTTATTTGTTAACTTTATCACTGATATTGCATAAATAATATAGAGCAACAAAGCTCAAAGTCATGAAATACACCACAGTAACATTAAATTGAAAGAATTTTGGTCATTCGTATGATAAATGTATGGTTTGATAATCACAAAGAGAGCAAAACTAAAAAAAAACGTATATAAATTTGACATTACCCAAAAATTATGTTTTGTGAGATAAAAGGAAAGGATTACACAATTAAGCCAAACTATTTCTTTTTAACGATTCAGCGGATAAGTTTTTATTCATCAAGGGAATAAAACTTTTTTTATTTGGTTGAACTTTGGAAGTTGGGCGAAGTTAAAGAGGGTTTTCGGATGGAATATATCAGTCCATTATTCTTTCTGTTAGTCGACTTACACATTTTCGCGAGATAGTAGATAATATGACGTATAATGATACGTGATCGATTGTGAAATAATTTTGATATATTAACCATCTTATTCGTCATACTATATTTTCAGTTATTGTAGGGTGAAACGAAGATTGATTTTATCTTTTACAAATTTAGTGTAGCGAGATTTGCAATTTATTCACGTTAAGGCACATTTTAGCGCAATTTTCTTAACATGACACCCATAATTTTATCTCACTCTCTATCTCTCGTATAGGGCGCAACAGAGAGAGAAAAATGTGTGACAAATCAAATCATCTAGTTGAAAGAAAATAATATTGTTTATATCCATAAATATCAGTTCAGGCTAAATATGTTCTTTACCATTAACTCCTAACACGATTTCCATCATCATCCTTTAAAATAAATAACGTTATGTCTCTTCTTCGACCGAAAAACCAAACAGTAACTTTCTGAGGATGAAGAAGTAACTCCCGAATCAATTGAATATTTTCATTGGCCCTAATCCGGCAGATATGCTTGTTCACAAACCCAGTAAACCAGAGTTTCAACGGAAAAGATTATTTTTTCCCAAAATTAGGTCTTCCGAATGCCAGATGTTTGAATGACATTATTTTCGTAACATAATGCCATTATTTATTCTTCAAGATAAAATAAAAATTTCCAGATTATCACTTATAGTTATCATTGTGCCTCATTTTAATGTTCTGACACTCTTATTGGACAACCCTTTATTTATATTTAGTCAATTTACGCTAAATAAAGTATTTCGATTATCTACATGGTTTTTTAGCTCACAGAATCTTCGATAGAGAGGTTGGAAAAACAAATTTAGGCACACTGGTTGTGTTTTTTTTTTGTGCAATGATTTGTAATCTAGTTTATCAATTTTTCTATGTTTGAGTATTTAGAACCTGCTGAAGCTACACAATCGTGATATCGAGTATCTTGAACTTTTCTTAGTTTCTCATTAATAATTAAGGTAACTGTATAAGCTTTACTCAGAACTTTATGTTCTGGACATACACGTCTTTTCACCGTGCAAATACAATTTTTGCGGTTAAATTGAACATAACCTATAGCCTTGTGACGGTAACTTTCGTATGACACCCTACAAATAATTTAATTATATTTAATATAAATATTTTATTTTTTGTCGAAATTTGCAATATTATTTAAAAAATAATGAAATTAATGCTTTAAAACCTCCAAGTCCAACGTCATTTTTGAAAAAATATATCACCATAAAAATATTAACGCCAGATCTATTATCAGAATTGGCTTTTATGAACCATTTGTCACACATTACTGAATTAAATTAGTAACCAACAATATTTTTTTGCACTAAACTTCAATAATTTTGACAGAATATACTATACACAGGTAAAAGCCATTGACAGTACTTCCGTAAAAAAAACTATAGTATAATGACGTCACAAACATAGCAACCAATAATCGTGCTTTCGTACTCACGTGATTCTATTTAAAATTGTCATAAATTTTAGTTCATTTATAATTAATTGCAAACAATTTTTTCGCATGGATTATGAATATTATTTATGATAAGGTTTTAAAATGAAGTATTTTAAAAAAATCGAACTGAAATCTTTTTGAAAAAATTACTTTTATTCAAAAACCCACTTCCAGGAAATATTCATTTTCGCGAAGATTTTGAATGAAGATTTTGGAAATGTTCATATATATATATATATATATATATATATATATATATATATATATATATATATATATATATATATATATATATATATATATACAAAACAAAAAACCAATTGAGGTGTTAATATTTGGCTTATCCATAAAACCTTTTATAGCTGCGATATTTTACTCTGTTAGCTTACGTGTACATTAAAGGACAGAAAAGAGCAGATAAAGCTTTACCTGAGGGACTGCCACGATGGACTCTCCTGACTTTTACAGCCCTTACAAGGGCAATGGTTTTTCTTCGCAAACTTTTCCGTATCTCTGTTCCTAGAAAAGCTAATACCTGAGTGTAATATATATTGAAATAAATTTGGTTGCAGTGGTACTCAGCTGGTATGTAATAAATAGTTTATCTTGAAATGAGTTTTTAAAAAAGTGTTTTGAATAGACATTATTGAGATATATTTGTTTCATATGAGATATGGTGTTTTTCAAGTTGAAGGATATGATTTCTTGCATAAAGAGTGTTTGGGCGTGAATGAAAGAAGAATAGATTTGTATGTGAATAAATATATTAAATATGAGCCGTTATTTCTGAACTGTGGGGATGTGGTGGGGGAGATATGGATCAAAATATATATAAAAAATTATACCTATTTTTTGGTTTCCTCTACAGACTTCCAGGTTACACAAATTTTCTTGAGGTTCTTGAAAATCGGTGTTCAAAACTTGCATGTGAGAACGTTATTTGCAGAGGTGATATGAATATAAATATGTTAGAATTAAATTTATTTACTGACAAATACATTGATTGCTTAGAAACCTTTAACATAAGGCAGATTATTTCCATTCCAACCAGAACTACCAATAATAGTACTACATTGATTGATTATATAATCGTATCCGCTCATTAGGATAATTGCAACAGTAACATTACTGATCTGGACCAGATCGTTTCTGATTACGTAATTGTGTGTTGTATACTTAATTTTGTGGTGGATAGGACAAGAACAAATATGTTGTACAATTTAAATCTACCTAAAAAGATTTGTTAAATTATTTTATATATATATGACAGATTTTACAGCGATTGTTTATATGTGTAATGTCAACCAGAAGATAGAATTTCTTAATAAAACTTTACTGAATATCTTTTACGTTCAAGCCGCCCCCGAGAGGGAAAGGAAGGTAAACAAACAGAATATGCCATGGTTTACTGACACGATCAGAATTATACTTAAATTAAAGATAAAGTATATAAAAAATTCGGGAAAACTCGGAGCAGGTCACATTGGGATTATTATTGTCATTTAAGAAATGAAGCCAATATCGTTATACGTAATGAGAACAAAATATTTTTAGAAACTTTGATTGGCCAAAATGTAATAATTCTAGAATATTGTGGAATGACTTAATAAAGCTTAATTAATAATGCATTTCATTGGAATATTCCAGCAACATTGAATGAACCAAATAAAATCAGTCTAACATACTACAGGCAAAACTTGCACTAGTTTAGACATGGTGTTATTGTGTATGAATGATATACTTCCTTTTATTACAAATATAATAAATTCTTGCCTATTAGATTCTGAGTTTCCCGAAATAGAAAATTGCTGTTCTAAAAATTAAAAATTAAAAATTATTATAAGTTGCTAAAAATATTGCCGTTCCCTAAACTATCATGTCCTAAATCATTTAATGATATTAAACCTATAGGTATACTTCTTGTACTTTCTAAGGTCTTAATGAATTATCAAATTAAGGGGTACTTAGACTAATACAACTTACTACCAAATAATCAATCCGGATTTTGTAAAGGACTTAGTTGTACAACTTCATTATTAAATATAACGGACGATATTTTTAGGGCACTTGATGAACGTAAAATTTCAATTATGATATTATTGGATTATACAAAAGTTTTCGATACAATAAATCATGATATTTTATTTTATATCTTTCATCTGGGCTTTTCTGAGCATTCAATTAAATTATTACATAGTTACTTAAAGAATCTAAAGCAATATATTGTTACTGATAAAGGGAAATTACGTTGTAAAGAGATTATTAATGGTATATCACAAGGCCGTTTCTATTCAGTATGTACATTGATTGAATCAATAACTGTTCTATACAAATGTACGCTGATGATACCTAATTTTTGTACTTTTTTTACCCCAATGATATTGATAAGGCTATGAAGTCTGTTAATAATGAAGGAGTGTGTGAATTCTCACATAAACATCAACCTGAAAATAAGATAGGCAAGTCCTGTTATATGCTTTTTTCCAAAAATACAGATCCAATTTTAAATAATTATGTATTATCAATAGATAATAATATTCTAAAAAAAGTTAACATAGCTAAAAATTTGGGCTTAGTTTTTGACAAAGATTTGAGGTTTCATTTTCACAGATCATTAAGTGTATTAAGCAGGCCTATACTAATGTAAAGATGCTATATCCACATCGACACTTTTTGTCTACTGCATTAAAAATCAAGTTGACGGACTCTCTGGCCCTTTCATGTTTTAACTACGCGGCAGTGTATAACCCATGTCTGCATCAAGAAAACATTGTTCTTGTCTTAGGTATATATATATATATATATATATATATATATATATATATATATATATATATATGAATCTTATATATTCTTATATATAGATGAATCTTATGTTTGGGAGCCTTAGATCGCCTCCTTCACATCAATTACAAATTATTAAAAGATCGTTTATGTATAATATTTATAAACTTTATGACAATGTTTCGCGCAAACTAAAAAAATTATCACCATACTCGATTAAATATCACTATAAAGCGAACATCGAATAATGTATCCTCCAGTATCAAAAATTAAAGAGTATAAACGGCTAGAAATTGAGAAATGAATTGTTTGTTTTCTTTTTTCTGTTATTTGAGGGGGAGTTTAATAACCTTCTTTTGTTTGAGGAAAAAGTCTGCTGAAAGTCATCGATTGTTGGTTGAGGCTTATGATGAACATGGCCTAATACAAAAAACTTTTGAACGATGGTTTAAACACTTTAAAATTGGTGATTTTGATATAAAAGACAAGGAGCGTCCAGGACAGCCAAAAAAGTTTCAAGATACAGATTGGGATGAAGACTCAACTCTTACGTTGAAACAATTAGCAGAAGTACTGAATGTTGCCCAATCCATTATGTCCGAATATCTACACGCATTGAGAATAATACAGAGGAAAGGAAAATTAATTTCATATGAATTGGAGGAATGATTGATGGAATATGATTTAAAAGGTGAAAAACCACTTATGAAATCGACATTATGAACCCAAGCACCTATTATATAAAACTTATAATTAATTTCAGGTTTAATATAGTTTTTATTTGAAAATGACACTGTAACGAAATTATTCTAATACATACAATTTTAAATAAAGTGGAAATTTCGATATTAATAAATTAATTTGTTTATTTAAAATGATGTTCCTTCAAGGATCAGCTACCTCAGTTAAAGATATTACATAATAATATTTTAAATGTGTTTTGATACTGTCTATTAAAACAAAAGTGAACTTTGAAGAAGAGGAAAGCGGAAATGGTTTGGATGTCACTAAATGAACACTGTATCAACAAACACTAGGTTAAAGTATATATTGTTGGACAATTCCCAAGAAGGGATACTTTATATTAAAAAATAAATTTGATTTATTGAATCGTATCTATATTTATAAGAAAGATGAAGAAGAAAATGAAGAAGGAATAGAAAGTGGAGAAGAAAAAGAACAAGAAGAAAGCAAACTGTTCGGGTTACCTAATTTAATTTCTTCATTGAAGCTAAAATGAATCAACAAAGTATAAGTTTATTTAACTTAGTAGAAACCACTTAAATTGATAGAACCATTGCATTTGTGTGACAATAAATATTAAATGGATATTTGATCCCAACATGGTTATATGGATTCGGGCTTTTTACTTCTCTAAAAGGGGCATATTTAATTAGATCATTCTATTAGTTGCGAATTACAATACCAACACAAGGGAATTTTCCTGTAAATTAAATTTTCATCAGTCGAACTAAATAATGTTCGGAGTTAGTGAGTGAGAATAGTATTAACGAATTAACGCTAAAACTTTTGGAAATAAATTCGCAGTGTTCGAAATTAATTGTGATCTGAATCAATAGGATGTGGTTTATAAACATTCATTCTGTCAGCTTTAGTTTGTCAAAAATCAAATTGTACCAATATTAAAGTAATATTGATAGAGTTTTGGACTGAAATATTAAACAAATAAGGAATACTTAGATATTGTCATGAAAATGTTATTGACGTCAAATCGTGTATTGATTTCAATTTACTAAACCAATAAAATACTTTATAAATTACACGTACAGGGTGCAAGGGGTGTATAACTTTCGTAAATTTAAACAAACGATTCTTTACATCATTTTGAATAAAAAGTTTTCTTTAAACATTTATCCAAAATACAACCATTTCCGTAGAAAACAGCTCAGAACTTATAGAAAATTTCCTAACAATTGGCAACATCGGCAATTGTTAGGAAAATTCTATATTTTGTTTCATTGGCCTCTAAAGGTATTAATTCCGTACATTTCTGCATAAAGTTGGTTTTTTCGTTTCAAAAGAAGGAAAACTTACATATTATTGTCGCTTAATGTTAAAATTAAAATTACTAGCAAAAAATTTTCACACCAAAACATTTTAACACGTTTTAAACGAATCATGTCACATTAAGTATTACATGGTTGGTAACAGCTTCTCTGTAAATAGGAAGCATATACATTCAGTAAAAAAAGTTTCCGAACCCTTACCGGTTTGATAAAAATATGCGTTGCAAATTATTTATTATAAGTCATAAGATATAAAAAATATTATTCTTGTCAACTCCATATATTATTTAAAGGCTTTTGAATATTGGAAAATCAATTGTTAAATTCAAAGACTATTTAAATTTTAATGATGAATTTACGAAAGCAGAGGGCAAAAAGTTTCTCAATACCTACATATGTGTAAACACAATAACATAAATACTTTTTTTTAGCAAAATACACCGTCTACAGCTTGATCCTTTGTTTACATTTCACAGTTTTATCTAAATACAATTCATGATTTACTCAATCAGTTTAATATTAGCCTACAATATGGAAGTTTCGTGCACTACTCGGGAAGTGATTATTAGAATGCATCGAGAAGGAAAATCATTTCGATAAATTAGAAACATCTTTAAAAAGCCACCGTTGACAATTCACTATACTGTTTTCAGATATAAGAAGCTCGGTAATGTTGGCAATAGACCCCGTTCAGGAGTGTCAGAAAAATTAAACATCATCCAAAAGCGTGCAGATATTAAAGTAGTCAAAACTAATCCATCTACAAGTGCCACCGAAATACTCTTACACAGGTATAGTACGTTTCAAATGCAAAATGTTATTTGCCCCAATAAATCTCAATAAAAATATTCCGGCGCCAGATCCGGAGTGGTTTAACTTCTGAATAATTTTGAGAAAAATAAAATATTGTTAAATTATGATTTTTTTTCGCATAGTTGTGGTAATAACTTCAAGTACCCGGGTGTAAGCAAGAATACTTGGGTGTCTACTGACGGTCAAGGGCGCGTCTGACTATTCCGACTGTTCCCCATACTACTGCTTTTGCATGCATATTACTGCCCTCCCTTTTTGTGATACCTAGTTGTTCGAGGTTCTGTATTAGGGATTTGTGGACTAGACCATTAGCGCTCACCACAAATGGAAGGATATTAACTCTATCTAAGTGCCATATATCCTTGATTTCAAAAGCCAGATCTCTACATTTGTCAATTTTTTTCCTGTATGCTTGGTGTATATTTTCATCTAAAGGTACAGAGAAGTCAACTATTGTGACTTGATTAGCTTCTTTCTGGTAGAGCACTAAATCTGGTCTATTTGCTTGCACCGTACTATCAGTTCGAATCTGCAAGTCCCAATATAATTTAATGTGTTGATTTTCTAGAACAGGTTTGGGAGCGTGTTGATGATTTGGTGTGAATGTTGTTAGTAATCCATGTTTCAGACATAGAAGTTGGTGAATAACTTTACCTACGGCATCATGTCTTGATAGGTAGCTGGTGGGGTCAGATAGGTGCAACCCGATATTAAATTTTGTATCGATTCCTTGTCTTTATCACAGTTGCATGATGACTTTTTGTTCTCACATGACTTTGATTAAATTATTATTATTATTATTATTATTATTATTATTATGTATGACTAAAACATTGTTTATTGGTTTGTGTATTTTCAATTTATTATTACAATAAAAAGAAATAAATAAATGAATTTATCTATTAGTACAATAAAAATTTTTACTTAAATTTAATTATACATTTAATTCGTTCTTACTATCACTTTGATCTATATTAATAACAATTGGTTCTATATTATTAGTAAATAATACATAAGAATCTTCTAATAACATGGTTAATCGAATTTATCCAACTTTCTTTGGAAATACTCCCTACAACCTTCCTAATTAATGCTGCAACACTTGCACTTAGAGTAGGAAACGTAGAAAATATAGGAATGTTTTCTGCTCTAACATTGGATTTTACCTGATGCCACGTATGCTCAATTGGATTAAAAATACAGTAATACGGGGGATAGCGTAATGGAAGGGGGAAACCGTATGTCCCATATCGGCAGCAATGGTATTATATATATATATATATATATATATATATATATATATATATATATATATATATATATATATATATATATATATATATATATATATATATTCCTCTTTAATACACTTTTATTAGCTTCACATGTATCTATCTATATAACGGAATCTTTTAACGTCTTTTTCACCCACTTCAAAACGGCAGATTAAATTGAAACTTTGAAAACTTATCAAGGACCGATGACAAAACAATAATTGAATAAGTTTGTCACATTATCCTGAACAGGATCGTCAGGATCTAGGATTTGCTTTTGGAGAGGGAGTCTGAGACACAGCTACAATGCCCGAGGAAGGCAGCAGGCGCGCAAATTACCCACTCCCGCCATGGGTGGGTAGTGACGAAAAATAAATAATAGTTTAAAAAAATAAAAAAACACGCTTTTGTAGCTGATAAAACTAAAAAATGAAAAATAAATTATAGCTTAAAAAAACACGCTTTAACAGTAAACCGAACTAAAAATTAAAAAATAATTTTTAGTATAAGAATAAAATGATTGTGAAAGTGACGAGAAAATTAATGGGTCATTCTAAAAAAACGGGGGGTGCTTTGTACCATATTTTCATACTAATTCTGCTCATAGAAAAGGTACTGATGGAATATTTATAACTGACATCGAGCACCCCACGCTTTGTTAACAATAACACATTAATTTTCTCGTTCATCACTTTATTGTCGTACTAAAATTTTTGTTTACTTTTTAGTTCGGTTAACCATTAAAGCGTGTTTCTTAGTTTTTTGATAGTATAATTTATTGATATTAAATGTTTTTAGTGTTTCTAGAAGATCATTTTTTATATGTATTTTCGAAGTATATATCGTTTTTTAACATATAGTTCTAAATTTCCGATTTAGTGTTAGGTGCTTTATTTTTTTGGCGGTTATGATAACAGCATTGTCCATAACAATTACGTTTCCTTAGGCACATTATTTAGGGCACAAAGCTATTTATAAACCAATCTACAAAAAGTTCTGCTGTGGTGTCGTTATGGTAGTCCAAAATGAATGTTTAATATTTTTGGAGGACAACCGTAAACAATTTGGTACCCATCCATCCTCCGAACCAGCATGTATAATTGTAATTCGTTTTCCTTTCTTCACTGGGGCTTTGGGTTGGCATTTTCTTGATGTATCTACCCATCCTTTTGCTGGCATCTGTTGTGTATTGAACCATGTTTCAACAAGATAGATAATGGGACGATTTTCTAATCTGTACATTTTATAGAGTTTAAGTAGTCAAACCGCCATCGTCTCAATCGTTATGATTCCATTAATATTTTTTTTAATTAGTGGTCCGATGTGCAAAACCCATTTGAGATAATATTCTTCGGAGGCTAGTTCTGCTGCAAATAATGTTGGTTTCATCTTTCTTTAGTCGCTGTTACAATGAATGCAATATACGCACAGTTTGCTCTTCATACGAAGCATAAATTTTGCTTCGAATTAAGTCTTTGTCTCTTTCGTCAACACATTTGCCTTTACCAGAATCACTATGGGCTTTTTTTGGCTATAATTGGCTTCGTTACAAAATCTTTAACTGTAGGCAAGGGAATTTTTGTTAATGAAGACGTTTCTGCTGTTGTTGTATTTACTTTAAGATCACCAAGAACGCCACTTTTTTAGCACGTTTGGAATAACAAAAAATACGATCGAAATTATACAACGGCACTGTTTAAGAAAATAGTATGAAATAAACTAAAATATTTCGAAACTACTAAACCAGATATAAAATTAATTTTATCTTTTTACCTTTTATTTTATTAGGCCCTGCTTTGTTTACGTTTCTTGCGACTTTGACGGGTTTCGTTACGACAAGGGTTGTTAAGAGTTTATTGCAGTCAATCGGTTAATGGTATATCTTGAAACGCACTTCACTCTTATTGAAGATTATCATGTATCAGTAACACCTCAAATATTCTGTGATATTACTAAAAAGCTAGGGTTGCACGGACGAACGCCTATGAAGAAGCCCTTCATAAGCAAGCAGAACAAGAAAAAACGCCAAGAATTCGCTAAAAGGCATTTGAGGCGTTTCGGAAGACTGTTATCTTCTCTGACGAAAGTGAATTTAATGTTTCATGGTTGAATGGAAGGAAAAAAGTGTAGCGCAAGCCAGGGGAATATTTAAAACTAAAACATATTGTTCCGGTATTTGGGACTGGATGGGAGCTGTAGGAGTTGAAAATTTGCACTTATTTGATGGTATACTGGATCAATGCATGTACATCAATGTATTAAAAAGTTATTTAAAGTATAGTGAAATTAAATTGGGTGTAGAAAATATTTTCTGTTTTCAACAAGATAACAGTCCCACACATATGGCTCGACAGAAACAGGAATGGTTATGGCTATGTATAATGCAGTATATAGACAGCTCTGTAAATCACCCCAATCCTCAGATTTGTATCCCATCGAGCATTTGTGGGATGATATTCGACGGGAACTTAAATAGAAAAGGATTAAAAAAGAGAGAATAAATTTATAGGAAATTTTAGAACTTATATACCCCCAGACGTAACAAATTTTTATTTGTTCAATGAAAAACCGTTATAAATAGTAAGAGTGTACCAACAGGCTATTGAAATAAAATTTAAATAATAACTTTGTTTATAACACTTTTGAAAAATAACGTGTTTAGAGACTTTTTTGCATACTTCTGTATTTTGTTTTGAAATTGAAATGTGCATATAATAAAGTTTACTGTCACACGAAATTGTGTTTTTAATCAATTTTAACATTTGACTTTTAGTTCTCCCAATAAAGAGTTTTGTTTTAATTTCACTACACGTGTTCAGAGACTTTTTTACTGAGCATATATTGGTTATATTTTTTAAGTCAGATGTTAAAATAATTATTTATTATGTCAGATATTAAAAAATTAACGAATATATGGATTACCCACTTACCGTCAAAAAAATAAAAAAGTTATATTGCCTTAAATTCAATTTAAAGGGCATGTATACATTAATGGCCAAAACATGGCCGTATCGAAGCTGTCTCCTCACCGTTACTATGGAGACGCTCGCTAATGAGTAAAAAATGTTTATGTTTTTTTACCGATTACAATCAACGGAGACCTTTCAAATATTTCAATTGGGTTCAGCGATATTTAAAAAAATGTATTTATCTTCCGACTATATGTGTATGAAATGAGCGTTAGTACGACGGCGAAACAAAAAGGTTGAAAGTATTGACAGCAATTTGATATTCTGTATTCTACTTTCTGATAAATCAAAGGTCTTCCAATCTATAGTGTTTTGTAATATAGAGTCAAGCTTCTGAACGAAATTATTTGAAACAATGTTGATTAATTTTTTACATGTAATATTCATAAAAGTTAGTTCATTTAATGTGTTGATTGACTATGAGACCTAAAAGCTCGTTTCATTGTCTTTTACAGCAGCGATTACATCTTACCTATTTACAGCAGTGATTACATCTTAATCGTCAGAAAAATGAGTTTCCCGTAAATATTACTTCCGTTGGCATCGTAAAAAATATCGCTGGGAATTAGATCTGAAGAAATGGAAAGCTCTGGTGAGCTAAGATGTTATTCTGATAACAAAACGGCTCGATCATTTTTTTTTTGTTTTTCTTTATTTGCTTCACATACTTCAGTGTAATACACGAATAATTTTATCTTGTGATAATGTATCCATGTAGAAAATAGTCAAAAAAAAATCCCCTTCAAAGCTGAACAATAGTCAGCAATTCGAATTAAATTGTACTGTTTGTGATGCTAAGAATCCAAAGTGTGAATAAATATCCAGAACAATTTCATGTCATTCTCAAGAACTTGGGCTTTCTTATAGCATGGAATGGAATATTACATGGAATATTCTTCCTAAAGATTTGTATTTTAAGACATATACAATTCAATTAACCCAAGAACTCAAACCAAATGTCAATTTGTTGCCTAAAATTTTTCAGATTGGGCTTTAGAGCAACTTGAAACAGATCGATTATTTCATGAAATCATTCATCTTTAAAGATGAAATTCATTTTTGGTTAAATGGCTTCGTAAATAAGCAAAATTGTCACATTTAGAGTGAAGATGCTGTTCTTGAAACATCTTGGATATATTCTGTCCATCTTTGGAGCTTCTTTTCGGTATCTAATATTAGTTCCCCATCCTTACTCTCTAGTATACTGCGTGGCCTTTGTCTCGAAATTCTTATTATTTCTTTAACTCTTTTATGTATATTAAAGCTGTCGTATATTTCATCCAACTTTTCCAAATTTCCGCACACTTGTGATTGAGCCACTTTTCATTTGGGCTAGTCATTTTAACTGTTCTTCGTTTTTCCATCAACATCAATATTTCTTTATCCGTCCAGTCTTGTTTCTTCTCCAGTTTCGGGACTTCTAATAATTTCTTACTTGATTTTATTATTGTGTTTTTGTGTGTTATTGTGTAACAATATTTGTTACGGCTCCGTTAATATTTCCGGTTAGTGCGGCTTTTGTTTCACTTTCTCTAAGTTCACCAATGTTTAGTTTTCCACTTGTTTATTTTATTTCCTGTGTTCTTTTCAGTCTCAGTTTAAATATTAACGTTTAATTTTAACTGGTCTAGGAATATATTTTAATTATTTTTCAAGACCAATAATGAGTACTATGTATAACGTTTTTATTTTAAAAAATGAAACCTGAGAGTGAAATATTTGATTATGTAAGTTCATATATTTTATAAAGTTGGACGACCTTTCGAAAAGTCTTAATTCCCTTGAAACTTCTTCCTAAGAACCTCATTTTATATACTATTACTGTTTACGTCTATCCAAAATTCCAGACCGACAATTTACAATACAGTTGAGTTGCCATATTAAAATTAACTTTACAGCCAGACGTTTTCGCAACTTTTGGAAATGTCATTAGAAAATTCTATATCTGATGTTTTAAGTCTTGACTTGCTAGTTAGCTATTTATGTACGTTTCTAGTGAATACTACGGTTTTATTAACTACGCTGTATAAGAAGAGTTGTTTGTTTCGTAAACATTTAATTTGATAAAGTTTAACTCACTGTAGAAAGCAGGGTCTTTAACTTTAATATAATCACTTGGTGAACTAAAATTTTGATAGTAGAGAAATATTAAAATGTCTGATACTAATGTTCAAGTACGAGATATAGAAGTCGAAAAAATGTTGGTTGAAATATGAATAGGTTGGATACAATTAAGGAACAATCAAATTTAGAGATAACACCTTAGAGAACAGTGGAAAAAATCACATACATACTTAATAATCACATACATACTAAATTATTTGTTTAATTAAAAAAAAATACCTTACTAGGGTAGAGCGGGGTTAGTTGATCATAGCGGCAAATTGTGCAATCGAAATATCTCGAAAACTAAGCAACTTATAACGAAAGTGTAAATGGCGAAAAGAAGGGGTTATGGGAGAGGAATACACAGCGCGACTGTCAATTACTGTCCGATGCTCCAATAAATAACAGAACGCTTTGTTTTGTTTCGGCGTAAAAAATATTACAGGTCATAATAATTTTTCTACTATACTCGTATAAAAACACTTTTTTAAGTATATATATTTAACTCTTATGATTTTTTATAACTTAATTTATATTTTGATGCCTCAACTGAGGATAGTTAAGCAACGCGCGTTCAATGCTTGTTCAACTAGTCTATAAATTAATAACCATCAATTAATTTGTGCATGTGATGTTTCTACACAAAGTTTACTAATTAAAATTACTTACTTAAATATTGAAAATTGTATTAATGATTGTTATTACATTTTAGGATGCGTATATATGAAAGAAAGACCTCAACAGGTTTAGCTACCACTCAACAATTGCGTGATGTAGCAGAAGCTGTAAACGAGGAAAACATGAGAGTAAATGCTTCAGCCAAACAATTTAATATTAACATTATTAATATATATATATATATATATATATATATATATATATATATATATATATATATATATATATATATATATACAATTATTGATTGGAATAATTTAATTTTGTTTGATTTTAATTAAATTTTTCCAGAGATATAACAATATGAGTAAATAATCATAATAAATAAATATTTGCATTTTGATCACAATTATTTTGTATTTAGGTTATTCTATATATAGCCATCGATTTCATTTTGGCCATTGCTCAACTAGCCCCATACACATGCTCAACTAGCCCCACTAGTGGGGCACGTTGAGCAGCTTGGAGCGCTCTCGCATTTCCGACTATAACTTTTAAATTTGTACTCGGATCGTTTTTACACCGCTAGACGTTTTGGAGAAGAGTAAATTACGAACCTATCAGAGTAAGAATCAATTAAATCCAATGCATATTCTTAAAGTTATGAGAAATCAAGTACTATCGATCATAGTAGTGTCCTAATATTCTCTAATTTCATTGCGTGACATATTTATTAAGACTGTAACTTCCCTAACAACATTTAATATGGTTGGCTTTATATTCACAAAAACGTAGTATATTTTGCATGTTTAGATAGAGTAGAAATAAATTTTATTTCAGTGAAGTCTAATTTGAAATTAATATCGAAGCCAATTTGTCACAGTCTAGAAATTAATTTTCTTTGCTGTACATTTATTCAAGTTTCTCTTCAGCTACTTTTTTCTTCTATTATTAAGTCGTGCCTCAAGTCGTTTGCGTGACTGTCTAGACAATGGGTTATGCGTTATTCAAATTCGAGGATTGACGTCCTCGTTATATGGAATATAGTATACGATATATTGACTGTTCATATCAAATCGGTGTCTTTTTTGATAAAATTCAGAATTTATTTACAAAAAACTAATACAAACTTAAGGTGGGCAATCCCTTTAGATGCCTCAAAATGAGTAATTTTTCAGAAGCGTTTTTAAAGGTGATAAAATAATTATATCATTTTAAAGTTACAACACCATTTTATTTGATCTTTGACGAGTGTAAAAATTATTATTATTTGTTTTTTATAAAATAGCGGCTTAATATTTTTTTTAGGGCGTCTCAGGCGGGAGGTCCAAAAATTTTTTTTGGGTTTTTCGCCACGATCTAAAACTAGGAAAATATCAAAAATATCTATTCTTATATAAATAACGAATCACTGGGTAAAAAACAAAAAAAACAAACGGAGACAAATTTCTCAGTGATTCTTTTCTGTAATAAATTTGCCTAACGAACACGGTAACGATACTTACATTAATGTAAGTATCATTATCGCAACAACCTACGTCTTCGCCAAAATAAGCATTCTGTTAGTTGCTTGACCGGGAGGAAGCCCCACCCATCCCTCACATTGGAATGTTGTGTGTTCTACATGAGATTGTGGAACCCAACGGTCGGGGGTGTATAACTCCTGACTACTGTTGTCTCATTGGACGCAGTCCAAAAATATAAAAAAAAAACTGCATGCGTAAGCCATCCGAAGTCGGCGAAAATGTGGATTGTTTGAATGTGGAGTGGGGACTCCCTATTCTTAATTAGAGAGCGTATGTCGGTACCCTAATGAGTCTAACCACCAACAGACAAAACATGTGCCCTCCAATGTGAAGAATGGGTCGGGATCCTTCCAGTCAAGCAACTAACAGAATGCCCATTTTGGCGAAGAGGCAGGTTGTTGTGTGTTCTACATGAGATTGTGAGACCCAATGGAAGGGGATGTAATGTATAACTCCTGGCTACTGTTGTCTCATTGGATGTAGTCCAAATACTTCAATAAACTGTATATATATATATATATATATATATATATATATATATATATATATATATATATATATATATATATATATATATATTCCCTTCCTATCTTTGCATTATATATAGAAATTTATATAATTTATTTTTTTAGATTCGTTTTGAAAACGGGAGGAGAATACTTCCCGAAACGTTAACATTCAAAAGTTTGTATTTATTTTGAAACATTTTTATATTTTTTAAAATTTTGTTCGTTAGGCAAATTTATCACAGAAAAGAATCACTGATAAATTTGTCTCCGTTTGGTTTTTTGTTTTTTTACCCAGTGATTCTTTATCTACATAAGAACAGATGTTTTTGATATTTTTTGAGTTTTACATCGTGACAAAAAAACCCAAAAAAAGAAAAAAAATATGAACACCCCACAATCATTCAGACATGTTGCACTCGTCCCTCTTTTTCTATTGATCTAAAACAAAAAAAGATGCTTTTTGTTTCTGACATATGCACAGGAAGGATAAACCAATAAAACAATGAAAAAGTATTAAATTAAAAGTTAAGTAAGCTTTTAAAACAGAATGTTCAAATTTTGTACTATTTTTTTTTCGACATTTTTATCCCAAAAAAGTAGTTTATTTACACGAAATATTTAAACTTTAGAACCATCCTTCTGATAATAATATAGAGAAAAGCCTCCCAAAATTTCAGCCAAATCGATAAATAACTTTTTGTTACAGAGTTCATCAGAGTTACAGAGTTCATATAACAGACGTTCAGCCTCTTCGAAAAGCTGGTTTTCTTCAACCTGCTGCTGTTTTCGGGTAGTACGAGCTGCTTTTATCTCGGAAAGACTCCTCCGGTTATCTTGTTACTCGCGCCTCATTGATGGTTTCGGCAAAAACTTTGGCATAGGTGCCAATAATTATGCTTGCACTATACACACAAATACACTTGTACTCGACTCGAAACTTTCTCCGTGTTTATCAGTGAATTAATTACCCTGATAATGTCTTTTTGTGGAATTTTTGCGTGCGATATTATATAAGAACATAAAAAAGATATGTTAAATAATATAAACAGCACGGCAAAGCCTACACATCGTATTAAAAGCAATCGTGTTATAGATATAAACAATGTTAAATTATTATTACAGAAAAGAAAAGTGAAAAATTAGACCTACCTGAAATATTGGAAATAAAAATATCCTTAAGAAATGGTCATATAATAACCACGAATGACTAGCTAAATTTCCAAAATACCCCGTTAATAGATAATATCGTATTGTAATTGAATAGTTCGGTTCGATATTTACAGCTCAGCTTCTAAGATTTGGATGCGCAGTAGCTTAAGGGCCTAACGCTTCAGGGCTCATTCAGAGCAGTGCATTCGTCGTGTTAACATCGGTTAAGTACTGTACATTCGCTGAACTCTTCGTCGTATGTGCGATAACTAACTTCACTATATGTGCGATAACTCCGTAAATATTTAAAATTTGTATCGTTCCTTTTGCCAGTATACTCTCGATATATACTACTTCCGAAATATGAAAACAAATCGAATGTTTTAAGTTTCTAAAGGGATTTCTCCCTTAATGTTATTTTGAATTGTTAATATTATTAACAATGATTATGTTCAATTTTCGTTCTCGTCAGATAAATATATGAACTATAGATGACGTTTTTATTTTATTTTGTTATATAGGTCCTATTACTGATATAGCTCCTCAGTAAGACCACTCAAAATAACCTGACATTTAGCAATAATAGGTGCTTCGATTATTAATGTCGATTTTACTAAAAGATGGCATTGTTAATACATTTGTCGGTATATGCTAATGAAGTCTATGTTATTTGAAGGGTAAACATACGCGAACAAAAGCCAGTTTGTTATTAATTATTATTGTGAAAAAACTTAGTTTTTCATAGCTTTGAATATGTCGAATTATTTACCAGAAAAAGAGGTTTTTGCAAGGAAATTTAACAACCTTGTTTTATTTGAAGAAAAAGGCTGGTGAAAGTTATAGATTGTTGGTTGAAGCTTATGGTGAACATGCTCTAACCCAAAAAAACTTGTGAATAATTTTTTAAATGCTTTAAAAGTGGTAATTTTGATATAAAAGACAAGGAGAGTCCAGCCGAGATAGTTTTAAGATGCCGATTTGCAAGCATAGTTACATGAAGACTCATCTCATACATTGAAACAATTGGCAAAAGCATTGAATATTGTCCAGTCCACCATTTCCGAAAGTTTACACGCATTGGGAAAGATTCAGAAGAAAAGAAAATTGGTTTCATATGAACTGAAGGAAAGTGACATTGAAACGTGGAAAATAATGAAATTTTGTTTGCCCGACAGAAAATAAAAGGTTTTTTGCATCGAGTTATGACAGATGATGTATAGTGGGTCTCTTTGACTACCTAAAATATAAAAAATCGTGGGTAAACCGGGAAGCAGTACGCAATATACATGGAAATAACGCTTTGCTGTGCATTTGGTGATATAGTAGGGGAACTTAACTGCTGAAACCTGGCGATCGATACCGACAAAATTTATAAAACTGAATCGAACATTGAAGGAAAAACGACTAGAATATGCCCAAAGACAATTTAAAGTCATTTTTCAACATAATAATTCTCAACAAGACCTAAAAAAAAACAATGAACGAAACATTCACGATCGATGATCGAATTTAAAAAGTTCGAAAATAGAATATATAACGATTACAATTATCTCCAACAATTATCCAACAATTAATTACAATTATCTCCAACCGCCATAGTTCCATAGTTCTGTACTCAAAATCAACATAATTTTGATGAATATTTTGTATCACTCCAATCGAGTCATAAATAATAACTAAATCGCCTTCAAATTGAATTAAAAAAAAAAGTATTTGTGCAATATTTATAATAAAATAAAAATACTTCCAAAATCATATTAATTGATTTAGCAATTTTGAAGTAAGATGATATATGGATCGATTGAAGACGATATTATAGGTAAAAGTGTAACGAAAACCGTTCCATTAGCTTCAAATTGAATTAAAATGGCACAACGTGACCTTTTTCTATCTTCTCTAAAAACAACAGATAAATGCATGTAAATTTGGAATGCCACACCTTATATCGATTTACTGTGTTCCAAAATGTGGAAAATTAGAAAAAGCATCAATATAACTCCAACAGGATATACACACGGGGCGTAAAGAAAAGAACTTTCATAAATTTAACCAATAATTCTTCACATCATTTGAAAGAAATAATTTCCTTACAACAAGGGTCACAAACCTAAGGCTTTATGCGAAAAAATTGCAGAATTGTTAAATCACCAACAGAAAAGCTATGATAGAAATTATCATTTTAAGCAAATATGCATAAATGCATATTTAGCAAATAATAATTGGTTATTAATTAACGAATAAACTACAAATAAACTAATAAACATTTTTAAAATAATTTTTATAATTAAGGATTGTCTCATACACCAGTCACAATAGAGATGGCAAAGTTGCTTTGGCTAACTGATATGATCCCCACGATAAAGATTATTTCAATGTATTTTAGTGTGTAAACTTAAGTTCCATTTAAATCCCAAATTGTATTCGTTACGCGAATATCACGATATGCTTCTTATTTAGTGAGAAACTGCTGCCAACCGGATAAGAAACATACCACGATTTTTTCAACGTGTTGGGGAAAATATGTTGAAAAGTTGCCAGGGTTGCGTAGATCGCGGGCATTTTGAACAATTAATTTTTAAAACAAGTGATTAGTTATACAAGTGACATGGATGGTTTAAAACGTGTTAAGGTTTAAAATATCAGTGATAATCATTTTAACTTGGACATTAAATGACAATAACGTGTAAGTTTTCTTTTTTTTAACAGTACAAACCAAATTTATGCTAAAATGTATGGATTAAATGGTTCTAAAAATAATACATTTTCTTTTCAAATAGTTCTTAAAGTTCTTTGGTTAAATTGACGGAAGTAAAATGTTTTTGAAAATTTCTCTTAAGTGAGAAAAGTGCATTTTTTATCTGTAAAAAAAGGTGAATATAACACTGTACCAAACTTTTTTATCTCTTTTATAGTCTTGAATGCATTTCGAACATATCTTGCATATGGAAAAAAAATCATGTCATTTCAAAATGGCCACGATGTGCGTAAGTTGGGACAGTAGAGGCAGTTGATGAGAAGAACAGCGGAGCATTATTCTAATAGGTGTTGCGATACTTGAAAGTGAAGAGCCATCAACTTCAAGTGCAACACAATAATTATTGTCACGTTCGTCAAGTCTTTCTTCAGTTTTGTCTAGAGTTGGACCAGTTATATCAGCAACACCTTGGAAAAAGTCCCACCGCGGGCGTAAGCCAGTGAAAAGTACCATTCTCACGTCAACAGAAAATGTTGGTGTGCTCAAAGAAAAGCGAAAAAAGAAGGAAGACAGTGCAAGGAAGCAACGACAATCAACACAAGAAACGTCAGTCAAATAGCGAAGCCATACCAATGCGAAAGTCATCATTAGATGTTGATTTTGGTATGATTTGCATCAGAAATTTGCCAACCAAATTAACTCGCAACAATTCCATTGAATGTAACAGTTGCCAGGGACCATTTCATATGAAATGCGTAAATATGACTCGCCAGGTTACATATTTTTGGCCAAAGTTCACGTGTTCACAAAATAGGCAATAACTTTTTATTTTTAAAGCTACGAAATAATTTTCTTCGGCAAAAGTCTAGCCAACAACATTACCTTTCCAACGATATATAGAATTCCGAGAAAAATGTATGTAGTCGAATGCTATCGTCAAAAAAGGAAACTTTGGTATCAGTATTTTTGACTTCCGCCAGGTAAGTTTCATATTATTTCGCTTATTAAATTTAAAATTATAACATATTCTGTAATTGTTGTTAAGAAAGTTATTAAAAACTTTTAGAGATAAAATAAATTTGATTATAGTGGTAAACCTGCAAAACATAAACAACCAAATTTATGTTTACAAATAGTTCTCATAAAGTGACAGTATAGTCCAAATTTAGTTCTTAATATATCGTCAACTGAGTATTCCAGTTCCATATTCCAAGCCCAAAAGAGATAAACTGAAGAAAACCAGATCTGAAAGTTTAGGTTAGCATAATGTTATTATTATACAATATTTTATTTTTTCCTAGTATTAAACATTAACCACATACAGTTTAAAGAAAATTATTACAGATTAAGAAAAAAATATTTCTTGTTCTTCGAGATATTTGAAAATTTAGTTTGAACTTTGCGGTAATGAAAATAAAAAATTAACAAAAAATTCCATTTTCATTTCATACAAAAAAACTCTTACTTCAAAAGAGAATTCATATACATCTTATCTTGTTCCGGCAAACATCTTAACATAGAAGCAATGTGGTTTTTTTTGCTTGGACCATAACACGTTTTTGCGATATTGGACTGATTTTTTTATCTAATAATTTCTTTATCTAGTTATGTTTTTAGCTTTTAACTCCTTCTGAAGGTGTACTATTTCAATTTTATCTACAAAATTATTTCTATAAGATACATATTGCAATAAAGTCGATTGTACTTGAATATGCTTTACTTGGGAATATGTTTTCCATTTGAATCAAAACCAGTTTCTCCTTAATCGTCTTAAGAGATCTAATCAATGATACATGGCTATAAATTTCGGAGTATCTAAGTTTTCGTTGAATCAAGCTATGGATAGAGTCCACATTTTGGATGTTTTCATAACCATCTTCGGAAAATTTTTGTTCAATCGATATTATTTGTGGCTGATGCTTACTGAAATAAGCTAAAGAAAATGATATAATGCTGTTCCGATTTTCAGATTATAAGGTAAGTGACTCCTTTATCAGCCAGTTTTTTTTAAATTAAGATTTTAAATATAAAAAACCAATATACGTATAAGACTGTGATATAGTCTTGAAGTTTATACATTTAGCTTCAAATACAAAAAAAATAATTCCAAATTTATTCATTAGAAATTAAATAATAAAGGAAAATAGCTCTAATTCCTGATATTCCCTCTATTGGCCTACCTGTCCCCTCTATCGGTCTAGCTATGTCCCCCTTATCGGCCACCTTTTTTAGAAAATCCATAAATAAAAACGTAAATAAATATAAGCGTAAATTTATGTAAAAAAAGTGGATTATTATTATTGGAAAAGACAATATAAAATTAAAAAATAAATATTCTTAATTTTTTTTATTTTCACAATAGTTTTTTTTTTCTTTCATTTTTTTTGTTCCTTCTTTTCAGCTATTTTTCTTGTTTGCTCTTCAGCAGCTAATAATCGTTTTTGTTTTTTTTCTTCTGCGGCTAATTTTTTCGCAGTTACAGCTTCTTTTCTTCTATTTTTTCTCTGCTCTATATCTCGAATTTTTTAATTTTTTTCCTGTTCATTAAAGCGCTTCCATCGTAAGGAAGAAATTACGAAAGGCGCATAAATTTAAAAATATCTGGCATTCCTCACCAATTCAGTCACACAAATACTTCAGAAATGGAATTAAGTTTATACAAATTCAGGCTAAAACGAGAAAACGTATTTTAAATGTTCTTCGAATTACGCGATATAGTTAAACCCAGGCGGGGAAAATATACTGAGTTGCAATACAATAATTTTCACATAATAGGGTTATCAACAATTTCCTCCTCATTTCCAGCGATAATACGTTTGTGTTGGATTAAAGCAATTTTAAATTTATGTAACACTATTAGTACTGGATGTGGAATCTTTGTATTCGCCGAACGCGCGTTTTGCTAACCATATTGGCGTCATCAGGAGATCATTAAAACCATCAGTTTTACCTCAATGTACTGTTTTTAAGGTACTGATTGTTTGTATTTCTATGTCCACTAGTATGTTTGTGTTCATTTGTCCTTTGTCTGTTGTAATCCTAACATCTTTATTTAAATCTAAGGGAATTTGTTAATCTAAGCAGCTCTGTTTTAATTAATGAAATCGTCCTAAATTTCGGGAGCATTTGTTTGAAGATAAAACTGCTAATTGTAGTGACACTTTAAATATTTTACACTTTGCTTTACAAAGAACCGCATGAATGGGGGGTCGAATTTAATTATTACCTTACCTTGTTCGTTTTCAGTCAAATGGACGGTTCTAGAGTAAAAAAATTAATTTGCTCCGACTATCCTTCTATTGGATTAAGTGATAATGCTGCTTTTACGTAAATTGGGCATTAAATTAATGTAAAATGTACTGAATAATGTAATTAAGTACACTGCCACTAGCGTTTTATGTCAATACAACAATATATTAAGTAATGAAAGATTGATAGTGACAATAATTGAATTGTTGTTACCATGGTAAAGTATAGTTTGATTTCTAGGAAAATAAAAGCTTGAATTTAAAGGTTTCCAGTCCAGTTGAACGATAGCTCTTGATTATTTTGATTATTATCATCATCAAAAATGATGATAATAAAATCAAAAAGTGATCACCAAAAACTTCGTGATGATGATAAATTTAGAATTATAACCGCATAAGCTTCTATGGACTTTACTTCGGCTTATTTAGTCAGGTTTTTGGGATAGTCCTTTCGGCTCTTACTCGTTTCTATTCAAATTTCCCTGAAGGGGTACTTTTGTTTTTGGGGTCTCTGGCTGACCCAGGGTATCTATGGACATTTAGCGCCATAAGAAAAATATAGAACTTACCTAATTGCAAAGTACTACTATGATCAAAAAGTTAAACACATAATATTTATTAATCCAAATTCATGGATTCCAGGAAGATGAATTATAAGAGCCTCTTTCTTCATTGAAGGGAAAAAGGCAATACAATTAATACAGACAATACATAATTTTATCAACTGCAAAGTCAAATCATCAGATCATTAGACATTAGATTTCATCACATATATTAAAAGTAAAGCTTAAAAGTAAAATTAAAGGCATACTTTTTTCTATGAGTGTTATAAAAATTTAGAGTAGTAGTTGATGGATTGTTTGATTCAAAAATAGAGAAAAAATATTTATTAATATCGTCGACATTTAAAAACTGCAGATACTCTGATTATTTAAATATCTGAAATAAGACACTTTTTCTTTACGAATAGCACCTTTTGTAAATTTTCTAATATATTTCTAATACTCCCAGCAATCAGGTCTCCGAATTTGTTTCTAATAAGATAAGGCTTTATATATTTGCTTCAAAATTGCTTTATGCTAGGTGGTAGCCGCCAAGGAGCACCTGTCTTGGAAATAAATACTTTTTTTTCCGGAGCATATCTGTTGAATAATGATAAAATGCTGGAAGCAAGGAAACCAACTTTTTTATCAATATCTGCAACTCGAAAAATACACTCCAAGATATCTTATACAAATGTACATTAAATTCAATCATGTTAAAATTCCTGAAATCCCGAAAAACAACGAATTAATGAAAAAATGGCTCTTTTTGAAATTGAATGCAAAGCTCACAGAAAACCATATGATGGTCTGATATGTGGCCAACATTTTTTGTTCCAATACACTTATATATCTACGGAGTACTTACAAAAATGGAATCAATCGTTGTCTCTGAATGGTTGGTAATACGTGTAGGCTCATTGATCAGTTGCTCAAGTCTATAAGAATCCAAACACATGCTAACTTTGTTGTTGTAATTAAAAAAGTTAACGTTCATATCACCGATAAGCAATATGTTGTTATAAGAGGGCGTATGGACCATAGGTGGACGATAAATAACAGCTAGTACCAATATGATATGCCCTAAAGAAACTTCACTCACTCTCTGCTCATGTAAATCCTCAGCAAATTAAAGTATTTCACATTTATAGTCGCTCGTCATAAAAACTCTCACGCCGCCTCCACGGTCATCTCTATCCTTGCGATAAAATCTAAACTTAGGTATGTTTATGGAATCATTTATAATATTTGACGATAGCCATAGCCATGTTCAGTTACAGCCAAAATGTCAAAGAGCTTGTTTATAATCAGATCAAATTACCAATTTTTATTGAAGCAAAATCATTCACCATAATTATTTTTTGCCCTTAAAACTTGATTCATAATGTAAGTAAATTGGACATGTTTTACTACTTGCAGAGTGACTTGCAAAAAGACATCAGAAAAGCATCAGATTCCTATGAATTCATCCTATGATCACCGGAACTCTTAAGACAACTTAGTTTTGCTTTACATTCTTTCTCAAAATGGTCAAATGCACAACATTTATAACATTTTATATGGCGCAAATAATCAGAGACAGCAGATCATTGCCACCCTATATACAAAAATTATATTGTAAGTGTAAACTTCTACAACTAAATGAGTTTTGTTGGGAAACTTCAAATTTTCACTTTGAATCAACATGACTTGAAAATGTAGGCTAATCAAAATGGATCCAAACTTAAACGTTGTAAATACCACCGGAATTACTAATTTGTAAATAAACATTAGTAATCTAACATAAACTTTTGTTTGCAAGATAGATTTGTGGTATAAACATATAACCGAATACTTTCCAGCTATATGGAATGGTTTCAAGATCTTGTAATCCAATTCAGACTACTTGAACAAAAAATCCAGAATTTACAATTCAAAATTGAACATAATTCCTACACAAATACTACATATTTCCAGTTTAAAAGGACTGTCTCTAAAATAGAATCGTAATTGATACTTGGTTTAAATTTCTAAAGCATCCGGATAAAATCAAAGCGACATTATTGGCAAATTCTGAATATACGAACTCGTCAAATAACTGTGGAAATTCGAACGTTTCCTGACCTCGTTGGAGCTTGAAAGAGATCCAACAGACAATGGGACGCTACGGAGGTTATTATGAATATATTGGGTCGATAAGTTAAGTTAAAAATAAAGAATTGTTTGTTTGGCTTCTTTTCTGCATAAAAATTATTTTTAGGAATATTCACTTTCGTTGAAATATATGAACTTTTAAAAAATCTTACTAGGAAAGAGATATTGATATTAAGATTCGATTTGTTGTGAGGTTGTTTCAAAATAAAATCAATAAAATATATGCAAATAACTCATTAGCACTCGTTCCATAGAGATTGAACATCGGATATGTCTTCTCTTAAACACCATTCCCTCCTATGAAGGAAGCTAAGTAAGCCATTTTAATGGCGTTCATTTAGAACATAATATATTCCACAGTATTTTAAAACCAAAAATTATGTTTTAAACAGTTTTTGTTTTATTTAATAAATACTTACTTCATTTTTGGCCACTAGGTTTTATAATATACGAACCTCCTGTGAATATAACCTAAAAAATCATTTCCAGACGTGATGTTTTTCGAATAGCAACATTTGAGGCATTGTCATCGTTTTGCCTTTCAAATAAAAAAAAAATACCGCAGAAGCTCAGAACACGATTTAGAGGGATAATGTTGCTGTTGTACAGTAAGAAGTGGTTCCAGCAATTATGTACTGAAAATTTAATATTACATGATGCGAAACGCCCAGGATAATTAAAAAAAGTTGAAGATAATGAATTGGAAGCACTGCTGGAAGAAACTCCTTGTGCACTGCTAGAACTCGGACAATAACTCGGAGTAATACCACAAGACATTTTTAAAGGTTTACACAAGCTAGGGAAAATTAAAATTAGATTTAGTATTCAGTATTGGTATCCAGTATTAGTATTCAGTGTTCGTATTCAGTATTAGTATTCAGTATTAGTATCAAGTATTAGTATTCAGTATTGGCATTCAGTATTCTGTATTTGTATTCAGTATTAGTATTCAGTATTAGTATTTAATATTAGTATTCGGTATTAGTATTCGGTATTAGTATTCAGTATAAGCATTCAGTATTAGTATTCAATATTAGTATTCGGTATTGGTATTCAGTATTAGTATTTAGTATTACTATTCAGTATTCAGTATTCAGTATAACTATTTAGTATTCAGTATTCAGTATTCAGTAATTGTATTCAGTATTCTGTATTTGTATTCAGTATTAGTATTCAGTATTAGTATTTAATATTAGTATTCGGTATTAGTATTCGGTATTAGTATTCAGTATAAGCATTCAGTATTAGTATTCAATATTAGTATTCGGTATTGGTATTCAGTATTAGTATTTAGTATTACTATTCAGTATTCAGTATTCAGTATAACTATTTAGTATTCAGTATTCAGTATTCAGTAATTGTATTCAGTATTCAGTATTCAGTATTCAATATTTGTATTCAGTATTAGTTCAAGCTACTCTTGAGATAACCCTAACAAGCAAAATCTATGATGACAGTTTGAAACATTAAACAACTACAAGTTTATCATTTAAAATCCTAGTAAAACGAGATTCGTTGGGTCCCTTATAAACTCACAGCTGAGAATAAGAATAGGTACTTTGATGTTATTGTGTCCTTACTATAGGGATTTAAGAAAAAAAAAATCTGCATGCAATTGCGACCCATGACGAACACTGGATCTACTACAATAATTCAAAGAAGCGCAATTACAGCTTAATCGTGATAAAACAACAATACAACCTATTACAAAACAAAATATTCACGCCAAATAGGTGTTGTGTATATGGTGGGATCACCTGATCATCTGGAAATAATCAGTCAGAGTTGTGCTGATAGATTTTATCCCAACTCGGTGTATTCTCCAGACTTGACCCTCTCGGATATCCATTTCTTCGATTCCCTGGAACATCACAAGATTGATAGCCACTTTAGATCTCTTGAGGATGTCCAAAACAGTCTCAGTGATTTTATCACCATTTTTTTTCGATCTTGGAGTTCATACTTGTCTGAAAGTGACTGAAATTACTCTTTTTGATAAGCAAGTGTCAAGAATAGTTTAAAAAAAGGCAAGAGTTAAGTTGAAGACCCAAGGAATTTGAACATTATACCGTTTCTATAGATTAATCTTTTACAATTAAATATTAAAAATTAATTTTCAAATTGAAATAAAAATTGTAATGAAAATATGTACTAAAATAATTCAGGTTTTTGAACTTTCAGTCACTTGATTGAGTAAAAAACCAGATATTATACGAAATCTTACTTTCTGGTATTACATTTTCTTGATTTCTTCATATAAGATCTATTTTAACAAATTTTAATTAAAATATATTTTTAAATAAATTAAACATAGTCCAGAATATAGCCCAGGGAGTCATTTTGAGAAAGAATCTCACATTCCATACTGTTGATTTATACCACATTAAAATCACATTGAAATATAGTGTAAACACTCTGAATTGTAAATGGTTGTATTGATGACCAGCTATGATATTTTTTTCCAACTCTCAACACAAGTTTACTTTATGAGAGTTGGCTTTATAACAATTTAATTGTGCTATAAGGAGAATTTTTAATTGCAAATTGCAATGTATTTATTATAGAGTCTATTTTTTGTATATTGTTGCATTGAATACCATCAGTTGTTATAGGCGAAATAAACGTATTTATTTATTTATTTATTTATTTATTTAATCTACTTTTGTAAATTTACATTACTTATAAAACTTACTTTTCGTACATTATTTATGAAAGCATATGTTCGATTAAAGGGATTATCGGTTATAATAATTTAGGAAAATGGCAGTAATTAGGCTTAATAGAAGATATAATGTTCATCGATTTATAACAATATGAATAGGACTAATTGATAGTAACGCTTAGCAACCATACATTAATTACATGTTTTATGAAAATGACTTGTTCATTAGATTTAACAGTAATGATTTATTTGCAATCTGTGATATATTAGATCCTGACAGCTGAAGCTTCAAAGTTGTGTTTGGAGCAGTAAATACGAGGATTTATTGATAGATTTCATAGAATGGAAATCATTATATTCACACTCCCGAAATTGAGTGCTAACTTACTTTTTGGCTGAGGTTATATTACTCACTTTAAATTAATTTAAATGATATACACATATGTCGAAAAGTTTGGAATATTCAAACATTTCACTTATTTATTCATATTAAGTTTTTCTTTTACTCGTTTACGCAATCATCATTTTATTACAACTCTTACTACTATCAAATAAAACTCTATACTTAATATCCAATGTGTGTAAAATTGACTTATTATTTTGAAGTCAAAAAATATAATGTACCAATTGCCTTCAAACGTAATTTAAAAATAAATGAACAACTTTTAATAAAACTAATAACCCGTAGTTCCTCCATGGGTCTGTATGCATGTCTGTAGGTGATTTGGCATGCTGTCGATTAAATTATTAATTTGGGCTTGTTGAATTCTTTCCTATTCTTCACGAGCAGCATCATTTATTTCTCACAGGGTAAAAGAAGGATTGTTTCGTTTCTTGATGCGTGTTTCAGAATGTCCTAAGCATGTTCAATGACATGCATATCAAGGGAATTTTCTGCCTACCCTAACTTGGTTATCCCCTCCTCTTCAAGAAAATTTTCTACTGTTGCTGTTCTATAAGGAGGTGTGTTGTCATCCATGAAGACAAATCCGTCGCCTAGTGCGCCTCGGAACAGACGCACAACAGGGTTTAAAACTTCTTCGATGTACATAGCACCAGTGATTTTTCTCTTCAGGACCAGTAGAGATGTCCATGTACCCCTCATAATACACCCCTCCTACCTTCAAATGGGATACGTGGTTGAGCTGTTTCCAGTCAGGCTTGTCGACCTGGAGTTATCCAGACTAATGATCTTCGAGAATTAGAAACCAAGCCAATTCTCGTCTCATCGAAAAACATCATGCTATTCCAGATAAGACTATCATCCATCATTTCTCAAACCCATTGCAACCTTCCTTTTCTTTGAATGGTTAGTTTGGGAACACGCAAAAGTCTTCTGCAATGCAAATTTATGGCTATCAATTTGCGTGTTATCGTTTGTCATAGAACATTTACCCCTTCAAATCTAATAAGCTCCCTTGATATACTACTTGTAGATTCCAGATGATTTTTTCGAGCTGTCACTGATAGATTATGGGGCGATACTTTACATCATTTGTTTCTTGGAATTTTTTATGAAATTTCGATACATCCCTTTGGGAAATACCTACAATTACCGCTATAAGTTTGATTAAAGCCCTGTTGTAACAAAGTAACTACTCTTGATCTGTTAAAATGAGATATCATGTTTCTAGGCATTTTTAAACGGATTGATTGAAAATTGAAAAAGAACTGAAATAATGTTTAAATACCAGTGTCAACGGAATGGGCAAAAATCAAAAAAACCTTTGTTATCAGCAAAACAATGCTTTTGTTATTTTCATTTAAAAAGGGTCTAAATAAATATCCATCGGAATTTTTAGAGTATCATAGGCGTAGATATCCTGTTTGTAAATATTCCAAACTTTTGGACATATATCTATACACAGTATGTCGGAAAAATAACGGAACTTTTTAAATTAAAAAAATAAACATTTGATTATTTTGCCAAATCTTTTTCTATTCAGAATACATCGTTTCTGCATCAATACACTATTCGGCACCTTTAACTTAATTGTAACAGGCATCAGTTTCTGTTGAGCTTCGATTAGTGTTTATACTGACTTATTATGGTTATTTTAATATTCCTAAATGCAAAAAATATTCTAGTGACTTTAATAAAGCGGTAATAAATACCCTAAATCAAGAAATCACGCAGACAGAAGTTGCTTATACTTTTAACGTGTCTCGGCAGTTGGAAAACTATTGAAAATAAGTTTTGAAATGGTCATCTGAAAGAAACTAGTTGCAATGTAGATCTAACACCTGTCAAACGACGCTTAGCAACCTTTGGTTTACATGGCCGTAGATCAACGAATATATATATATATATATACGTATATATATATATATATATATATATATATATATATATATATATATATATATATATATATATATATGTATATGTCGATCTACTGCAGGATGAAGGCCTCTTCAGCACGCTTCCAACTTTCACCGGCCTGGGCTTTCCTCTGCCACTCTGGTCCAATATACTTAACGATGTCATCAATCCATCGTGCTTTTGGTCTTCTTCGCGGACGTTTGCGATCAAGCGGCATCCACTCCAGGATTGCCTTGGTTCATCTGTCATCCCATTGCTTCGTTATATGGCCTGCCCATCTCAATTTCAATTGCTTTACTCTTCCAATGATGTCACAGACTATCGTTTGTTCCTTGGCGCAGGACTTTCTGTGTCGTCTTGTAATGCCAAGCATACATCTTTCCATTCCCCTTTGTGTCGTATGTCATAACATAATTGTCATAATTTCTTTTCAGGCAAAGTGGGAGTCTGCTCTTAAACACAATGTTGAACCTATCAAATGCCTGCCAGCCATATTTAACACGCCGTTCCACCTCCCGGGAGGTATTCCCCTCCAATGAAATCGTCTGCCCAAGATTTATAAAGCTGTCCACAATCCCCAAATTCCTTCCTAAAACTGAAATTCTTCTGTCCTAAGCGAAGTTATTGAACATAACCTGACTCTTTTTCAGATATATTTTCAAGCCAGCTCTTTGCAGTTCTTGTATAAGTCTTTGCAGCTCCTCTGGGTCTTGTGAAAGGAGAACGATATCATCTGCAAACCTAAGATGGTTTAAGTTTGCATCATTGATCTTTACAGCATCCTGTTCCCAATCCAGTTTACGGAATACTTCTTCAAGGCCAGCCGAGAAAAGAATAGGTGATATTGCGTCACCCTGCCGTTCACCTCGTTTTCCATTAATTCTCTTCAAGATCATCAAGGTGAATTGTGGCTGTAGCTCCATATATCGCTCCTAATAAGTTTACATATGCTTGATCTAACTCTTGGCTAAGCAATACATCCATCATTACATGCTTTGAGATGGAGTCAAATGGTTTTTCATAGTCGATAAAAGCCAAACACAGTAGCATGGTAATTTCTGATAGCAGGCTTATTGGACGGTAGTTTTTTAAATCTTCCTGTGCTCCCTTTTTATGTAAAACGATCACTTCTGCATTTTTCTATAAGTCAGGTACTTTTATTCTTTGAGGCATTTTGAGTATAATTTTGCCAGTGTTTTATGTAACGTCCGACCTCCAGCTTTTAGCATTTCGACAGCTACACTGTCCTTTCCTGGAGCCTTGCCGTTTTTCATCGATTCTATAGCGTTTGTTACTTCTTCCACTAGGATATCTGGCATTTTTTTTTCCGTGGGTATTCTTGTCTTTGATTGGTTCTGGTCTTCCTATAACTGGGAATAAAATTTTCTGACAATATTTGAGGGACAATATATAAGGTGCATAAGCTTAAATATATATATATATATATATATATATATATATATATATATATATATATATATATATATATATATATGTATATATATATATATATATATATATATATATATATATATATATATATATATATATATATATATATACCATTTGTTGTATTACATACCATGTTCATTTACATAACTGTGGTTTCTGGGTAATTCTGGTGATTAAATTCTTTACATGACATATTTCGCTTCTACGATTATTCTTTGAAAGTTATCATCTCTCTAAAATTATGCTGTTTTCAGAAAATAGCATCATGATGTGTTTTCAATATATATTTCGCAAAAAGTTTTTATGTAAAAACATGGCATGAGTATATTTTATATATAAAGTTACAAAAAGAAATAAAAAAACATTATCATGTATCTTATTTTGTTTCAATCATCTTTTATTTTGGACAAGCTTTACATATCGTCTTAAAATATTGAGATAATTTCTTTTAGCTTGTAATTTGGTTATATTGACGAAATTTATATCCTAAGAAAAAATTAAATTAATGAAAAATATATACAAAAGAGTGTATTGGCAGATAAGAGACGCATATTTTGTAATAAATTTTACTAGCCATTTTATATTTCCTGCAGCTTTAATCTTGGAAGACAAATATATATATATATATATATATATATATATATATATATATATATATATATATATATACATAGGACAGTCATACCAACTAAAAAAACAAATACTTGTATCGATACTTAAGAATGCGAATTTTTCAAACAAAAGTCTTCGATAGTTCGATATTATTTTCGATGATGCCTCTTATTCGAACTCAAACACAAAGTTAATTATTCTTTTCCCACTTTTCATTATGTATTATGTTATTTCATACTTATAATATAATTTCATACATAATGTAATATATTGTCAAGTAATATTTAAACAACTACTTGGAACTACAACACGTGTATCTTTTTTTTGACAAAGGGGGATTAAAAGTAAACAATAGCCAAATTTATTTCCACTTCCGGCTTTAACTCAGCATTATCTCAAGTTGTGTTCTTTGTAAATTACGAAAAGTTTCTTTTTCCCTTACTCTACAAAGACATTTTCATTTGCCATTAAACCTGAATAAAAGAAGCACTGCTTCAGAGAAGAGTTCGCTGTTAAGGAAATACAACACTTTTGAATGCCTTTTATAGAACGTAAACGCATCAAAAATCAGAAAAGAGAGGAAAAGAGCGGCCAAATATTTCTGATGGCCTTTATCGTTAATTGTAAAGTTGTGGATCTATTTAAAATTTTAATTTATTCTACAATTTACTGTTAATTATTTTCACTGTAATCTGTTAGCTTGAACAATAAGATGGAAGTTCACGAATTATTGTTCGTAATATAAAAAATTGCGCTTGCAGCACCATACACGTGATTGAAGTGAAACTTCTCAAATTTATGTGTAGCGTCTGACGCGTACGTCGATAACGCGCGCATGCGGGATACTATCTTATACTATCGCTTTGTATCGTTGTGTATACGTCGCCCTTTTTTGCTCCACTCCCGTAGCGTCGGAATGCATAGCTCTTTCTCCTTCTCTCTATGTTATATCTTTCTTCTCTTTCATGTAACGAAATGTGCTTAAACGTGACGCATCCTTGAAATTTCACTCTCAATTCTCGTCCAATTGTCGATTATGAATCGCCGCCTAAGAACTCTCACTTCAAAAATATTCAGGACGTTTCAAGTGATTCTGGTTTATTGATGACCGAGGATCAGCCATCTCTGTCATATATCTAATCTCAAATATATTGATGTCCAGGCTATATTTTATTGTAATTCAGAAAATCCCATTTATTCTAGTTACATCAACGATTGCTTATGCAAAATTACCTTTATTTCATGGAAATTGCTTGTTTTATGACCTAAACAATACTTGCATAATGCTGAATGGCTTCTAAAATTGCTTGTTCAAATGTGGTAATAAAAGATTTTGTACCGTACTGAGGGTGATTGCATTCCGAGGTTAAACCTGCAGGATATATAAAATAGCTAGTTTTATTTACTACAAAATATGTGTCTCATGTCTACCAATACAAACTTTTAATATATTTATTTTCAATAGTTATAATATTGTTATTAATTCATATATTTGAAAGTTTTTCATTAATTTCATTTTACCTTTGGGTATAAATTTAGTTAATTTAACTGAAACAACCAAATTACAATACGAGTACGAGCCCCAACTATCACTTTAACTGGAAGGCATAAGTTTCGTCTCTTGATATTCAGACTCCTCAGGGTACGGATATATGTTCTCTCATCATTAGGGAGCCCCTATGCATAGTCAACAACCTATGTTTTCGCCGACTTTTCATCGGATGGCCTATATATGCAGTGTTAGATTTCCTCGGACTATATCGAATAAGACAACAGTAGCTGAGTGTCATTATACACCCAACTGTTGCGTTCCACAGTCTCATGTAGAACACACAACAACCTGCGTCTCCTTCTAAATGAGCATTTTTATTGGTTGCTTGACTGGGGCCGAACCCCACCCATCCCTTCAACTGGAGGGCATATCTTTCGTCTCTTAATGTTCAGACTCCTCAGGGTACCGACATATGTTCTCTCATCAAGAATAAGGAAACCCTATCATTGGACGCAGTCTAAGGAAATCTAACACTGCATATATACGCCATTCAACGGAAAGTCAGCGAAAACATATAACCTATTTATTGGAGAAAGAAACTAAACCCAAACATATTCACGCATATTGCACGTGATCGTTACAGGACCGCACTTTTTTTGGGCGGGGTATAGCTAATATCGACAACTTCATCGGCTCTGTCCGTATCAAACATTTTATGGAAATTAAATACAATTATTAATAAATCGAATGCAACTCAATAAATGAAAAAACTCACGGCAGTGTATGAGTTACTGCTGCCAACCCTGTGTTTCTGTCGAACGGCAACCTGCAGATCGTCTGGGTTTTCATTGGTGGTGTAAATCGGCTCGACCGATTCTCGTTTCTGGCTAAAATATCACGTGTTGATCACGCGTTGATCATTGTCTTTTTGTCGACTGTCTTTCTTCGGTAAATAGACTTTAGGTTGTTGACTGTGGATAGGGTCCCCCTATTTTTTATGAGAAAACATATGTCGGTACTCTGGGGGGTATCGATGGGTATCGGTCCGCTCGTTCTGTGAAGGATCACGGCGTTTCATTTACGACATGTCATGATATTGAAGTTTCGATGTCGTAAATGAATTTGTAAAATTTGTATAGCATCCTACATAAAATCAAAGGAAAAGCTAAGGAAAAATCGGGGTGGCTCCAAATCAGAAAAACTTTACATCTGCATCATCAAAACCGTACGTCATCTCTATTATCAATATTGGAGCCTCCTAGTTGTTCTCGAAAGCTCGATTTCCTTGAATCCGAAAACATTTTTCCATGTGGTGACTTGATGCACTGGTCAGACAATGTCCAAAAAGATTATATCATTTATAAAACAACTATATGAAAATGTTCACTGTTATATACTTGTGAAAGTTAAATCAATGGCAATATACCAATAATATTTGGGATTTTTCGAAGATGCGTGTTGTCCTTCTATTGTTTTCTATTATTTAGTGATGTTATGATGCACGCAATCCGGTTCAAGGGCAACCAAAAAAACTTAGTTATGCTGCTGATAGTATATATATATATATATATATATATATATATATATATATATATATATATATATATATATATATATATATATATATATATATATATACATTTAGTGATTGATTGGCTTTTTTTAGATTAATACGTTGGTTATTGGAATTTCTATAATCAAGCAGTTCTGATGATTTCAATAATTCGTTAGTGTTGCCAAAATAAAATTTGTATTTTCTGTTTTATGGTAAATATATTTGAAAGACCATAACAAATATGTTTCTTCTACACAACTCCTACCAAAAAAATATTTTGTATGAAACAAAAAATACAGCAACATTTTTAAATGTTTATTATGAAATATATTCAGCATCTACTTCAATAAGCTTCCTGTTTGTTTAGTAGACAGTCGATTTACGGGCAAAAAAACGCTGGTTCTTGGTGGTAATCCACGCTTTCACATTGGCCACCAACTCATCGACTTTGCCCGTCTACCAATATTATCAGCGAATGGTTGACGTGTTTGTCCGTGGGAGCTTTGATAGGAGAGTGAGGAAAATTAAGAAGCAGATCGCTTTCCTTATTCGCAATGGATTCAAACTACACGATTATCGACATGCGGACCTGCGTTATGACGAATACAATCTGGTTCTTTTTACGCAGTCTTTTGATACGGTCGGCTTTATTTTTGTTGGAGAACTGCTGAGGAACCCATCCAGCTAATTTTCATACCTTATCGAGCCTCTTGAGGAGGCAAACGACCGTGGATTGTTCGTCATTGAAATCTGGAACTAATTTTCGGGTTGCCAAGCTTTCGTCTTCTTCCACGACTACCAAAAATGTCTGATTGCCCAAATCCGATAGTCGGCCAAGTTTTTTCGACTGATTTTTTTCAGGTTTTCGACCAGATTTTCCTGATTTGTCCTCTGAACTGATCTTACCATTTACAGCGTGTAAACCATTGCTCATTAAAATATATTTTATTCCATATTCTACATACTTTTATATCCTTTTCTACATAATTTCCATTTTTGTTCAAACATTTGCCATACCTCTCAACAAGTTTTTGAATTCTGACGTCAAATAAATCTACCGCCTGTGCCCAATCCATAACTGCAGATTTAATTTCTTCATCGTTGTTGAACCGTTGACCACCAAAGAACTCCTTTACGTACCGAAAAGTGAAAATCACTGGGTGCAAGGTCTGGACTATAAGGTGAATGATCCAGTTCTTCCTATCCAAAAGACCTGATTAGATCTTGTGTTTGTGCAGAAACATGTGGTCTTGGATTGTCACTTAGCAACATTATATCGAAAGACAGTAGGCCATGCCGCTTGTTTTGTATGGCAAGTCGGAGTTTTCTCAGGGTACTAATAATACGCATCAGAATTGAATCTTGTGTCTCTCGGAATAAAATCCATTAACAAATTTCCTTCCCTGCCCCGAAAGACAGTTGCCATAATCTTTCATGCTGAAATTGTCTGATTGGTTTTCACTCTGATTGGCGACGATGTGTGTCGCCATTCCATTAACTGTTGATTGGACTCAGGAGCCATGTGAGATACTCAAGTTTCATCTCTTGTAACGATGTGGTTTAACAATACATCTCTTTCCAGATTATATCGAGTCAAAAACGGTAAAACACAGCCCAATCTTTTTGTTTTGTGATCGTCAGAAAACAGATATATTCCAAGATACCGAGAACACAATTTTCGATAAATTAGTTTCTTCGAGACAATGGTGTACAATGGTGTACATTCGCCGACTTCCCGTCGGATGGCGTATATATACAATGTCAGATTTGGTCAACCATTGGAACATTGGTTGTTGGCTGCGGATAGAGTCTCTCTATTCTTGATGGGGAGCATGTGTGGGTACCCTGACGAGTCTAAACATCAAGAGATGAAACATATGCCCTCCAGTTGAAGGGATGGGTGGGGCTCGACCGTTTTTTACATATGGGTGTTCCCTCAGCCACCAGCAGAATGTTAACAATATCTCCCGAGACTGTTTTTTGGGTTGGGAGACTGGTTGTTTTTGGGCTTACAACCATAATTAATCGGGTTTGTATCAACATCTGAGAACAATTATGGGAACCACCAGAGCTTGCGATCATTATTTCGATCTTTTTAGCGGATATGTGGAAGTATCATTTTATTCATGTCAGGATTTTGTTTCTTATTTTTGTATTTGTAAATTCTCTACTTCATATATATGAGAGTTTGAAGGTTATATTTATAAGTTCGCTAATTGCTTTATTAAATATCAGCCCATCTAACCTTATTGGTTAAATACCGATCAGGATATTCACATCTCAATTATAATAGACCGACCTTTATTTGTCCACCTACACAAATTTCCATTCTGTAACTAGCCAAGTAAATTTACCCAAGTACCTAAGTTTATAATGGTCGTTTTTATGGCGGTATTGGTGATTAATGGTGTCATGTAAAGTGTTCTTGCTATACACTTAACGAGTATAAATTGATCTTCATAAAACGGTGCTTAATTAAAACGTCTAGCTAAATTATCGTTTTCGTTTTATTTTTATTCATACATTAAGTTATATATAATTCATTTATAAAGTTCTTATAATGGATTCATTAAAAATACGTTTTTTTGTTAAAAAAGGAATATAACTTCAATGTCGGTATGTTAATTCAATGTCTGGAATAAACCTTTCGGGCATCGATGTATATAATAGTTTGCGTAAAGTCTATTTACCATACTACGGACCGTTAGGTATTTCGGTGCCCCAAGATATATGGAAGATTTTGAAGCAAAACATTGGTATTATTAATAATAATCACAAGTAATGTATGTCAATATTGTCACCATAATTTTGCGTTATGCACAGTGCGTCCAATAAGTATCAGTACTGGTACCGGAAAATGTGATTAAAATAAAATACCTCGCATTTTTTATGATTTATTATTTAAAGTATTCTCTCTCCCTTCGCTTCGAGACATTTGTTACATCGATTCAATAGTGATTCAAATGCGTGCTCCAGTTCATTTTGTGGAATAGCCTTCTAAGCACGCGTCGAAGCTATTTGGATGGTCTGAATGTCTTAAAAAAACACCCTTTCAACTTTAATTTCAACTTTGGGAACAAGAAGAAATCACACGGGGCTAAATCTAACGAATACGGCATGCGGTTGATCACACAGACTTGATTTCGGGCCAAAAATTGGCGCACAATTAACGATGTGTGACTTTTCGCATTAGCGTTTAACAAACTCCAGCTGTCCGGATCGCGATATTCTGGTCGAATGCGACGAAATATGTGCATCAATCATTTCAGGACTGACTTCTAAGTAGTACTGCCCAGTGACACGAAGTCATTTCTGCTCATCCACAAACGTGTGTAGAAGAAACTTTGCACACACTTTTATTTTACTCAAATCCTTGTAAAGAATGAGTCGAATCGTTTATTTGCCGATATGCAAAGCCTCTTCCAACATTTTAATTGAAGCTCTGCGGTCATTTGCTACAAAATCGCAAACTTTTTCGATCATTTCAGGAGTGCGAACTGAAATTGGTCTTCCATCACGTTTTTCATCCTCTAGCGACACTCTGCTATCCAAAAACGTTTATACCACAGAAAAAAATTTGTTCTACTCAAACAATCATCGCCGTACACTTCCTGCATCAACCGGAATGTTTCCCACGCAGTTTTACCGAGTTTTGCGTTAAATTTATTAACACCTCCTTGTTTCATGATTTTATCTGTACCTCAAACTTTGTTGGCTTGTAAACAAGACGTCATAAAATCAACAAATGTCAACCGATCGTGGCAAAGTAGGTTTCGTTAGGTCCAGGAATGTTCAAGCTCTGAAAAGACGCCGTTCGTCAATAGAGGGCGTGAGTGGTTGCTGAGATATATCTTAAGTACTGATACTTAATGAACGTAGTGGGTACATTAAATAAACAGGGTGTAAGCAAAAAAAATTTTGAAAATTTATCCAACAATTCTTTACTTCACGTTGAAAAAAAGTTTCATTATATCATGCATGCAAAATGTAACTATTTCTATGGAAAACAGATCATTTCTTAATTTTCCTTAATTTAACAGTTGACAACGTCGCATCTTCGTAATTATTTCGACTGAACGAAATTCAGTTTATTGTTTCAGTGGCCTCTTAGTGCATACTTTTGAAAAAATATAACCATTTATTCCATACGTTTCAGTATAAATTTAGTTTGTTTTGTTACAAAAAAAAATAACTTAGACATTGTAATATTGTCGTTTAATCCCAAAGTTGAAATTCCTAGCAAGAATTTCTTATGCGATAACACGTTTTAAACGTTTGACGTCACACTAAGAAACGTTTGATTAATTCTTATATTAAACTAAATGTTCAAAATGTCCACGATCTTAGCCTGGCACTATTTTAACCAGTTTTCCCGAACACTTTGAAAAAGGCCTTTTTTCGGTTCGGCAGCAGCACAAATACATTTTTCGTAATACAAAATTATCCATGAAAAAGAAACATATCGTGATATTTGCGCACATGGTGCATTGTTGGTTTTAAATGGAACTTAAATACAAACACAGACACACACTGAAATAATTTTTGTGGCCATTTTCAATTCAGGCGACGTTGTCACATTGACATTGGGTGATGTATGAGGCTGAAGAAGTATAGTCTCTTAAATTTGAAAAATGATATTAATGATAACAATGATCATTAATTTATTTTACAACAGAAACTTATTATATATCGATGAATGAACCAATGAAAACAGCAAATTCTTTGATCGATTTGATATAAATTCAAACTGTATTCTAGGAGGACGTTAGGGCTTTCTAAAAATGGAACATTTAATCTCTCTCTCTCTCTCCTCTCTCTCTCTCCTCTCTCCTCCTCTCTCTCTCTCTCTCTCTCTCTCTCTCTCTCTCCTCTCTCTCTCTCTCTCTCTCTCTCTCGGGTGTCGATCCGTTGATTCTGTAGTAAATGTAAACGGTTTTCTATACTTACGTGGAATATACGAGTCCCTTTACGGTACACAGATCAGTCTGGACTCTCTATGAAGGATAAATAAAACAAACAATGGGACAACCAGTTGTCCCATTAAGGATGGATCGCGGCCGTATCAATCAGATAATCTGGGAGATAAATTATTTAGTTTATAAATGAAACCGCGAGGTGGCGTTACATTCAACAATAGTTTTTTTGAAGTTTTGTTCAGTTTTTTTCAAATGGAATGGTACAGCTTTTATTACATGGCTAGAAAGGTAATTTAAAGAGGAATCATCCAGTGAAAACCCGAAATCGATATCTCTGACATGTCAAGAGATATTTCGATTTTTCTGAAAAAATCAGTTCGTTTTAATTTTTACCGTAATATTAAATTAAAAATTGGTCTTAATATGGTACAGCTTTTATTACATGGCTAGAAAGGTAATTTAAAGAGGAATCATCCAGTGAAAACCCGAAATCGATATCTCTGACATGTCAAGAGATATTTCAATTTTTCTGAAAAAAAATCAGTTATTATTTCACTACTACCTGCATTAAGTTAAAAAATATTAACCTAATGTTTGCCTTCCTTTACACTTTACGAAAAATCGAAATATCTCTTGACATGTCAGAGATATCGATTTCGGGTTTTCACTGGATGATTCCTCATTAAATCACCTTCCTAACCATGTAATAAAAGCTGTACCATTCTATTTGAAAAAACTGAACAAAACTTCAAAAAAGCTATTGTTGAATGTAACGCCACCTCGCGGTTTCATTTATAAACTGAATAATTTATCTCCCAGATTATCTGATTGTCCCAGCAATTGTCTTTTAAATGAATCCAAATTGAGGAAAATCAGTTTAGGCAAACGGACATTACCCCCCCCCCCCCACTTCTTTATTCGTGAAGTTACGACAAAATGTCATAAAACAAAGTTGTAGGAGACACTTTGCTAATTATAACTGAGAATTTTTCTTACTCGGTTAACACCTGAAAATACAAAAAAAAAAAAAATTTTAAAAATGTTTAGCTCGTCACGCCCTCTTGCGGTCGTTTTAGAAGCTTAAAAATATTTTTGTTGAATTTCTCACGGTCAGTTTTAGTTTGATATTTTTTTCCCCAAAGCTGTGGGATAAATAGTTAATAGATAAATAGTTAATAAATAGCCGCGATCCATCCTTAATGGGACACCTGGTATATATATATATATATATATATATATATATATATATATATATATATATATATATATATATATATATATATATATATATATATATATATATATATATTAATGGTGACTTAATGGGACACCTGGTATATATATATATATATATATATATATATATATATATATATATATATATATATATATATATATATATATTAAAAAAAAAAGATGGTATCCGTTCGTCTATCCAATCAAATATTGTAATGTTTCCCTCACACCCCGTACCTAATCAATAAAAATAAATGATTCATGTTATCATAATATTTTTAGTTATATATTATTTTACATAAACGAAAGAAGTATATCTCTAATCAATATGTCCCTAATCTATTTGTCTATCATCGTTACGAGTACTATCAGTTTTTATATTATCTACTTTGATATGAGCTCCCTAACATAACAAACAAAATGAACAAATCTAACGAAAAAAATAACCTTCATAAAGATCAAAGCATAGAATTGCCTGCGGAGACAAAATGTTAATCATTACAGTAAAAAGAAAGAGAAAGGTTTTATATTCCGAAAAACAGATCTATCTCATCAACCTTGTACTATATGTTCAGGCAGAAAAATATTTTTTCGCAAAAAAAAATACGAAGTTATAAAAAGTAGATAAAATTACTCGGAAGAAGAAACCGTGTATTTGAATGTGAGGATGCTAATGAAAAACGGAAAGTTTCCTTATATTTTTCATGTTACGTCTAAGAACTCTGGTGGAATTTCAATTCCAAATATGTTGGTAAAGAGAGGAAACTGCCGGTTGTTTTACAATGTATTCACTGTTCCCTTGAGTATTTTGAAGTTCCAGAATTCATATGGGAAACAGTAGAAATAGTATGGAACAATCATAGTCGTATGTTTAAAAAATTATATATTATTTTACTTTAAACAATTAACTTTGAAGGAGAACCAGTTTTCTTTGGAAGCTCCCAATAACATTTTAACAATATATCTTTCAGATTTAGATATTGCTTGCCATAAACTTGAGTTTTCATAATAATTGCAATAAAAAAGAATGAAATTGCACTACAATGTACCGCCAAACTGATGTCTCCTTTTTATTAGATGATACATTAGATGTGGAATGTTTTGTTACAATAAATCACATTATTCATTATTGTTTCGCAATGTTGGCCCTCCTACATTGGCCCAGCAGCATCGTTCTGATACAATATACCGTTAGAGGTCTTTACTAGTTTATTAGATGAAGAACTAAAGATAATACGCAGCGTAATTTTTTTTATAACCTGACATAGGCTACCTTTTTATTTGAAGTGATAGACTAGTACTTCCAAATGCAAAGTTATAAGAAATAACTTGACTAAGAAAAATGTACAAAGAATGCTTTCCGTTGTTACCAGATTTTTTCAGTAGTTACCAAAATATTTTTTTAAAACCAATACCGTATTTTTCAACATAATTTGTCAAATCTTAAAATTCGAAATATAAAATGTTAGGTCACATTTGTTTATTGCAGTAGCCGTTTTAGAACAATTATCAAAAACAACTAATAATTTGCAGTCTACAGGAACTAAAAGAAGCTAACATAGTAATAGCAGGCCTTGGAAATTAAACAAAAATTCTGTCGTTTGAAAGGAGCCATCATTATTGTGTTGTCATTGTATTATTTAAAAACTGTTATATTTGAATGTATATAAAAATAACATTTTAATTGAGTTGCTAAGATGAATCAGTTATTTCATCAAAAAAGAAAGTGGAATTAATTTTTCTTTATGTTGGTGGCTTAAATCTACGTGCTTAAGTTATTTCCTACGTGGTAATTAATTATAGTTATAATTATAATACATTAATTAATAATAATATAATATAAAATTAATAATAATAATTAATATATTAATAATAAATAATAACCGAACCACTAGAAAGATCATGCGTATGAATCGGTGTCTGCATCCCAGATCATCTGTGCAGCGATTATAACTTCCTCGACAAACAGGAGCGAGGGAGCTGTTGGACTTAGAACAAGTCTATGGTAAAGTGGTTTTGGATATATCAGGGAAAATTCTGAAAAGCTAAGAACACTCACCAGAAAGAAAATACGGGAGCATTTTTGTCTCATGCAGCACGGAGAACGGCAGAAAGTATAGGACTCCATTATTTAAGCCCTAATGCACTAAGAACTGTCGCTGTAGCACCGAACACACCAGCGGAAAGATCAAAAAAGCCGATGAGGAAAGACTAATGCAAGAGTACCGAAGTCCGACACATCCAGACGCAAGGTTTATCCGCGAAACGCCCATTTGCTTTATTCCGGCCTGCTTCGTTGAAGTCCGAAACCAAGGGGTTTATAATGGCATGTCAGGATGGAGTGGTAAGCACGCTAATGTACAAAAAAACTTTTTAAAGGAAAATGTCTGCACCGTCCGACGAGCGTTCAAGAGTCAACCAGAGACATTAACAGACATCCCGCCAGCTTGCTCTACTCACGCGAAGTCTTTGTACATCTACAGACACAATGCTGCTATACGTGTACTTTACTTCCATCTAAGAAACAGTTATGGCATAGACAAAGATAATGTCCCTTAGGAAATCGAGACAGTCGTGGAGAATTCATGATGTTGCATTTAGTAGAACTACTCATTTTGTACTATTAGGACGGTTAACGTAACCAAACCAAATATAGTGTTGATCGATAACATTGACAAAAATGTATGCATTCGAATGTTAACTTCACTATGACAGTTAACATCACTATGAAAGAGGCGGCGAAGGGGGATAAGTACAGATATCTTCTTTTAGAGCTTTTTGATATGTATCCAGCGTTTTCTATAAAATTGGTGATACTTATTATAGGTTCTTTGGGGGACATGAAATCTTCATTCATCAAGGAGTTAAACGATATACCAATCTGCAGGCCGGTCTGTATAATCTTGCCCTGGGAAATGCAAAAATCGGTACTTCTAGGGTGGCTCCGTTAAGTGAGGGTTTACAAAGCAACGTTTTGCTGAAGGCAGGTTCGCATATCACCATTGTTTGGGACGTAACTGAAGGAGAAACCAGGTATTTTTGAACACCCAAGAAGGCGAAAAAAATAGAATACAGTTAATATTAATTAATAATTAAGCTCGTAGACTTTGATCTAGACTGATTTATCTTAGCAACTGAATTAAAACGTTATTTTTTTAGAGATTCAAATACAACAGCTTTAATAACACAACGAGAGCACAATAATAATGGCTCCTTTCAAACAACATAATTTTTGTTTAATTTCCAAGGTCTACTATTGCTTTGTTAGTTTCTTTTAATTCCTGTCGACTGCATATTATTTTAGTTGTTTTTTGCTATTTGTTCTAAAACGGCTACTCCAATAAAGAAATGTGACATAAAATTTTTTATTTTGAATTTTAAGATTTTTTAAATTATAGTAAAAGAATACGGTGTTGCCATTAAAACATATTGTTTTAGTAGCTACTGAAAAAATCTGGCAGTACCGGAAAGCAATGTTTATATTTTTTTCTTAGTCAAGTTATTTCCTACAACTCTGCATTTGGAACTACTGGTCTATCACTTCAAATAAAAAGTTAGCCTATGTCAGGTTAAAAAACAAATTAAACTGTATATACATAGCTCTACAGACCTTTAAGGCACTTGGCTTGGTCTAGAATCTGCCCCCAAATCATAAACGTCACTGGTTTAAGGATATTATGTTGTCAGAAACGCAAACTTTACGAATCTGGCTGCAAAACGTCGATGAAACATCTAGTTTTCGAGATATGAGCATTTTAAAATTCGACGAATGTAAAAAATTCCAAAACGGGTTTTTGAGAATATTTCAATAATTCTTAGAGATGGCGATGAGCGCATTTCGCCAGTTTCCCAGTTTACTTTTCACTTTTGCCGAACTTCGAACTCTAACTCACAAAAAATAAAAGCCGCTGATTTTATAGTATTACGTAGTCATATAGTTTGTCAACAGTTTCTTTTAAGAACAGAGTAGCACTAAGGTTTTCACGTTGACGTTTCGACGTCGTTCATATTGCGGGCTCGAGAGAGAACTAGATCCCATGTTAAAACCATTTTAGCATGGGAATGTATACATAAAGTTAATTGTACCGCGTCGATAAAATAATGTTAAGAGATTTTTTATTTTAACAATAATATTAACATATAATAAATTATCTTAGTTTTTGGCTAGGAAATTCAACCAAAAGAAATATATTTCTTCCAGTTTTATGCATGGTTTCTACTAAATCCACTATATAAAGAAATGCGATTTTTTCTTTCTTCTTGATGGACTTTTTTTATTTCTGAATAAAAAGGGAATTCGATATGGCAACGTGTAAAATATCCAGCAAAATTGTGGCCATTCCAATGTGGAAAAAATTCCCATATGAATAAAAAATAACCTCCCTTAGAATGAACTATATTTGAACTTTATGAATATATTTTTCATATATTCTGTACTATACTGATATTGCTATCAACTTATTCTCGTTTTGGATTATAGAAAAAAATATTAAAAACACAATCAAATAAAGCATTATTTGTTATTATATTTATTATATATATTTCTTGACGTTATTGCACTATACAGTTTCAAATCTCTCTCAAATCAACAGCTTTCATATCAAGTCATATCAGAAAGTGTTGTTTTTGCTATTATAGTAACATGAAAACATTACAATTTATTGGGAAATTTTGCATCTAGTCCCATCATATTCCCTTACTTGTAGTAGAGACATCTCGTCATCAGATTCTTCTTCATCAGAACCATGGGAAGTATTCATTACTGATATAGAAGTATAGAAATTCGTATATTCTAAAGGGATTCTAGCATCTTTGCCTTGGCACATAGACACCAAATTGTCATACTTTAATTTACTTATAGCAAGTTTTCAGAATATAGAAATATTGGACCTTTGACTGGAGCGTTTTAACTTTTTATTTATTTTTATTTTAACTTTATATTTATTTTTATACAACAGGTTTGGATTTTTCTACCCGAACCCATTTTACTTGCTTGCAATTTAAAGTATTTCCGTTAAATTCGGTTCAGTTCTTTGTAATTTGTGAATGAAATGTGATCAAGTGTTTTCACTATGAAATGGTTCTTTTTAGCTGCCTACTTAATGACGTTTAACCAGTCGTTTGGCCAATAAATTTTGACATATTCCATTGCATGTTCCGTTGTAACATGCATGGAATCACACGGCATGTGCGTGAGTTCAACCTCAAGAAATGTTATGTCAATAATTTCAATATTCCGTATGGTTTGGACTACCTGGCAGAGCATAAATACGGCCATAGATAATTAGATATTATGTATACCATAGATAGATAATTAAAATAAGAAGCTATATTGAGAAAGACGAATAATTGTTTTCCTAAAGATTACACTGGGGAACAATTTGAAAAATAATTTATGTTGAGTTCGATATTTAAGCTGTTTTATACGTAAATTGACATGTTTATTCCAACACTTTATTTAGTTTTTTTCTATCACGTTAAGTTTTTTCTCTACAGTGGTTGCGCATCCGACTAAGCTTGGCGAATCACAGAAGTCACTACTGCACTCCTACCGGCGAACCTTGCGTGTCTGTGTCGCTCTGATATATTGAAGTCAAAGTATACATACACAACTACAGATTTTCGTTATGTCTGCCTCTGGTAGTTCTCGTCGTATGTGCTTAAACAGGCCTGATTCACTTTGTTATATATGTGGCAGTTTTACCATCCCCATTCAACGGACTAATATTAGTACATTTATCAGGCAAGCCTATTTTGCTTATTTTAAAGTGAAAATAGGTGACCAAGATAAATCATGGGCCCCTCATAAAGTGTGCAAGCAGTGTGTAGAGAGTTTACGAATGTGGACGAAGAGAACACGTAATAAACTTTGGTTTGCTTTACCAATGGTTTGGCGAGAGCCCAAAGATCACTTAAGTGATTGCTACTTTTGCATAGTGAAAACATCAGGATTCAACAAGAAAAACAAACATAAAATTGAGTACCCTAGTTTATAGTCAGCTATTCGCCCTGTGCCTGTCAGCTATGCCCTGCCATTCAGCTGAAATTCCAGTGCCAGTTTTTTCAAGAATTACCTTCTTTACAAATTCAAGAATGTGAATCAAGTGAAGATCGAAGTAACTCCACCGACGAAGAATTCAAAGTTTCCAATGATTCTGTTCGTAAAGGATTCAATCAACATGAATTAAACGATTTAGCACGAGATTTGGGACTATCCAAAAAAGCATCGAAATTATTAACATCAAGACTGCACGAAAAAAAATTGCTTGACAAAGGAGCTAAAGTCACTTACTATCGATCCAGAGAAAGTGAATTTAGGCCGTACTTCAGAAATAATGACGGATTTGTATATTGCCAGAACGTAGAAGGTTTAAGGAAATAATTGGCCATTTCTAAGTATAACGCAACTGAATGGCGATTGTTTATAGATAGCTCAAAGCGTAGCTTGAAGTGTGTTCTCCTACATAATGGAAATTTATACGGTTCAGTCCCAATAGGTCATTCAGTTTCTTTGCGTGAAGAATATGGCGACATTAAGAAAGTCATTGACTTGTTACAATATAAATGTTAAAATGGTCTGTTTCCTTCTTGGCCAGCAACGCGGGTATACCAAGTTTCTCTGTTTTTTGGGCATGTGGGACAGCAGAGCTCGTGAGAAGCATTGGGTGCAATCGAATTGGCCGCCAAGATCAGACCTAAGACCTGGTGATCCAAACATTTTAAATCAGCCACTTGTCGACAAAAAAAAACATTGTATTTCCACCTTTGCATATAAAACTAGGTATCATGAAGCAATTTGTTAAAGCTTTGTCAATTGAAGGAGACTTCATTTCTATTTAAGTATATCACTTCGGCATTCCCTAGCCTGTCATATGAAAAGATAAAGGCTGGTGTGTTTGATGGTCCACAGATTCGGCAACTCGTTAAAGATGAAAATTTCATGCAAAGGAATGCTTGGTTGGCTTTTAAAAATATTGTTAAAGACTTTCTTGGAAATACACGAGCCCCAAATTACGGAAGCCCCAATTACGGTTATGGAAGCGCGTTATCAAGGTAGATGGGATGTCAGTTAGATGGCTGACCACTGTTGGAGCATCAAGTGAGAATGTCCACAAACTGAACACTCCAGGAAAATTTATAAGAAGAAATTTTTACCATAATATATTTTATTTATTTTTTGTATAAACACAATTTAACTTTTAATAATATGTTAACCTCTATATGAATAAAATATTCTAATCTATTTGATCAGATCTCACCTTATTTCCTTTCGTATGTACACTTTTAAGGTAAAATGAGGGGTATGCTGTAGCTTAAGAACTTGACGTGATAGAGAAAAACTGTGAATATTTTTGAATTCAAAGATGAGAAATTAGTCAGAAACAAGTCACAAATCCAAGTCAACAAAATTGCTGTTCCCCAATGTTATCCATTATCAAAACAGAACAAAATATTTCCAACTTACTCCAATTACTACCTAATTCCACAAACAATTATTCTTACAATAATCAGGACAATAATAATTGTATTATTAATCTGTTTCATCGCAATTATTAAGCTTCTTACGAACACCGAGCATTATACATTCCTAGGATTAGCCCACTTGTACACTTTATTTTTATCCATGTTATAAAAAAACACTACACACACTTGCAAAACATTAAAAATAACCCAAATTTGCGTTATACAAATTCACAATTTTAACTAACATTTGAGGTTATGTGAAATTTAAAAGAAAACGGGGTCGGGCGTATAAGCCCGATATAAGGACAGTGACGGTATAGTGCGCGTAAGAACAGGAGTATTAAAAGAGAACATACGCGTTTCTGATATTACATGTTTGCAAAGTTGGTTCATACGCCAAAGTAAAACTGCTTAGAATGGGGTGTTAATATATATGAAACCGTACACCTTTCTGATATATCAAGGGGATTGATTAAATAAACCCATACGCCCGAAAATCTCAAAAAGGACCATGGTAACTCTTACGACCTTCTGATACTGATGACGCCCTCGATATTGCTTATGTTCGGCTTTGCTTGTGTGTGTAAAAAAAAGAGAGAGGGAACTACTTATGCTTCATTTTGATTATGTTTTAATCTTAGGTTTTATCTTTGTTTTATCTATTATTATCCTATGTTTTATCAATTTTTTTTATGTTTTTATCTTTAAGCGAATGAGGTACCCAGAAATCGATTTTATCACATAATCAAACCTATTTAAATAGCGAAATAAGGATATTTTCAATTAATTAGTTGATCCAGCAAAATGACACCCAGCTGCTTGATAATTGCCATCAATAAATACTCATAATTTATCTCATGAATACATGAGTACATGAATACATGAGTACAACTAACAATTTTAAGTGAACATTTTGAAAATAAAAATTTTCAGGACAATATTTTGCTGCATTCTATTAGTACATAAAGAACGAATATATAGGTAAACATAAATCTGTCAAGCCAACACAATATTTTAGAAAATTATTTCGTTGTGTGTATATATATATATATATATATATATATATATATATATATATATATATATATATATATATATATATATATATATTATTATTATTATTATTCACGTATGGGCCCTAGTGGACCACGCGAAGTACAATTAGAGGCGTTTGTTGTTGTTAGCCTTCTTTTGCGGCCATACTAATTTCATTCTTTCGCTATGAGCTTTTTTCCTTTCGTCAGACCAAGTTGTTCCAGTCTTCCTACATTTTTCTCTCTGGCCAACCTTCCAAATGTTAACCTTGTGTCTGAAACAGCCTCTATCCTGAATTTCACTTTGTGTAATATTTGCTGATCTTAGGTCCTCTTTAATTGCCGCAATCCATTTAATTATTTCTACTTTAGCTCTACTCCTATTTTCATAAAATTCGACTATTTGTCTAGTTAGCCTACTCGAATTCATCCGTTTGATGTGTCCGTAAAACTTAAGTCTTCTTTTTCTCATATCGCTATGTATATCTGTGTATTGTTTGATTTCTTGGTTTTCTCGAAGTCGGTATGTTGGGCTATTTATTTGTTTGGGGCCTAGTATTTTTCTTATGATTTTTCTTTCCTTCTTTTCAATATCCTCGATGTCCCTCTTTCTATTCAAAATGAGCGTTTCTGCAGCATATAGACATTCTGGCTTAATAACCGTGTTGTAATGTCTCAGTTTTGTGTTTTTAGATAGGCATATTTTGTTGTAAATATTTTGTATAAGTCTCAATGCCGTTTCCATTTTTTGACATCTACCCTTATTGGCCGCTTTTTCCAACCCATTTTTCATGATTATTTCACCCAAATATTTCAATTGAGAGACTCGTCTGATGTTACCATATTTTGTTTTTAAAAATGGTGTTCTTAGTCTGTTGCACGTCATGTATTGTGTCTTTTCAAAGGAAATTTGGAGTCCTACCTTTTCTGCTGTTTCTTTTAGGATTTCAGTCTGTTTCTGTGTCGTTAAATACATCTTGAGCTAAAATTGCTAGATCATCAGCAAATGCCAGACAATCAATTTTGATGTTGGTCCTCCCCAGTTTAATGGGCTGGTCAATATTCAATGCCGACTTTTTTTCACGCCACTCCTGTATTACTTTTTCTAGAACACAGTTAAATAAGAGTGGTGAGAGTCCATCCCCTTGTCTCACACCAGTTTTAATTTCGAAGGTCTCTGAGATGTCACCCATGAATTTAACTTTTGACCTTGTGTTAGTTAACGTTGCTTTAATAATTGCCAGCGTTTTCAGATCTAGTCCTTGTTCTTTCAAGATTCGGAATAAAGATTCGCGGTCAATAGAATCATATGCTTTTTTGAAATCCACAAATGTACAGACGAGATTTTTATTGTACAGTTTTTGATGTCTTAGAATCAACTTTAGATTCAGGATCTGTTCAGGGCAGGAGCTGCCCAGTCGAAAACCTGCTTGATATTCACCAATGTTCGGTTCTAACTGTCCCTGTGCTCTGTCTAGTAGACATTGAGATAGAATCTTGTAACAAACAGGGAGAAGACATATTCCTCTATAGTTGTTTATATCCGTTCATATATATATATATATATATATATATATATATATATATATATATATATATATATATATATATATATATATATATATATATATGCTTAAGAGATAGAGTAATGTGGTCGTGGAGAGAATATTTAAATAACAGAAATCTTTCACCGTATTTCCACGTACTCTACTTCCACTTTTAAAATGAGAATAGGCCTACGCAAATTCACAACGCCATATGTGTTTTATTCAAGAATTAAAAAAAAAACTCTTTGAAAAACCTATTATTAAGTATGATTCGAAAACACCGTAGGAAGGTAGCTTAATAAGCGTCTAGGGACACAGTAAATATTAAATTTATATGATATCATTATCTGAATATATTCGATATAATTATTAAATTAATTATAATAAGCTTTATCATATGTAATATCCAGCTTTATTACAATCGCTTTGAAATTTTATACAGTTGACTAAACTTCTATCTATGGTTGCAATATCCTCTCAGGCGGAACTTTCTTTGATATCTCCAAAATAATCCTTTGTTCAAAAATTTACAAAGCAGCTGGATCTGATGGAATATCCGCCGAAATAAACAAAGTAATAAATAATGAAACTTGAAGATGTTTTCATATATTGAGTTAACATGATATATCAAGGTTTCTCTATAGGGCTTTTTCGTCTTGATTTTTATATTGTGAGTATTGTATTTTAGTGTGATTGTAAGAAAACGTTGGGAAGAATGGAGGCAATTTTTTTAAAATAGCTTCAAACGCGTATTCGTGAAAAAGACCATCACCTCAATCACATTATTGTCCACCCTTAAAAATTGAATATGGTAAAAAAATTTCATTTCCTTGTATTATTAGATATTACGAACCAAGCAACTGCATTACCAAGTGGCAATACTTGGTAGTTCACTCATGACAATCATGACATGACACACTCATGACATGACACACTCATGACATGACAGGAGGTAAAAGTATATTCCTGCACACTAATAGAATCACACTTTCAAAGAAAATAAATGTGGCAAAGCTGTCAACGCTTATAGCGAATAATCTATATATATATATATATATATATATATATATATATATATATATATATATATATATATATATATATATATATATATATATATATATATAATAGTTGTCATTATTATATATTAGGTCCGTTTAAACCTGGTTGGATCACGCATAGCATTCTGACTAATTTTTTAGTATTCCTTCTGATCTTCCACATCTCTCTCTCATCCTTTCTCCGTGGATTCTCCTTCTCTCCTCCGTCCTCTCTGACGCGACCTTCCACACAACTATCTTGTTTCTGTATGTGCTTCTATCCTCAATCTGTGTCATCTGTATCTCACAATGTCGGATCCATTTGTGCCTTTCCCAGATAAGTTCTGACTTGTGCGATCCATGTTGACTTAACCCCTTGAATATGTAAGAATGTAAGAATCTTACATAATATGTAAGAATCTTACATAATAACTATGTAAGAATTTACAAAAGTTGGGGAGTGAGTCTTGTCGGTGGGAGTCTTGTCGGTGGGAGTCTACTGATATGTCCGTAGAATTTCAATCTGCTTTTACTTATGTCCGCCGCGACGTTGGGCATTCTCTCTGTGATCTTCCTGAAATGTAGTATGTATCCGAGAATTTTCCTCGTAATTTTGCGTTCTTCTTTTAGTATGTTTTCTATGCCGCTTTTGTTTGGAGTGCAAGTGCCTCGCTGGCGTATAGTACATCTGGTTTGATTACTGTATTTGATTACTGTATTTACTGTCTGGTTTATTATTACTGTCTGGTTTGATTACTGTATTGTACTGTATTTTTAGTTCCTTTTCCCAATCCCTTATGAATTTGTCCAGGACCAGGTTGAAGAGGAGTGGGGATAACCTATTTCTTTGGCGTACTCTGGTTTTAATCAGGAAGAGTTCGAAAATGTCTTCTATAAATTTCACTTTAGAGGTTGTGCAGGTCTGTGTCTGCTTGATCGATCGTAGTATTTTGGGGTCGAGCCCTTGTTCTTCTAGGATATTGAACAGAGATTTTCGGTCGATGCAGCCTTATGTCTTCTTGAAATCCTCGAACGTGCAGATGATTGGGATGTTCCTGTCAGTATTGTTTTTAAGTTAAAGATTTGTTCGGTGCATGAGCGACCAGGGCGAAAGCCTTCCTGGTACTCGCCAAATTTGAATTCTAGTTGTTCTTGTGTTCTCTGGAGAAGGCATGCAGAGAGGATTTTGTAGTAAGGAGATTCCTCTGAAGTTGATCACATCTGTTCTGGCTTCTTTCTTAAGTAGTGGGTGGATAAGAGCACATTTACATTCATCTGGTCATTTTTCTGTTTGCCAGATCTTCGTGATAATTTACGTGAGTTCCAGCAGTGAGTTTGGTCGGAGGTTTTTCAATAGTTCCGCGGTGATACCATCTTCATCGAATGTCCTTTAATTCTTGAGTCTGTGTATGTGTCTGTGGATGTCTTCCTGTGTTGGTGGTGAAGATTCTGGGTGGGTATAGACTGTATTGGTGGGTATAGATTCGTTGGAAAATCTTGTGTCACGTTCAGGGCAATTGAAGAGATCAGAGAAATAGTGTTCCAGCTCCTGATTAGCGCTGATCTCCCATTCCGCTTTCTAAATGATTTTGTGGTATGTATCCCCGGATTTCTCTTGCGAAAGTCCTATAAAGGTATCTTGTGTTATAATTGTGGAAATTCTCCTCTATTGAGTCTAGTTGCTCCTTTATGTACTTGCGTTCCTTTGCGTCCAATGCCCTTTCGCGTTCTGTGTCTCACCAAGGATGTTTTTCGATGGGATCAGTTCCTATGCTTGTTGTGTAATTTTTTTGTATACATTTTTCCAAGTTTCTGCCTGTTCTTTTTCCCATTGCTCTTATGTAGAATTCCTTGATCTTTTTCGTGTCGAATTTCTGTAGGTGTGCCATTTTCTGATGAATTCTCCTTGGGGTGAAGTTAACTTTGATTCGTGTTAGGTAGAAGTCTGATTCGATGTTTGCGCCCCTGCAGACTTGGACATCTTGGATCTCTCTTTGTTCTGGGTATAAGATTGTCACGTGGTCTAATATTCGATTGGTCTTATATATCAATTCACCAATCTGTTGTATACGCAATTTCTATATATAGAGAAAAATTATAAATTGGGCCAGTAGAGAAAAGTATTAAAAAGCTAAGGAAGTTCACAAGTGCTCCTCAGGTGTTCAGCTTGAGCCCAACTGATGACGGCTTAAGACCAAAAACCAGTCTTGGGAGACGCTTGCTGGAGCTTTGGATGGCGGATGAAGAAATGGCAAAGCACGATGTAGAGCACGGGTGAACTTCCTTAGCTTTTTAATATATATATATATATATAGTTGTTACGTTATATGTTATAAAAAATTTGGTGTCAATGTAATCAATGTAAAAAAGAACATTCATTAGAGAAACGTTTAGGTTTGGTCAATATTGGATATTGCTAGTGATGAATATTGTATTATAACTTAAGTTCTGACTGTCAAAATGTATATTACCAAGAATAAGTATAAATAAATAAGCAAAAATTAATATTTAAAAATTTCCACTATATTTAAGATTGTATGTATAGCAATTGTTTCGACACACAGTGCCTTTTTCAAATACAAACGCTAAACTGTGCTAAAATATGCAAAAAAAATGATATTAATCTTTTCTTATTTATTTAAAATCAATTTCCATATATCGAAGTATGGGCCACCTCAGTTAAATTTACTAAGGTTAAATATTCACCGTGTTGCCAAGCTGTGAGGTTTATCCCTCCCAATTCGTCCACTATGCTTTTATTGTTTCAAACAAATTTCAACCAATCGATAGAAAAAAACTCAGGTTTATTCCAAAAGTTTTCTAATTTTTCGTTTTACACCATATTGGTTTTTCAAAAAATTCGTAAGAATAGTTCTCAAGATATACACGAAACTATCTTTTTCTTGTACTTATCTCTGACCTATTACATGTTAATTATATACACTATAATTAATAATAACTTGCTTCAGAATCGGTCGGAAAGAATCGGAAGAAGAAAAGAATCGGAAAAAAATTTGTTTTTTTTTAAATAAAGGACACTTAGCTCAATATCATATCTCAATTTATAAATAATAGTTCAATATCAATAAAAGTCGTAAGAAAAATAAGTAAATATAAATAAAAATAATTTACTATTGAATTACCTTAACCTCTAGTTAGGTAAGAGTTTAGTAAGCATTCAATGAAAATCAAAACATATATGTATCTACAAAATTGCTTTCCCATCGACTAAAAATTTGATCTAAGTCACAATTATCAAACGTATTACCAGCGAACACCTACATTTATCACAAAACCAGAGAAAATTGTTGAGCTAATGGTATATGTGATCGATAAACCATAAATATATGATAGATTTTACGGAATACGGAAACCGTACAACATTCCGGTTATAAATCATTTTTCAATTGTTGGCTCGTAGCCAAGGTGGTGCACGTTTCTCGAAATTTGAACGCAGCAAAAAGGTAAATATCACGACGTCATGATATTTCATATATAATAGGTCGTAATTAAAGTACACATTTCAAACATTGTTTTCAAATTGGTGTATAATTATGAGTTGTTATATAATTATCAATTTGTTCTTGCTTAAAATACTTACTGGAATTATACTCAAAATATAGTCATAGTATAACATATCTCGAATCCAAAATGTAATACAGTTTTTGTGTAATTTTCAACATGTTTCTATTTACGATTGCTACCGCTAGAAAAAAATATGTTTTGGCGCCATTTTCTTTTCGTTTTAATAACGGTTTCGGTTTGGTTATTGTGCAGTGTGGACCTGTAACTTCTATTACGGATTAAACCTAACCTAAAATAACTCTGCGCAATTGCGGTTATTTAGATGAAAAAAAAAATTATCACCACTTAACGTGAATTTAAATGAAGATTCAATTAAAATTATTATACCAACAGAATAAACCTAGAAACAAATATGACTCATTGTCCAGTCTTCTACCTCAAAAAATGAACATTTGGGAATGTTTTAAAAATAGGCAAAAGTTCGTTAAAATAGTTATTCTGTTAAAAGCGTCCGGCCAAAGCCGGATGTAAGTTTGAAGCCAAAATTTATTTTTTCGTCTAAAACACAATATCAGTAGAGAAGAATTGCGGTTAGTTTCAAGTCTCTAAGTTATATACAGCCAGAAATACAAAATTCTGAAAATAAAAAAAATCGACTTTTTTTTTAATTTCAAAAAATTGCACAGCGGACGGATTTGATGGCATCCAGCTCAAATTTCAGAATCGCCTTCCTTTATAACCTGCCTTCGGACAAAATAGCAAATCCCTTATATATATATATATATATATATATATATATATATATATATATATATATATATATATATATATATATATATATATATATATATATATATATATATATTGGTCATTTCCCGACATAGTCTCCTACACGCTCTACACATTTTTTCCAACGATTTGGAAGCTTGTGAATTCCTTGCTCATAGAATCTTTGGGTTTGGGTTATCAGCCAACAGCCGGGAAAAACCCCGGTTAGCACCCCCACCTCCCAGAAGGCATCCGGCCTTACCCAGCCTCGAACCGGCGTGACTGAGGGGTGCCTTCTTGTCAGATTTTACACTCTTACCTAGAAACATTCACAAGAATTTTAGAAAAACTTTTTTGCCTAGTACGGGATTCAAACCAGCTCCACATTAACTTCTGACGCCTTAGACACCACAGCTAATGTGGCTCGTAAACCTGACTTAGGGTCTTATGGGGTTGGCATGAAAATAATTAGTGTTTATTTTAAAAAGTAAATTATTATTTTATTATTAAATTTTGAGAAGTATTTAATACTTACTGAAACTCAATAATTTATTTTTAATATTTTTATTTATAAAAAATTGATAAAATATATCTTTATCTTAATGTTTTTGAAGAGAAAAATATTAGTTTAATTTAAATATGATTTAATGTTTTTAAAATGAAAATTGTCAAGTTAGTTTATATAATTACAGTTTGCATAGTTTTTAGAACATTTATTTTGTTTGTGAACAAGAAGACTTGTCTTAAAAAGTATGTTCAAAGTTAAATTTTTTAAGTTAAATTGTAAATTATTATAAACTTAGAACATAAATAAAGCGTCTATTATATCTGAATAATTATTCAGTATTTATTATTAAATTTATTATTATTTGTATTTATTATTAAAAAATGTAATTAAAAAAAAATATTAATTTTTAATAAAAATATTAATAAAAATAAAAAAAACGAGTTCACTTTTAACTATCAGAAAGACGGTTACTGTTAGCGTGCGAAATTTTAACCTTACTGAGTGTAAAAGTACATTTTATTGAAAAAAGATGATATTTTGAAAACGAATAAAAAAAATTGTATTTTTCTGGACGATATATCTGACGTATTCATTAGTACGCCTGTTTCTAGTTACATGTAAAGTAGTAAAGTAATTATTTACAATTAGTTACACAGCAACGAAAACGGCACACAATAGTACGCTATTTAACTGACCACATGTTTCAGACAAAGCGCTGTTTTCTAGCTCATTTTAAATTCTCCCTTCATTCTCAACGAAATATCTAGATCGTACCAAATGTTAGGAATTCAGTTTTAGAAATTCCAATGCAAATAGCGCTCGAGCGGAAAGTGATCCGTTTAAATTAGGCCTAATTAATAAAGGGCCGTGAATTATTCTCGTTTTGCGCTTGACAAATAACGTCGATTAATTTGCCGGGGAAAATTCGCATTTTTTCGTTTTTGATTTTGCCCAACACTAATAAACTGAAAGCTTGGACGAAACACGGTTTTGTTTATTGTTTAAATATGTGCCATGTGTAAAATTAATTAACGGCTTAATTGACATATGTTTTATTAATAAATATTGATATTGAAAGAATGATTTATCGTGAATATTATAACACTTCAAGTTAATTTAAAGCAAATCATTTAGAAACTGATGAATATGCTTTATTTATAAAATGCGTTTTTTTTTCTGTGAAGCCAAATAATCATTACATTATCATTGAAATATATATATATATATATATATATATATATATATATATATATATATATATATATATATATATATATATATATATATATGAGCAATGGTTAGTTGCTTGACCGGGAGAAAGCCCCCATCCCTTACATTGGAGGGCACATGTTTCGTCTGGTGGTGGTTAGACTCATCAGGGTACCGACATATGCCCTCTCGCCAAGATTAGGGAGTTTCCCTCCACAATCAAACAACTCATATTTTCGCAGACTTCTCATCGGATGGCTTATCCATGGAGTTTTTTTACATCATTGGACGCAGTCCAATAGAATAACATTTATGATAGAAAATTATAGGAGTATTTTAGTTTTTGGACACCTGGTACCAACTTTTACAACTTAACTGGAATGTTTTGGTCCATCAACCGTACTCTCTCGAACTTTTGCCTTTACCGACTACCACATATGTAGATCATTTCAAAATAGCGTAGATGGTAAAAACTTTGATACTACCTTTGAATACTTGGAAAATAACTGGATCACTTCTTTAGCTGGAAACCTCAGAATCTCAATGAGCTCGAAATTAAGCAACTAAGAGAGAGATCGATAAAGAAAAAAAAGGAAAGGATTTACAGTTAGAGGCGCATCAGCATCTAAGGCTATTTGGCGACTGGACCTACTGACATGACACCTTAACGTGGGTTCCGAACCACGGTCATCAGCTACCGACAAGCCCAGGCCAGCACCCCCGTTAGACTATAAACCCTTGTTTATGTGCTTACCCATAAGTCTATCAGGAAGCCTACTGACTGGCGAGTGACCAACGTGGAACACTTGAACACATCTCAGAAGGCATCCGCCCCTTACCTAGCCTTTAACTGGCGTGACTGAGGGGTAATTCGTTGTAGCATTTTTCACTCTTACCTAGAAATAATCACAGACATTTGGGTGTGGATATGTGTGGGCGCGCGTGTGTGTGTGTGACTGTATATAAAGGTGGGTGTAGGGTAGGAAGTAAGATGAACAGAAGAATTAATGAAAAACATCCATCCGAGCGCTCAAATCAAACCATCTATCTTTGGATTGCCAGGCAAGACACTAACCCACTAGAACACCGCGGCCAGCAGATGGATAAAGATCATCCAACAGAACGGAACATATTATACTTTTTAATTTAAGTTTAGGTAAATAAAAGTTTTCTTTAATTCTTCTAAAAAAAATAAGACACACTTTTCAACCCTTAAATCTTTATAAATCTGAGTCCAACCTAAAATAAATAAATTTTGTTTATTCATAAAGTGTTTCAAATCGTATCATAAGTATTGTATGTCATCATGAAGTATTTCTTTGATTTTTTCAGTGTAGTTTTAGGCACCAGCGACAATCTGTTCTGATTGGTGAACAATATCAAAACAATGGCCGAAAACCATCATTGATTTTGATATGTATGTGATATATAATATTATCTGTGATGACACAGCCGCTCAACAATCGACTTTTCAAAAGAAAAATAATCGATTTAATATTTTGTCTGCCATATATTCCTGATTTATGATGTGATTTATGTTTGTTCCCGAATATCTAAAAATTAATGATATAGTCATCGATAACACAGGTCGACATAATTTTTGCAATCTTAATGAGAATTTTTGGATTGTGTTGGCTTTTACTTTATGGAAATTCATTATAAATATTTAATGAAAGACTGTTTTGTCTATATTTTCGCTTTATTATTAATATTTGACACGTTTCGCTAACATTGTAGCTTCATCAGAACTGGGTATTTTCGATGCTAAAATAGGAATAAATACAAAAAGTTTCTACAATAAAAATATATATTTTTTAAGAAATCCACACAGATGCTATTTATTGTCTGTACAAATTCAGTAAAGGGGATGTGTTCAGGTCTATTTGGTCATTTAGAAGGGTTTTCGCATTTTTGGAGACAGTTTATTTCTAAACTCTCCAGATGGTTTAGTGTTTTGCCTTTGTTGTGTACGTGTAATATTTTAAAATCGCTATTAAAAAAATGATTTTTATTAGTTCGAATTATGTTTATGACTGAGAAATCTTCTTTTGTGTTCTTTAATGCTTTTGAACACGACCCACAATACAGTTGATATATCTCGGATTTATCTTGTTGTTTGTTTTTGCCTTGCAATTTTTGATATGTTTTCCACGGCTGTTAATGGTTTTAAAGGCTATTTTTGCATTGTAATATAGCATATCATAGTCTTGTACATAGACTGATCAATATTCCTTTATCAGACACAGATTTTAATCATGAACTAACACCATGAAACAAATTGCCCTAAACAACGGATATTCAGAGAGAATAATTGATAACATTCTACAAACAAAATTGCACAAAAAGGCTGTCCCTGAAATATATCCACAAATGAATGAAAAAGACCATTCATTCAAATTAATAACAAACTGTGGTAAAACAATGCAAAAGTAGCCTTTAAAACCAATAGCAGCCTAGGAAAACATAAAAAATTGCAAGGCAAAAACAAACAAAAAGACAAATCACGGATACATCAACTGTATTGTGGGTTGTGTTTAAAAGAATTAAAGAACACGAAAGAAGCTTTCTCAGTCATAAACATAATTCGAACTATGCCACACATCTGTTAAATGAAAACCATCTTCATAATAGTGATTTTAAAATATTACACCTACACAGCAAAGGAAAACACTAAACCATCTGGAGAGTTTTGAAGACCGCCTCGAAGATGCGAAAACCCTTCTAAATGACCAAATAGACCTTAACAAATCCTTTATACTGAATTTATACGTACAATAAATAGCATCTGTGTGGATTTCTTAAAAAATGTATATTTTTATTGTCGAAACTTTTTGTATTTATACCTATTTTAACATCGAAAATAGCCAGTTCTGATGAAGCTACAGTGGTAGCAAAACGCGTCAAATATTAATAATAAAGTGGAAATATAGACAAAACACTCTTTCATTAAAAGATAATGAGAATGCTCCGATTACGTTTCATTTAGGTAGTCATTAAAACACCTTTTCACAGAAATGGCCTAGCACGTCCCATTTTCAAGTATCTGCTTCGCCTAATTTATATCAATTATTTGTACCTGATTTTGGATTACAAAGATAATGAGTACTTTGATACAAAGTATTACTGTTTTTGAGACAGTAGGGCAACAAAAGAACATTACTTTAAGAAAGATTGGTCTCATAGAACTTCTTTTGAACCTGGTACTTCAAACATAAAATATACTCCCCTTGTTAACCCAAAAAAAGGTGCTTCTTCCACCTCTCTATATGAAGCTTAGACTAATGAAAAACTATGTCAAAGTAATGGATAAAGAAGGTAATGGTTTCAAGTCCTTAAAAGAAATATTTCTCAATTGAGTGATGATGATAATTAAAAGAAGGTATATTTATCGGACCTCAAATAAGGGAGCTTTTTGGTGATTGCCGGGTTCAAGAAAAATGAAATGAAAAGGAATAAGCAGCTTGGAAGTATTTTGAAAGTGTAGTGAAAGGATTTCAGAGTAACAAGAAAGGTGAAAATTATAAACCTCATAGATGAACTCTTGAAAGGCTATGAAATACTAAGGTGGAGCATATTCTTAAAAATGTATTTTTTACACTCCCATTTGGATTCTTTTCCGGACAAATTGGGTGCAGTAAGCGACGAAGGAGATTTCACGATACCAGGGATGCTGAAATCCATTTATGTGGCGTGATTACTGCTGGTTTTTAACAATAAATGATGCTACAGAACACAATAGGAAAAAGTGAACATTTTTGTCGCTGTATGACATTTCATGTAATATATTTTTTATTTACACATTCTATTGTCTTTGCAAAGATTTAATGTTTTTACATGTTTAAATTAAATAAATATTATATTGTAAAAATATGTCGTTTCCTTTTATTCCCCACAACCGATCTCCTGTGGCAAAAACACTGTACGTGTTACAGTAATTAGCTTATCATTTTCGGATTTAGGACTACAAAATACTTCATTATTATCATACTTGTGAGACACTATGAAAATAATCGACACTTCTGATTGGCATTAACTGGCATAACTTGTGATTTTTCTCATGGTTTACAAGAACTTTTGCTGTGGCCTACGTATATACTTATTCTAGATTTTTCTTCTTAATAAATCACTTTTATTTGAAGTTTTCTTGCCCTTCGACAACCTTGAATACGATTTATTGAACAGAAACTGTCCTAAAGCATATAAGTGCGTAAAAATGGGCGGTTAGAAGATTTTTTATAAGATTTGCTATACACATTATTTGAAAAAAAATTTAGTAGATTATATATTTTATCTCGCTGATCCAGAAGTCATTACATTTTTTATTAAATATTTTAACGTACATTTAAAACTAAAAATAAATACATTTTATGATAAATATATATTCGCTTTCCTGATTCAAAGTCCAAATATCCAAATTGTTGTATTATCTCGACTTAATTCAAATTATTAAACCGCGATTTTGAGAAGAAGTATGGCGATGAATGGACGTTCATGGGGAAGAGTTAGGTGAAATAAGGCCTAGACTGTTTGCTTATTTTATTACATTATCTCATGTTTCCTGATCTTTTCCTTGAGAAGAACACGTGTTTTTGAAATTAGCTGAAAATAGATAACACCCGCAAAATTTTACTAAAAACATAGGAATGCTTTGACAGAAACCCATCTCCATTAGTCATTGGTCATTGATTAGTCATTCTGTCAATTGTCCGGGTTTTAAAATTGAGAATTAATTGTCTTAATTATCTACCTTCTTGCGGCTAGTTTCATCAAGAAAGAACAAATTTTAAAATAGTTATTAATTTATATTTAATAATTATTGTCTACATTCTTGAAGCTAGTTTCATTATGAAAGTTTCATTAAGAAAACTGAAGTTACCAAGCAGATTCCATGAAATGAATTTTGTTGCGAAAATTCAATTGCATTTAAACTTTTGATCTTTTACACGTCGTTTTCCTACTGTTTACAGTCTTATTTTCGAATAATCAAATTAATATTAAATCTTTTGATTATTTTTTGTCAGTCAGTCAAAACTAATAAACGTATAAAGAAAACTAGGAAAACTAGTTTTCTGCGAATAAATAAAATGATTTTAACTTTATTAAAGATCACCATTAAAAATTAACAGAAATTACTGTATAGATCGACTGAATTTAAATATACGCCGACAGCAATATCATTATTGATATTGTCATTAGATGCATTTGTTTAGTCGTTGTGTTAATAATAATATTGGTAAATGTATTCGTAAATTAATAAATATAGTAATGGTTTATCAATAATGTAGAATAGAGAATACCTTATTATTACATTCGCATTTAAAATAACAAAAAGTGGTTTATGAATATTTTAATTTTCCACTAGAATTCCAAAAACAAAGAAAAATATAAATAAACCCATTAATGCAGTATTAAATGTTGAAGAATTTTGTCTGTCTCGGAGCGTAGTTCATTAACATTGTTTGCATCATCCGAATATAATAAAATTTTATGTATAACTAAGTTAATGCTCGGTAACAAAATCTCCTCATATCCTAAATAAACCTTACTGGGATAAGAAATTCAACAATTTAATCTATGTTATTTCAAAAGAAAAACGAATCTTTGATTGCTCAGGCACAGTTAAATTTCCAGGATTTTTTTTAGAAAGAAGCGAGAATGTGGATTTGACAGAATTTTACAAGATTGCTTGAAAGCAGTCCTGCATACTTTATTTTATTTTTAGCTGGTTTCAAATACAATTTCGATTGCACATATGGTACGCCGCAACGAAAAACCTCAAAATACAAGAAGGGTTCTGTTGCTACAAGATAATTCCGCAATGCCAAATACCACACTATCAGAAATATTAAGGTAAAGGCTCATAAGAAAGTATTAATCTCAACTGATTTTCTGCAGCATCCAGCTACAATCCAGATCTTACACCATCCGATTTTCAGTTTTCTTTTTTATCAACACAGTTCTTGAATTAACTGAGATAACCTTCAACAGTTTTTAATGTATAATGATTAATACTGGATCTACAGTAGTTTATTTTCAGTAGATTTATTGAATATCATGGCAATATTACACTGTAAAAATATGGTAAAGTATACAAAACTACTTTCTGACTACCAAAAAAATTACGTTAAAATTATTCAAAAAAGTTTGCGTTATAAAACAAACACTTATATGCCTCGTATTGATCAATGTGAACAAAAGCACGTATGTTTAAAAACTTGTCTCAAACATAACTTATTTTATATAATAAACGACTGATGCATTGGCGTTCTCGTCTCGAAATGATTGTAGTTTTATATCTACATGGTAAAACTAAAGAGTAAATATTTGACACTGCAAGAGAAGTCAAATATACTGGAAGAATGCGAAAAAGGTATGCCAGTAACGATATTACCTAAAAAGTACGGTGTGCTAAATCAACCATATGTGTGATAAAAAAGAAAAAGAATGCGATTTTGGAAGAAGCTATAGACAATACTCTAAATCCCACTAAAAGACGCACTTTGTAAACTTCTATATCCAAATTAATGGAAAAGGAAATCTATAAATGGTTTGTATGTCAAAGAGAACGAAATTTCCCTGTTACTGGCGATATGATACGGCAAAACGCATTAATCTTGAGTAAAAATAAGGCCAAAATCTAGCCAACTATCACAACCAGTGATAGTTGGCTACAAAGGCTTAAAACTCGTTATGGTATCAGATTTCTTAAAATTACCGGCGAAAAATTAACATTTCAGCCTGAGATAGTCGATTCATTTAAGCAAGATTTCTTCAGAATTATTGAAGAACTATATTCGACAAATGTATAATGCAAAATTCGACAAAAGTATAATGCAGACGAAACGGGATTATTCTGAACGCTCCTTCCCGACAATACATATGCTCTTCTGACAGAAAAGACAGCTCCAGAATTAAAAAATCCGAAACAAAAATTAATATTCTTAGGGTACGCAAATGCAGCAGGCCATCACAAATTATCGCTACTTCTTATTGGGAAATCTAGAAATCCAAGGGCACTGAAGCAATTTAAAAATTAATTATTAATTTACATTACATTAATTTACAAACATTCCAAAAATTCTTGGATGACCGTAGACATTTTTGAGAGTTAGTAAATTGAGTACATGTAAATTTACATGAATAACAATTACGTATATTATATAATTTATTTAAAGGTCAAAATATTTCTCAAATCCCAAGGATATCATCTGAGAGCCTTACTTTTACTTGACAATGCTCCTAGTCACCCACCAAAAGAACAATTAAGAACAGCCGATAAAATTATATTTATAATGTTCATGCTACCCAACGTGACGCCATTGATTCAACCATTAGATCAGAATATTTTAAAACTAACAAAACTTTACGATAGAAAAAGCCTTATCAGCTTTGTTGTAGAAAAAAGTTGTGAATTAAGCGAAAATTTGAAACGTTTAGGTTCGGATATCGTTGAAACGATAAAGGAGGTCGTATTACATCTGGCAGTGGCATGGGAAAAAGTAACCCCCAGCATAATTGACAAATATTGGTGCATTTTAAAATGCAATGAATCAGGTGAGGGAGATATTCCATTGTCAGAGAACTTAAGGAAAATTAAAGAATCCGCATATAAGGAGTAAAATGAAGCGGTTAAGGACACAGTACTCAATGTTAAGACATATTACTCAATGAAATCAACCCTGATAACCTTTCTGAAGACATTAAAGTGTGGAATGAAAATCGTCAACTTAATTTTTCGAAGATGAAGAACTTAATAAAGAAACCAAATATGAGCCATAATTAGATCAGCAGCGTGTATACGATACTGATGATATAAAAGCTTTAGTTTTAGTAATAACATAGGCTGAACAAAATTCTGTTGACGTAAATAATATTTTGGCACTTCAGAGTATTTATGAAAATGCTGTCATGCTTAACAAAAAAACTAAACAAGTTCAGAAACAATTACTGACTTTTTCAAAATTTAAGTTTTTTTTCTGATATGGATATGAATAATATGTATAACCGTTTCAATACTACGATGATCTATGTTATGTATATTGTTGTGTTGTTATTGTATTTCAAAATACAGTGATTTTCTTCTAACCAGAATGTCACTTTCGGATATACTGTGCCTTTGAAGAAGTTCAATGGAATGGGAGGAATTTTTGATGTAGGACGCTGATTGTTCCACGAGCGGCTGTAGAGTTTTCGCTAAATATCTTGCTAATTTGTGAGTTGGTGAACGATATGCGCTGACGATGGGACGAAGAGGAATGTCAGTTTTATGGATTTTTGGGAGACCGTACATTTTTGGGATACGAGAAGATTTTTTTCGCGAGGTATTATAGCCTTTTTATCATCTGAAGGAAGATTAGAATTATTGATGACAGAACGCGTTTTCTTCTTTTTTCTTTCTGCGTAACTCAAGTAAGGCACGTTTTTCGTCCGACGGAAGATTAGATCTCGGGAGTTTGGAACGACGAAAGATTCTGGCAATGTCTTGGCGGGTTTCTTCGGCTTCAAGTGCAGGTAGGTGGGATAAAGCATCTTCCATTCGGGAAATTATTTTCTCTACTGGGATAGTGTTAGGAAGGTTGAGAGAAGATTGAGGCCTCGGAGTAAATCAACTAGATTCTCTTGAAAATGGCTTCAAAGTGGAAGCCGAAACGTCGAGACGTGATAAATCTAAAACGCGGTTCTACCCGAGAACCTAGTTCTATATATGTATATATATATATATATATATATATATATATATATATATATATATATATATATATATATATATATATATATATATAAACGATACGAAAAACGATACCTTGATGATAGTTTTTTTTATATGCTGAGCTTTAAATGTATTTTTACTTCTTCCTAAAGCTTTGCAAGTCCATTAAAAGAACTAGATGTCACTTGGATCTAAGTTTGATTTTCGAAGAACCCTACAACATTGTACATTAAAATAAAAAAAAACATTTGGGGGATATATCAATAACTTTTTTTTTAATTCAAGTTTCAATGCTGACTTTTGGAATTTTTCAAAAAAAGATTTAATAATTAACAAGACGGATTAATAAGCCGAGGTGTATATATAAAGTAATGAGACTGGCATAGCGTTTGATCTGATAACACTGTTGGCTTTCCCTTTAAGGGAACGCAAGTGAACACCTGATGCGTCTGCAGTACGAGTTTGAATTCTCTACAGTTATTTGGTGGTTCGTACGAATTCTTTTCTTGAACCGGATTTTTCTTTCCGAAAATGAGTGAAAACAATTGCAAGCAACGGTGCGCTCTCAAGTTTTGCTTCACACTTGGACACAGTATGATAGAAACTTTCGCAAACCGCCATCAAGTCTATTGAAACAGTGTTTTGTTAAGGTCTCAGATTTTCAGGCATTTTGCTCCAATTAATTGGTTAAAGTCCGATGAATGGTTGTGTGAGTTAAATTCAACTCTTGCCCGATTATTCTCACGGTCAACCGTCGATCAATATTATGATCTCGGATTTTGTTGAAAGTTTCATCATCCCTTGCAGTCAAAGGCCCTCCGCTGAGACTTTCATCGTCAATCGAGGTCTCGGCCTTCTGTAAATGCCTGAAGGCTACATCAATTTTATATCTTATACATATACATACACACACACACACACACACACACACATATATATATATATATATATATATATATATATATATATATATATATATATATATATATATATATATATATATACATATGCAAGACTATTAGTCCGGGAGTACATCCGATCGTTTGTGTCCCGTTTGTTGGGAACGTGCAGACGTTTCGCTAAGGTCACACTTGGCATTCTCAATGCTTGTCTGAAGACCCGCACGTCTCAACAAAAAAAGATCTGCACGTTCTCAACAAACGAGAAACAAACGATCGGATGTACCCCGGACTAATAGCCCAGCGTATTCTTTCATCCGCGAAACACTACGAACTAACATACATATATATATATATATATATATATATATATATATATATATATATATATATATATATATATATATATATATATATATTTAATATTAAACGCGAAAAAACAAATTTAAATTAGTTAGTTTATAAACTGAGCATGCAGCTTTATTAAATTTCACAATATAAAAATATGATAGTGGAAAATTCTTCTACGAAGGTCTTTCACTTATATTGACAAAATGCCGTTCCAGTTTATGAAGTCTCTGACTTTATACACGAAATTCCATCGATTTTCTGTCTCCTTGATTTAAGATTTTAATATTTGATAAAATAATCAGTCCTGCTTTTAGAGCTTCGAAAATATAAAATTGCTTTACATTTTACCAATATTATTATATTAAATGTTATGCTCATCAATTTTGACTTTACGATTTGTTTCAGATGATTTATTAAATGTAAAAAGTCCCGGAATGGTGCTGCACCCCATCTAGCGGGTAAGTTGATATCAATTTTATTAATAAATATACTTACTGAGTTCGAATAATAGCGACAAAAGAAACTTGAAACAGGAAATACTAATGTTTTATTTATACGAATAATTGGATATGTCGTTGATACCAATAGCCGAATGCAATGTTTTCCTTAGGATTTTCTTTCAACGAGTCTTTGATGTTTGATGTTGTCTTCTGAATTTTAGAATTTTATGTATATTTTATTTGTTTCAGCCAGCAAGAAGTTTCTTTTAAAATTAGAATTGGTAAAAAGCCTATTTAAAAAAATCTGCTTCGTATGATACGAGTAAATTTTTATAAATGACAACTGATTCTGTCTAATATCGTGACGGAAAAATACAGGGCTGTCTAGCTAGCTTAATTGTTAAGAAACACTATATTAAAGCACCCTTGTTCTTCTCACTTTTATTTCTTAAATAAATAAAGGATTGATTGATTATAGAAGTTTTGTTACATGATTCAGTTGTTCATCTAGGCCTAAGAAGTTTCTCTCAGATTATATATATATATATATATATATATATATATATATATATATATATATATATATATATATATATATATATATATATATATATATATATATATACATTCTGCCTGAAAACTCTGGTATAGTACTGGTATAGTGCCAACAAGCTAGCATAACGGAACCGTGGAGGGAAATATTACAGAAATCTGTCACCCTTTATCCACGTAGTGCCACCGATCGCCTTCGTCCAACTGTCCACCATACGACGCCACGTGTCTCTCGGGACCGGTTTCTAGCCTTTCAGCCGTCATCAGCCGAGCTCTAGACGAACGCAAGGAAAACAGTTGGAAGAGACGATCGGGGCCAGGCCAGGTCAGGCCAGTTACGAGCGGTCCTGACTGCTACGAGCATTTGCCGTATGATGGCGTGAGTTGTGTGCGATCACGACCCGTTGACCTGGTCTGGCCCCGATCGTCTCTCCCAACTGCTTTCCTTGCGTTCGCCTGTAGCTTGGCTAATGACGGTTGAAAGGACCGGTCCCGAGAGACACGTGACGTCGTATGGTGGACAATTGGCCGAAGGCGATTGGTGGCACCACGTGGAGAAAGGGTGAAAGATTTCTGTAATATTTCCCTCCACGGTTCCGTTACGCTACCTTGTGGGCATACCTGGTACTATACCCGAGGTTCCAGACGAAAGGTTACGAGCGGTCCTAACTGCCACCTGCGTTCGCCGTATGATGACGTGAGTTGTATGCGATTACAAGAAAGGGTGAAAGATATATATATAAACCACTGGGCCACTGCCCACAAGAAAGGTCCATGGGATGGTATTGATGGCACAATCAAAACACCAGCAGCGAGACCAAGTCAATTAGCAGTTGGTAAACAAATAACGAAACCTACACCGGATAATCTTCCAAATATGACCGTTAAGGTTTCGCCAGAAGGGGATTACAATAAAACTGTGAACGCCTCTACACCTTAGAGGCGTTCACAGTTTTTCAAAAACGAAACCAATTACGGGAACTCAGCAATTATACAGTGTGATTCCAGACACAGATGGTCGTCTTAGTGTCCGGAATTTTTCGAATTCAGACGACTACCGAATCTATAAATTATTTAAACGTCAAAGAAAAATAAAATATTTTTAAATTGGTATGAAAAAAAAAGATTGTTAATCGTATTAACCGTGAAATCCTAATAATTAATTATTAGTTTAGATTATAAATTATTATTTACTTATTATTTACTTATTTATTTACTTATTATTGTTTACTTGGATTTATTTTATTATAAAAACAAAGTAGAAAGAAAAATACAAAGCAATAGAAATAGAAAAAATGGAAAGAAAAGTCGGCCCACTCTGGGATTCACGGTATTATTCGCAGAATAAATCTAAGTTTAAAAAAATGGCGAACTTGAAGAATTATCGTCTTTCTAAAAAAACTGAACAATGTCATAAAACTTGAAATCTGAAATGTTTTTCTGAAAAGTACATTCAAAAGAAAAAAATAAAAAAAACGTCCCATATAAACAATTTTTGAAAAAGTTGTATGGGTAGGGGTATATGAAAAAAAAACATTTTTTTGAAACATTCGTCATTTTTTTTCGGTTGGCTAAAAAAAATTGACAAAATTTTGAGAAATGTTTTTAGTGGAGTAGAAAAAGATAAAAAAAAATTAACCAAATCGAAAGGGGTCGATTTGGCATGGAATGCCACATATATAGAGTGTCCGCTAATTAATGGTACATAGCAAAACTAAAGATTTTGTTGGTTAAAAGTATTGCGATTTAACCGAACTTACCTTAGTCCAAAGGTTAATAGTAACTAAGATAGAGGGTGTTAAAATTTTACGCAGAAAAGTGTCGCAGACAGCGCCCTCTACCATCTACATACAAATTTTCCCAAAATTTAGATTTCTTATCTTAATAAGCTCCCCACTACCAAATTTCGTTGAAGAAAAATACTATTTTAGAAAGTTATTGATGAAAATTGAAAATAAAATTATAACTTTAACATCCTGTATCTCTAAGGTAAGTTGGGTTAAATCGCAATATTTTTACCCAAAAATCTGCACTTTTGCTGCATACGATTAATTAGCGGACACCCTGTATATACTGTGGACGTTTATGATTAAATGGTATCAACTCAAGGATTGTTTTGATCCACCTGTTATCACATCCCTTTGTTTTAAGTATTGCCTATTTTCGTTTCAATTCGAGAACCCTTCTAATGACATCAGATAGTTTCGTTTGTTCTGCCAATGCTAGCCAGCCGCATTTAACACGATGTTCTATTTCTCGGATGGTATCACATTCCATTAAATTTCTCCGATCAAGATATATTTAGTAATCCACAACAACCAAATCCCTTTCCAAAATATAAATTTTTCAGTCTTTGAAAAATGCAATACGTAATGAAAAGTCAAAATACAAAAACATACAAAATATAAAATGACAAAAGTCAAAATACGTAATGAAGTCATACCACTTACCGACACTTAAGGCATATTGTTCAGGAGGTAGTACTAACTAGTACTCTTTGATGAATTTTCCACATCTCTTTTGAAAAAGAATTTAGTTTATCCTGCCTTCGCGATTCCAAAAATGCCGGCTTTCTTAGGTTGGTTTTTCATTTATTGAATATTCTTAAAATATTTGCGCAACCCCTTTTTCAGGACAGTAAAAATTATATTGTCATTTTCTTTTTTTGCCTAATTAATATGCAATTTATGTTTATCTGCGCGAAAAAGAGTAATAGCATTAATTTCTATCTGTTTAACATAAAGTTGGTTAATAAATTTTGCACCCATCAGTCGAAAAAATTACTAAAAAAGGTTTCCAAGTGGTACAAAGACTTGAGTGGTGGTATAGAAGCAGTACAAGATGAACTTCCTTTAAGAGAACCTTCAACGCCAACTAATCGCTGATTAAATATTAAACACATGGTAGATATTACTAGACTATCATTTGGATCAATCCAATCAATTGTGAAGAACAATTTAGGGTTGTTTCATAAACAAGACGAGAATACGTCTTTGTCTTTATTATTTCAAAAAATATCATCGTGTTGGACATGCTGAAAAAATGCTTTCTTTGGATGCTGACATTCTGTAATGCATAATTACTGTTGATGGAGCGAAGCTTATGACCCAAAACACCTCAACAACCAATCGTGTAGTAGTGCTGAAGATGAACCAAAGTCAAAAAAAGCCATGGCAAAGCCGCACAAAAATCAAAATGATCAAAATTTCATTTTGCATAAGATTTATCAGACTAATTCATCATAGATTCAACTCGCGGATAGAAGAAACCCATTATAACGAATTAAGGTTCGTGTTATCTCGTTATTTTTATATTATATTTTGTATCCGCTTCCATATATTCGAAAGAAAACACGTCTACATCCATCAACCTAATCCATTAAGCCTATTATTTTTTAATTAACTGGAAGAGCGTTTGCCAAAATATACAAAAATAACGGTAGGGACTTTATGACGAGCTTCCCAAAGTTCATACTCGAAACGACCCGGTCGGAAAACTAAAAGTTCAGGACTTATGTTAATCCGAAATATGTATATATAACAGGGGAAGCAGTATATATAGTGACCTCTTTCTCGAAGTTAATTGCATTTGTGTGCAGAGCTCTAATGTAATACCTATTACAGTTATTAATTAAATTGGTTGCGTTTTCTAAACATGAATTACCGTAAAAAAATAACAAGCATTTAAGCCCGTCTTTCGTTTTGAAAGCTAGATTCAGAATTGACTATCTCAGATATATCATTTAAAAATCGTCGATCTGTTTTTGCTATTTGTGCACAAATAAAAACAAACAAGGTGATAAATCAGATCTATACGGTGATCAGACAGTAATGTGCAATTTTTCCTTTGTTGTGATGTTGCCAATTGTTGGGAAAATAAAGTAATGTTTTCGGGCGAAATGGTTGCATTTTGCATACATGTTTTTTCGAAAAAGAAGAAACTTTTTCTGCAAAATAATTTAAAGATTCGTTGGTTAAATTTACGTTATTAATTATCAATTCGTCGTAATAAAACACTTACAAACATCACGCGTTGGCGTTACCTAGTTGTTTTTACATTATATTTTACATCGGTTTTCCTAAATTTGAAAACAGCAGCTGCGTTTACATCCATCAATCTAATCTATTAAGTTTATTATTTTTTAATTCACCCGCTGAACGGTGGCCAATGTATAACAACAATAACTGTAGGCATTTAATGGCAAACTTCCGAACATAGATAGGCGAAACGATTCAGTTGAAAACTTAAAAGTTCAGAACACAGCTTAATTTCAAGTATATTTAGTGCAATATGCGGCCCAGGTAATAACCTTTTTCTTATGATGTACTGCCACAGTATGCAGCGCTCACACAATTTTTAAAATATAAAAGTACATTAGTAGTGATATTTAAGGGTGTTTAAGAATGTTTTTATTACTTCTCTCTTAGCTATACTGTACTTGAAATAAAACAAATCATTATATGATAATATAACTAAAATAATATAAAGAAATTAAGAATTAGCCAAAACATTTAAGATGCAACATTGTATTGACTAATTGAGATGATCCTCACGGCAAAGAGTGCGAAAATTATTTTAGCGTGTGTATTTAAATTTAATTTTAACCAAAATATCGTATTCTGTACGAGAATCGTTTTCTTTTCATAAAATTAGACCAGTTCATTTCAATTCAGCGTTACCATAAAATCCTCTTGCATCATCTTGCTTTGGCATAGTTGTTTTTACACTATATTTTATATGGGTTTTTTTTTCTAAATTTGAAAACAATCACATTTACATCCATCTACGTAATCTATTAAGTTTATTATTTTTTAATTCATCTGCTGGACAGTGGCCAATATATATCAACAATAACAGTAGACAATAACAGTAGACAGGCGAAACTATCAAGTCGAAAACTTAAAAGTTCAGAACACAGCTTAATCTGAAGTATATTTAATGCAATGGGTGGTACAGATAACCGTTTTCTTACGATGTAGATGTGCTGCCACAGTCTGCAGCGCTCACATAATTTTTAAAATATAAAAGTAGATTAGTAGCAATATTTAAAAGTGTTTAAGGATGTTTTTATTACTTCTCTCTTAGCTATATTTTGCTTGTAATAAAATAAATCATTATATGATAATGTAATTAAAATAAAGTAAAAAATAAGAATTGAAAATGAGCCAAAAAATTAAAGTGGCAATGTTATATTGGCTAATTGATATAATCCCCATGGTAAAGGTTCTAAAAATTATTTCAGTGTATGTATTTAAATTCCATTTAAAACCAAAATTGTATTCTGTACGCGAATATCACGAAATGCTTCTTACTTACGGAGAACATGGTACAAACCAGATTAGAAATATACCAGGATTTTTTCAAGGCTTTTGAAAAAAAGCTAGAATGGTGTCGGGCTTGCATTGACTCAAATGCTGGACGTTTTAAACAATTAATCATGTGTTTCTTAATTTAACGAGAATCGTCTTCTTTTCATAAAATTACACTAGTTCATTTCAAGTTCAATTTGGCGTTACCATAAAATCCTTACAAAAATTGTGCGTTGGCGTTATCTAGTTGCTTTTACATTATATTTTATATCGGTTTTCCTAAATTTGAAAACAGTCGCGTTTACATCCATCTACGTAATCTTTTAAGTTTATTATTTTTTAATTCACCTGCTGAACAGTGGCCAATATATAACCGCAATAACAGTAGGGATTTAATGTTAAACTTCCGAACGTAAATAGATGAAACGATCCAGTCGAAAACTTAAAAGTTCAGGGCACAGCTTAACAGCGTGTAGCGTTCATACAATGCAGTGCAGCGTTCACACAATTTTTAAAATATAAAACTAGAAAGGCAACAATATTTAAGGGTGTTTAGGGATGTTTTTATTTACTGTACCTGTAATAAAAAAGATCGTTATATGATAATGCAATTAAAATGTTGTTTTGGAATACGAAATATTTTCCTTGTAATCATTCCACGGAAACTGGAGAACCGTGCAGCTGCTTCAAATATGACAAAATAGTCGGTTTTTCGCATCCTTCACAAAGATTTACAAATGCACCAGTACAAGATTCAGATAGTGCAATAATTGAAGCCGAATTATAGAGGAAATTGATTTTTCGAAGAGGAGACGTTCAGTGGGCTCCGCCCAAGACTCGGATCTGACTCCCAAAGTTAAATGTCAAGTATACCGCAATCCCCCCGTCACTCTGGAAGATCTAAAGAAGAGTATTTGGCAAGAAATCGAAGCCATAATTGCAGAAACTCGCCGCTGCGTTATGGCAATTTTAGAGGTCGGCTTCAGGAGTGCCAGGCTAGATGGAGCACATTTAGATAATGTAATCTTGAGAAGATGAATTTTCAAGAATTTTTGTAAATTTTTAAAACAAATTTGTTAAAATTAATCAACTTATTTTTATTTCATTTAAAAAAGTTAAAAACTCTTTGCACCACCCTGTATATGACCATAATTATTAAATTTTGCAAATATTTTTTTCCGGTTCATCGTGTCCGGTTGGGTAATACAAAGAAATACTATGCTACTATGTTCAAAGAGTAAGGTGGCTTTTTAATAGTAAAAAGTATTTACTTATTCATCTAAATGTATTTTTTCTACTTCAAACCAATTCCCTTTGACAGCAGTACACTGATTCCAGCATTTTTTCCAGTCTTCGAACCAGTGTTTATACTCGATTTCTGCTGTTTCCTTCAAAGAAGCCTGCAAACTCTCTTAAATAGCTTCTGTATACTCAAAACGGTGTCAATGATGTAGTTTATTCGATTAAAGAAACAGAAAATAAGTCACGCTGTGTTATATTTGGTGAACGGAGTTTTTTTAATTTTTAGCGAAAAAATGGTGGATAATTATTGCGGTGTACGATGATTATCGTGATGTCAAAACCATGAATTATTTTGCCACACATCTAATATTTAATTTCTGCTACTTAACCGGCGGTTACTCAATGGTTGTGTTTTCATCGTTGGTTGACCCGGAAAGTCTTTCTGAACAAGGTTTACCTTCAATGATTTGTGTTTCATCAAGTCCAAAATTTTATTTACGTAGCTTTATCGTAGTAAGAAATTTCGTTTATTTAAACAAAATTTCATTCAATTTCTTTGCTCGATACGAGGGTTGCTATTCATGTAACCAGAATAATAAATAAAAACAATTTTTATCATTGAAAATAGTTTTATTGTTTTTCAAAATATTCTCCGCGATGATCAATACACTTTTGCATACGATAGAACCAATTTTCATAGCACTTTTTTCCATTCCGATTGAGATATCTCCAAAACATGCATTTTGAAGGCATCAACCGCTTCTTTTGGCGTCGAAAATCGTTGACCACGTAGTTTAATCTTTATAGACGGGACAAAACTAAATCTTTGGGTGCCAAATCAGGACTGTACGACGGATGATCCATAAATTCGATGTTTTGACCGGTCAAATATTGAGTTGTTTGGTTCGATGTGTGAGAGCTTGCGTTGTCATAATGAAAAATGATACTGCGTCGCTGTTTGTCCTTTTTCATTTCATCTGAAAAACCCCTATAGTCGACTGCTGTTCACTTTCGTGCTCATGCGTATAGATCCAAGCTTCGTCACCTGTGTAGATATTATAGCATCACGATTGAATTTTTGGAGCATTTCATTGCACCAATCCACACGAGCCTTTTTTGAACTATTGTCAAATTATGCGGAATCCAACGCAAGCAAATCTTTTTTACAGCTAAATGTTCATGTAAAATCTTGTGTATGCTTGTCATACTAATGCCTAGGGACTAGACCTAGGGCTAAAACCTAAATATCACGGTATGTCAAATGACAAATGACTATTGATGTTTTCTGGCAAAACAACTGATTTTGGCCGTTTTGGCCGATGGCTATGAATGAATTCACTAAACCAGTGATATACAGTGGTTTAAAATGGTGCTTCATCGCGAAAAGTCGAATTAAGTTGATCGATGTACTGTTGTTGAGATTATCCACTTCGAAAGTCGTACTAAATCAATGCACGAAAATGAGTGATACTCATTGAGACTGATGAGTTAAATAGTAATGAGTAATGATTAAAAAAATAATAAATAAATTGGCAGCAACTTTGTAAATAAAACACAAACAATATATTTATTCATCCAAATTTATTTATGCATACTGTTCTTGTTCTTGTCGGTTCTTTTGTCCCTTATACTCTGTGTGTCACATAACTCCATAAAGCAGTCAAAACAAAAGCCATGTTACTAATTTTCTGCCTCCATGAAATTCAGTACTGAACTCAACTTTGTTTGATAGTCAGTGCCCAGAATATTAGCTCTCCATTTATTGATAGTCACTAAATAACAAATTAACAAATAACAAACATCAAATTATGCGGAATCCAACGAGCACAAATGTAAATTTTGAATATGCTAATGCCCAGGGATACCTCAATCTTACGGTTTGTCATATGACGATCTTGTTTTATCAGTTCGCGCACAGTATCGCTGTTTTTTGATATAACAAATGATTTTGGACGACCTTCTTTAAATTCATCCGTGAGCGAACGACGGCCTCGATTGAATTCATTAAACCAGTGATATACAATGGTTTTAGAGGGTGCTTCATAGTCAAAAGTTGAAGTGAGTTAATTGATGCACTGTTCCACGTCCACGTTCCAATCCACGTCGCAAATCATCGCACGAAAATCCTCACGAGTTAATTCTATTTTTTGAATGAGATGAAGTCACTAAACGACACAAATAGCGTGCGTGTGTCGGAACAAAACGTTCCGAGTACGTATATAGCCAACAATGTCAAATTTTACGACGTATATGTCAGATGCCGCCTAGCAACACCATTGTTGCTAATTCCGGATACATAAATAGCAACCCTCGTAAATGTATCGACACTTATATTTTCTATTTAAGAACTTAATAAAGCAATTTGATGAATAGTTACAAAAACGGAGACTTAGATAATAACTAATACAAATAAATCTTAAAGTCTGATTACTGTAATACTGTTAAATCTATAAGCCTGCTGGATCCATTGGTTTCCTTCTATTTATGCCTTCCTTTATCTGATGCAAGAAACCAGAGTTGATTCCTCAGATTCTTGATACTGATGAAAGAACTGTTTGGTATGTCATGATCTGCATTCTTCAGGTTGATAAGGGAATGTTGTTTACATAATTCACGCTAAATAATATGAAACATCTGTCGGATATCAAAAACAGTCATACCAACTAAAAAAATAAATGGTTCAGTCGAAACTTAAAACACAAGAATTTTTAATAGTCGCTTTGTTTTTTGTCCATAGTAGTATAGTATCTTATATACATCTACGTGAGTTTCACATGAAAGTTCATATGAAAGTATATCTAACTACGGTAATCCATTGAGTTTTTTTTTTAATTAAATGACACAATTTTCAATAAAATTCACGTACAAAATGCTAGAGATTTTATGACAACCTCTCGAAAGTTCGTAGGCGAAATAACCCAGTCGAAAGGCTAAAGTTTAAAACTTAGGTTAATCCGAAATATATTTAATGCAACGAACAGTACAAATAATACACCCTTGGTAGTGATGTATTGCTTTTGTGTGCGGCGCTCAAACGTAATACCTATTATAGTTGTTCATTAAATTGCCAAGCCCAACTGTAGTGGAATTGCTGTAAAAAGGAAAAGAAATATAGGTCTATTTTCTTTTTCTAGTTCCCAGTTTGAGTTGAAATTTATAAAGTAATAACGACAGAACAGTTTAATAATAATCAATAAAGTATTCTAAAGGTTTTCTGTCAATATAGGAGGGCTCGAAAAATCTGATAAAGAAAACGCTAGGTTTTTGAGATTTTTGAAATTCCTTAACAATTATATTAACAACGTGTCAACCTTTCAATACTTCCATTATAATGTAATTTGCCCAGCATGGGAAAATAAGCAGTTTTTTGAGCTTTGACCTCACCCTTAGAACTCAATTTTTTCTAGCAATCCAATTCTTCGGGATTGAAAAGAGGACTTAATTATTGAGAGACAAATCTGCTGAATACGGTCCATGTATAGCACATCGAAGTCTAGATCAAGGAATATTACAACAATGAGAGAAGATCTGTGTGTAGGCATATTATCGTGTTAAAGAACACTTTCTTTTTGGCCAGAGATGGACGTTTAGTCTAAATGACACCTTTTAATTAGTCCAGTATTTCGAAGTCTAGATCAAGGAATATTGCAGCAATGATAGAAGATGTGTGTGTAGCCACATTATCGTGTTAAAGAGCACTTTCTTTTTGGCCAGAGATGGATGTTTAGTCTAAGTGTCACCTTTTAATTGGTCCAGTAGTGTAATGTAATAACTCTACGTTTTCTCAGGTAGTCTATGAGCACACTATTAAGAGTACCTTAGAAAGGCGTGCTCATATACATTTCCTGCAATTGAAATCGTTTTCATTTTCCTTACCTCTTACACGATAGTAACCTACTCAATATAGTTACCTCTTACTCGATATAGTGACCTACCCAATATGTTTACCTCTTACACGATATAGTGAATTGGTGTTTCAACTACTGATATCTTACTATTGACTTAAATCCTATTCCTTGTTCAGAATATGCCAAAACTTGTTTATTCGATCTCTAGACACGCGCCTGAAACTTCCCAACAGAACTTTTCTAAAGAGAACTAGAAAAATCCCGTTGACAAAAAGAATTGTTACGAACCACCAAGTGACTCTAGGGGTATCAAACTCGTAGTGAAGACTGTCTCCCCTCCGAAGGGGACACCAACAGCGTTGTCAAATCAGAAGTTAAGTTGTCTTTATATTTATTTTTAACCCTACGTTCATAACATATTTTTTTAGTTGGTCTATTTTTTCTATATCTGTTTTTGGTATATTATATACATGGTCAGCGTATTCTAAATTTTTTAAAAGCGTTCTATAGGGTAATATTTTTAGTGCGTCTAAATTTTAAATTCAAATTAAACAACAAAATTAGATGCATTGAAACTATGTATTTTATTTGAAATGGCATTCAATAGCATTAATGTTCGAAAACAGTTTTGGAAAAATGGCCACCGTGGCTACTTCTGACAAAGCGCATTTTGTCAATCCAATTTCCGATCAGTCTTCCAAACAATGGTCTTATGACCGCAAATGTCCGAGCCATGTTGGCCTCCAAGGTGTTAATAGTTGCTGGTTTATCGGCATAGACCAAAGATTTAACATAACCCCAAAGAAAATGATCTAAAGACTTTAGATCACATTACTTCGGTGACCAATTAACAGGTCCATTCCTCAAAATAATTTTTTCACCGAATTATTCACTCAATATATCGATTGTTACATCGGCTGTAAGACATATGAAGTCAAGTTGGAGTCCTGTTGGAACCACATCTCCTCCAGATCAACACCATTCCAATTTAGAATGAAATAATCATTGATCATCGCTCTGAAACAGCTCCCATTAACGGTAACCTGCTTTCCAGCTTAATCATTCTACCGGCATACAATCCGTACTATACGGTGCATTTTTATGGAAACAACGATAATTATTGGATCATATACGGACTATCTTTACTCCAAATACGGTAATTTTGATTATTAACGTAGCCATCTAGCCAAAAATAAGCTTTACCGCTAAAATAAATTTTGCGATTACTGGAACAAGTTGTAATTGATTTTGAGCCCATTCACCGAACACACGACGTAAACGATGGTCTTGCGGTTTGATTTCTAGGATAAGTTGGATCTTGTAAGGTACCAGACTATGATCTTTGCACACATTTTTCCATGTAGTCGAATAATAATGCCCAACTTCCTGCGAACGGAGGCGAATTCGATATATTTGGATTTTTGTCAACACTATCATCAACAGCGACGATATTTTCTTAGGAACGCACAGTTTTTTGTCTTGTTTTTGTAATAATATCGAGCCGCGTAAAATGCGTTCGATATTTGTCGATAATTCGGGAAATACATCGCTCGGTTGGGCAATTATGTGCACCCTAAAATACACACGCTCTATAAGTTTGGTGCACATAACACTGATTTTAATAATTAATTTCGACAATTTGCTAGCGTTGCTCTGATGCTAAACGTTCCACGATTATTTGCCAGACTATACTGAATAATTTTGACACTAGAGGCCCACAAACTGATCGGTTCGTTTGACAGCGACCCCTATCGGAAGTTCAGGTACTCTAAAAAAAATCACTTTTGGTTTTTATTGAGAATGTTGACCAAAAGACTAGAAATTGGCTTACGTGCTGTTATAGATTAATTTTATAATCATATCGTTTTTTCTTTACGGTGATCTGTTTGGATGAGTGGAACACCTTGATTCTCTGTAAATTTTTCACACATCACGCATTTAATATTTCTCTTGAATAATAAGCAGCAGAGTTATTGCAGAAATATTCAGATCTCTACATTAGCTCTGCCGCTACTCCATCATACCGCTACTCAATCCATAAGTATTTATTTATATTTTTAGAGTTTCTATCGCATGTCTAATTTATTTCCTTATCGAAAGTTTAAAGACTTTCTTCAAATTTTATAATTATAATTTTGTCATTTGGTCCAGGATCTTTTAAACGACCTAATCTCAGATAAATGTTATCGAAATAATAAAAACCATTATATATACCCTTAGCGTTCGTGTTATCTCATTATTTCTGCATTGTATTTCTGCTTCCCTTAATTTGAAAAGCAAAACACGTCTACATCCATCTACGTAATCGATTAAGCTTATTATTTTTTAATCTACAGGCCGAACGTGGGCCAAAATATACAAAAATAGCGATAGGGATTTTGATGACATCCTTCTGAAAATTCATACTTGAAACCTTAATTCGAGAAACGACCAGGTCGGAAAGTTAAATGTACAGGAATTAACATAATCCCCAAGTATATTAAATGGAATGAACAGTACGTATAATAGTATCTTTGTCATGATATACTGCGTATGTATGCAGCGTTCTAACATATCTCCAATTAAAGATATTCTTCTCAACTACAGTGGAATTGTCGTAAAAATTAAAAAAAGTTTGCTTTATTTGCTAGTTTGAGTTATTTTTAACAAGAAAATACTGGCAGAGCACTAAGCTAACAGTTATTATAATTTTATGTCACTACAATCGTTCCGTTTTTTTGTTGTAAAATGTGTGATTATATTGATCAACAGTTAACAATTTAACTTTGTTGTATTCTAGTCATTAATCAATTTTACAAGAAAGGTTTATTATTTGAGATTGGAAATGCAACAACATTTTTTTATGGTTATTTAGCAAATATATGGTTATTTAGCAATATATATATATATATATATATATATATATATATATATATATATATATATATATATATATATATATATATATATATATATATATATATATATATATATATATGTATATATATATAAACCGAAATCTTTCATCCGTACTTCCACGTACCTCTGTTCGCCTCAAATCAGCCGCCACCCATCACGCCGAGACAAGTACCTCCCAGGACCGCTTCCTGGCCTTACAGCCATCATCAGCTGGGCTCGTGTCCTGCGCAAGGAGACAGCTGAATAGAAATGAACGAAGTAAGACCAAGTCAACTGGCCATATTGATGGTGGGTCGCAATCTCAATGCAACTCGCGCCATCCTAAGGTGAATCATGCAACAGTCAATACTACGTAAGGGAACTGTAAGCAGAATTCTGAATGTGGTAGTAGATATGCTCAAGAGCTATATGAAGAGCTCAAGCTATATGAAGAGCTCAAGCTACATGAAGAGCTCAAGCTATATGAAGAGCTCAATCTATATGAAGAGCTCAAGCTATATGAAGAGCTCAAGCTATATGAAGAGAGATAATAACAGATATTCTTCACCCGTATTCCACGTGTGTGCCCTGTCCGTTTCCTGTGTTAACCTAGTCCAATGTCGCTTAACGTCAATTATCGAATGGGAACTGAAAAATTAACGTACTTTGTTTTTTATGTCAAGATATGTTATACATGAATAATCTGGCCAGATAGTACCCATTTAGTTTTCGGTTAAGGGCGTGGTAAGCATCCTCCGAATGCCTAGCTCGCGCACAAGTCCTACCAAAAGATAAATGGGTATCAGTAAGATTCAAACCTATGCAAAAGTGCATCGATTATCGCGGAGAATATTTTGAAAAATATAAAATCATTTTCGATGATAAATATTTAATTTTATATATTATTCGGATACATAAATTGCAACTCTCGTATAATATATTGCAACATAATTTTTTTTTGTAAGTTTCAATTTATAATTTAGTATATTGATTCATCGTTGGTTTGTCAGATCCTTTCAATTCATATTCAGGTTCCATATTCGTTTCCCTAAATTTAAAAGGAAGCACATTTACATCCATCTAGGTTACGTCATCCATTAGGCTGATTATTTTTTAATTGACTGCAGGACTTCAACCAAAATATACAAAAATAGCAACGGGAGGATACAACCTTCCGAAAGTTTATAAATGAATTGATTCGGACCTCAAGGAAAATATTCTGGACTCCACTTAATCTAAAATACTAAGGTATACAACATAAGTGTTTGTATTTTTGACATACTTACACGTGGGTTGCTGCGACGAAAGTAGTGTGGGAAATCACCACTTCCCCTGGAAGTTCCTTGGTGCTTGTTCTAGGATATGCTGTCACAGAGACTCTTGAAACGTTGAAAGATCAAAAGACTCTGCGCGACCTAAACTTTTCCTATGTTGAAGACTCATGTCTTCCTCCTGGGACTTTCTGAACCAGAACTGAGCAGTGTGAACTTATACAGCACCATCCCCTTCTATATGGCAAATGTCACGAGCGGCATTGGTTTCTTTGAAGCCTTTTTTAAAATAATATATCAAAATTGCCCTAATTTCACGACTTATTTCTTTCATTTTAACGTTTTTGATAAAGAAACGCTGACTGAATATTTCGCAGTGAAATAATTTTAATACTGAAGAAGGAATGTATATTTGTTGGGACAAACAGCTGAAATCGGATTAAACGACTCAGTGAACTACAAGGTGCATTTCACAAAAAAAACTTTTTAAAAATAGGTATTTCTAGTGGCGCCATCTTTTGACGGGGGTAAGCTTTGGAAAGGCGGCAACATTTACCGACGTTCTGGCAACATTTCATGACATTCGGATCATTAGAATCCAATTTATCACGCTTAAAATGTTAGTGTGTTTATACCACTGGTCGAAAAATTAACATAGGACAAAGAGAGAATATTAAGTTTTCATTTAAACTTTGTAAAACATTCACCGAAACGTTTAATGAAACCAGTGTATGGTGAGGATTGTTTATCCTGTGGCAAAGTCCAGAATTCCCTCGAGTGGTTTAAACGTCCACGAGTGGTTTAAACGATTCAAAGAAGGTCGTGAGTATATCAAGGACAATCAACATCTTGGTCCGAAAAATTCCATTGTTACTCAAAGTAACATTAAAATTGTTCGTGAATTTATAAAAAATCAGCCAAAATCTTCATTGCGATACATGGAAATGGAACTGGGCATGTCCAAAGATTCAGTCCATCACAGTTTGGCCGATCATTTGGGACATCAGAAGGTTTGTGCACGCTTTGTTCCACACAAAAACTTCAAGTACAGCATTGTTACTGGTGATGAGAAGTGGTGTTTTCAATTTGATCCAGAAACCAAGCGTCAAAGTGTCGAATAGAATCAAAGTGTCGTTTCAAGTCAAAAATCAAAACAATGTAGATTTATTTCTACGATTCGGAGAGAATTGTGCACAAAGTGTTCATTCCATCTGGTCAAATAATCAATAATATTTTTTTTTATTTATTAAAATTTGGTGTTATAAAGCGTTTATCTTGGTGTTATAAAGCGTCTGTTGTTACCATTTGCCGTGTGTAGCCACAATACCGTCAACAAAGCAGCTGGCGCTTGTTGCACGATAATGCACCGTCCCATCGATCGACCCTCATCGCTGACTTTTTGACAAAAAATGGCCTTTTTAACCATGACACTCGCCTTATTTGGCTCCCTGCGACTTCTACCTCTTCGAAAAAACTCCAATTGTCGGTTAAAGAAAAACGTTATGCCGACAATGAAGCCATTCAAAACGCGTCGACCGCCATCCTGAAGGACATATTTTTGGTTGAGTTTAAAAATTCATTCGTCAACCTAATTGACCGTGCAAAACGTTGTATTGACGCACAAGGAGACTAGTTTGAATAAAGATTATGATTTTTGAGGAAAAAATAAATATTTATGTTTTTTTAAAGTCCTGTTTTCCGTGTGACGCATCTTGTATATATGTACAGCTCTACAGGATTATAAGGTCTTTGGCTTGGTTTACAATCTGCCGCCAAACCACTCTATTCCTTGCCCTTCTTTCCCACTGTGTCACACCCATTCTGGCCAAATCCTCCTTCACCTCCTGTAGCGACTTTATCCTCGGTCTTCTCTTCTTCACTCTTTTCTCGCCTCTCTCCCTGCTCACAACCTGTTTTGTTAGTCTGCTTTCCGGTAGCCATTCTATTTGCCCTGGCCAGGCTATTTGTCATACTCTGATGATATGCGTTATTGTGGGTTCTCCAAATGGGGAGGTTTCTTTGGTCCTTCTTCTCCACTAACTCTCCTTGAAACCACCGTATATTCTTCTCAGCACTCTCCGCGTTCAACATTCTTTCACTGCTATTGGTTAAGGGCCAGGTTTCTGCGGCATATATTACAGCTGGTCTCATTATTGTTTTATAAACTCTTACTTTGGCTTTTCTTGATATATTCTCATTTCTCACGAGTCTCCGCAGAATCGCTACACATTTATTTCCTTTTGCTATTCTGGCCTTAACCTTCGCTTCCATTCCATATTTGTCTGTGATAGTTGGGCAAAGGTATCAAAAATGATCAATCCTTTCCTACTTTAATTTTCAATCCATTCTTACATGTTTTGTCTTTTATAATTTCAATTTTCATGTATTTTGTTTTGTTGGTATTCTCGCAGCTCGCACCTTCCTGCTTCTCTCATTAATCTTTGAGATACATTTTTCATTTTTCCCAATTCTCGTGTTATAATTGTTACATCATCGGCGAAAGCAAAGACGCACCTTGTATAATCCTATATTTATAATCAAAAGGAAAAACGCAAATACCTTTTTTTACACCCTAGTAATGTAATAAAGGGTACAAATACTGAACTCGTATACCTCTATATTCATTAAATTGCCCGGTTCTGCATTAAAATGACAACATGATGGAAAAAAAATACCAATTATTTTCTTGTTTTAGTAGTTACTGATTTCTAAACTTTTTTCATTTAAAAGCCAATAATACATAAACAAACTATTTTTTATATTAGTCACCTACTTTAACAATTACTCAATATTTTAAATGTTTCATTAAATATCATTTTACAATTTAGCTGGGTCAATTCTTCTATTGGAACCTTTGGTGTGAAACACTAAACTTGAAGAGATTTACCACTAAACACAAAACCACTTTAGATAATCTTTTGTAGATAAACTAACTAGAAAACATAAGTTCAGAAAATTATTCAAAGAATCTTCGACTTTTCAAAAGGATCAGAACAAAAAGAAATTCATGGTAATACCATTTGATGCCCAGTTGCCAAGAGGACTAGACAAAATTTTGAAAAAAGTGGAAAGTGTTTTGGTGTTTAGTGGTAAATCTCTTCAAGTTTAAGTAATTTAGCTGGGGTTAAAGAAATATTTAACTAACTCTTTTGTATTAAATATTAATATGTTCTATTCACATACATGTAATTTAAAAAAAAATACATTCTGCAACGAAACTTAAATTGCGTTAATTTTTTGAGAAGTACACCTTAATTTAACAAATTGTCAACTGAAAAAAAACCAAAGCATCAAATAGAAATGAATTTCTTTTAAAATTTGCACGCACAATCATATATATATTGTACAAAATAAGCAAATCTTCAGATTAGAGGGTCCAAAGGAATCTACCACTACTTATGCTCTGTTGAACTTCTTGCTGGGACACTGTTTAGGCTTTGACAAGTGAACTAGAATTAGTTCTGGTTGAACCCTTAACGCCTAACATATTTCGTGCCCTTTGATCCTTTAAGGATAATCTCTTATAGGCAGCTTTCAAAATACTTAACAAAGTTACGATTTAGGTGGACAAAAAATGGTCTTATGTATAGTACTATGATCAAAAAGAAAGCAATTTTATCTTAAAAATTTGCGGTCTTTACGTATCGATACTAATCTTTGTTTTTAGGTTGGTATGACTATTCTTGATATCAAGCAGAAATTTCGTATTGTTTCGACTGTTAAATTAAAAATTATAGCGATTTTTGCAATTGTTAAACACTCTGCTCAGTGATTTTTTAAAATAGAGATATTTATCGAGCCTAGAATATATTAAATTTAGTCTGAAAACGAAATTTCTTGTTCTGGTGCATTAAAAATATTGAAGAAATGTTACGTCGATAAAGCTATGTTAAATAAAATGTTTTCACGTAGTACAAGGACTTTAATGATAAGTGGAATGGCAGATAAACTTTAATGGTAGAGAAGCAGAAGATGACCGGAAAAAAACGTTGGAATAAATGTATTACAGTGAGAGGGGATTACTTTGAAGGAGATAAAATAAATTTGGATAAATAAATATATTCTTTGTGTTTTATTTACAAAGTTCCTGCCAATTTATTTATTATTTTTTTAATGACTTCAAAATTTTAACTCAGAAAACGAAATTAACTCATTAGAGTTTCAATGAGCCTCACTCATTTTCATGCAATGATTTAGTACGACTTTCGAAGTAGATTATCTCAACTACAGTGCATCGATCAACTTAACTCAACTTTTGACGATAAAGCGCCATCTTATACCACTGTATATCACTGGTCACGGACAAATTTTGAGGTTAAGGTCGCCCAAAATTGGTTGTTGTGGCAGATACTACACGCGAACTGATAAATCAAGATCGTCATATGACATACCGTGAGATTTAGGCATCCCCAGGCATTAGCATGACAAGCATACACAAGATTTTACATGAACATTTAGCCGTAGAAAAAAAATTGCTTGCGTTGGATTCCTTATAATTTGAATAGAGATTCGATATTCGATTGAATAGAATTCGCGCAAGAAGCACTTCGAAGCAAACGGTTTTTTTTTTTTGATAAATGGGCATATGGCTACAGTGCCAGTAGAGAATTTTTTTGAATGGTCAGTTCTGAATGGTACACAACCATTTGTTTGTCAGAAATCTTTAAAGAAATAAGAAAAACCAACCAGCTACGCAGGATCATTCTTTACAGTGACATCCCGAGCTCTCGCACATTGCACCGAAGAACTCAATATTTGACCGATCAAAACATCAAATTAATGGGTTATCCACCGTATAGTCCTGATTTAGTACCCAATGATTATTTTTTGTTCCCGTCCGTGAAGAATAAACTACGTGGTCAATGATTTTTGACGCCAGAAGAAGCGGTTGATATATTCAAAGTGTATGTTTTGGAGATACTCCAATCGGAATGGAAAAAGCGCTGTGAAAAGTGGTTCAAACGTATGCAAAAGTGTATCGATCATCGCTTAAAATACTTTGAAAAACAATAAAACCATTTTCAATGATAAATATTTGTTTTTATTTATTTTGGAAACATAAATAGCAACCCTCGAACCTTAGTTTTAAATCATTTTAGTAAATGTAAAGTGAATCTACCGCTTCATATTTAAACTAGTTAAAGATAGATCTAAAGATTTCAGAAACAAGTGTTACGGATATATATTATATGCAAGAGCATCGAAAAGTTTCTTCAAATATGTGGTACACGGATTTCAGAATAAGTTACAAAAGGAATTGGAAATTCTTACAAATGGAAAAGGAATTCCAATTTATTAATTTTATATTTAAAACAGATTGACGCATTTCGCTAACACTTTAGCTTCGGCGATTTATGGTTAAATTATCAAGGTAGTTAAGTTTTTGCCTTTATTTTGAACATACAATAATTTGAAAATACCTTTAAAACAATACTTTTTATTTAATTAATGCGAGGCATAATTAGAATTGAGTTTATAAATTAGAAAACTTTTTTCGTATTCTTTTATTTTTTCTTGAAAGATTTAACTGTTTATTCTATGTATGTTATTGAACATGACCCACATTGCAGCTGATATACCCCAGGTTTATCTTTATTTTTTCTTTTTACTTTACAATTTTTCATTAATTTTTTTGAAATATTATTTGTTTCGAGGCTCAAAAAGTTACAAAAGGAACATTAAAAAATATTGCACTAAAAATTACCTCTTAAAAAAGTTGCTTCTCGTTGGATCTTGTATCGAATAATAAACGAATAAATATTTGAAACATTGTAGGTATTACTGTGGTAAAACAATTCATGGTTTTTATATTGATAATGCACCAGCTCATACCGTAAGAATAATTGGTCAATTCTTCGCCAAAAATTAAACAAATATCATTTCACCATATTTACCAGATTTGGCACCGTGAGGCTTTTTTCTGTTATTTTCAGTCTATAAAAGTTTATTCAAGAGAGTTTGCAAACCGCTTCAAACGCAATACCACAAATCTAGTACAAAACCAGTTTTGAAAACTGGAAAAAGTCATAATATGTGTAATTTGGTGAAAAACGATTACTTCAAAAGATAAAAAATAAATCTGGACGAATAAATATTTACTTTGTGTTTTATTTAAAAGGTCATCTTTAATAACCCCTGAACAATATCTTAATGTTGTTTAAATAACCATAAACACTTTTATAAATAAGATTTCCAATACGTGCACTTTCTATTTTACGCTTTTAATGGCTAGCTCAAAGAATGCAATTAATCTAGAGAGCTTATAACGTAAACGTTCAAGCAATTTGGCAAGTTGCCATTCGCTATACTCTAGAAAGACAATTTAGAAACATGCGCCCGATTTTATCGCTTCAATATTTCTCGCTGTTCTTAATCTAAACTTGGAACAAAACTTGGATAATAATTTTATTAAATAAATAATAAATCAATAATAATAATAGTGGATTAAAAAGAAGCGGTCGTAAATAAACCCTAATAATGCTTTGTTATCGGAAGTAATAAACATGTTTACCCAGTCAACCTCATTATTGTATATTTTTTTTGTTTGTTTTCCATTAAAGCACCATCGGAATAAAAAAGACCACATTACTTGTCAGCATGAAGTTAAAATAACATTCAATTACTTCTGGAAACCATTTATATTGAAATTATATATAAGAGTATGTCTAAAATGTTTGAAATGAAACTATGCACAGGGTGTAAGGAAAACTACTTTAGTAAAATTAACCAACGTCTCTATATCTCATTTGAATACAAAGTTTCCATAAGGGGGGAAATCCTTTTTTTCGATTTTTCGTATTTTTTATATTTCGAAAACCTAATATATTGAGAGTATACTGGCAAGAGAGTTATCGCACATACAGTCGAGCGCACCGGAGCCCGCATATCGCGACCCAGACAGCTTAATCAGCACCCTGGCCTCTGAGATGCGCAAAAGAAAGAGTGAGTGTGTCACCGTCTAACAGAGACAGAGAACGAAGAGTTCTGCGAATGTACAACCGATGTTAGTACGACGAATGCACTGCTTCAAATGAGCTCTGAGGCGTTAGACCGTTAGGCTACTGCGCATCCAAACCTTAGATGCTGAGCTATAAATATCGGCAGGTATAAATCGGGCTATTCAATTACAATATGATTATATCTATTACTGGGGTGTTTTTGAAATTTAGCTCATCATTCGTGGTTATTATATGACCATTTCTTAAGGATATTTTTATTTCCAATATTTCTAGTAGGTCTAATTTTTATTTTCTCAATATAATAATTTAATATTGTTTATATACGATGTGTACACATTCCACTGCTTTTTATATTATTAAAGACACCTTTTTTATATTCTTATATAATATAATTTACTGATAAACACGGAAAAAGTTTCGGGCCAAATACAAGTGATAGTGCAAGTGTATTTGTGGTATAGTGCAAGAATAATTATTGGTACCCATGCCAAAGTTTTCGTAGAAACCACCGATGAGGCGCGAATAACGAGACCACCGGAGGAGTCTTTCCGAGACAAAAGCAGCTCGTACAGCCCGAAAACAGCAGCAGGTTGAAAAAAAACCAGCTTTTCGAAAAGGCTGAAAGTCTATTATATACACCTGGAATCGCTGATGCTTCGGTAAGTCACTAAAACTAATCGTTTTATCGTACTGAAACTTTAAATGCGATTATCTCGAAACTATGTTTTCAAAAACTGCTCGCTCTGTAACTCAAAAAGTTATGGATCGATTTGGCTGAAATTTTGAGAGGTTTTTCCCTATATCATTATCGGAAAGATGTATCCAAAGTTTTAAAGATTTCGTGTAAATAAACTACTTTTTGAGATAAAAATTTCGAAAAAATAGTACAGACTTTGAACATTTTTTGTTTCTAAAACTTATTTAATTAATACTTATTTACTTACTTAATTTTATAGTTTTATAGGTTTATTCTTCCCGTGTATATATCAGAAACAGAAATAAATGTTTTTTTTGTGTTTCAAATGAATAAAAAAAGAGTGACGAGTTCAGCACTTTTGGACCTCTCTTCCAGAGATGCCCGAAAAACAAATACTAAGCCACTATTTTATAAAATCATAATAATAATTATACCTTAAACTCTTTGGAGAAACTAGAGAAAAACTAAACTCCTTAATAAAAATGGTCGAAGAATTTTGTAGGGATATCAAAATGTCATTCGGACTTGATAAATGCTCTACAATTACCATTCAGAAAAGAATAGTCAATAATCAACATTCAACACACTGTAACATAGAACAACTGGCACCAGAAGAATCCTATAAATATGTAGGTATACCATTTAGAAATTTAACCATAACGAGTTAAAGTAGGACGCTACTATGTGCCAAAAGAGACTTACAAAACTTTTAAGTACCAAACTGAACAATGGAAACCTGGTTAGAGCGATTAATGGATGGGCAGTGCCAACTCTGACCTATTCTTTTGGTAGTGTTGGCCAGAAACAGACTTTGATGGACTGGATGGATTAACACGTCGAACATTGACAAAATTCCGATGTCTGCATCCAAATTCCTCTATTAAGCGACTATACATTCCGAGAAAGTTGGGAGGCAGATACCTCGTGAATATTAAGAATCTTTGTCTGAACCAGGAGAGTAAGATGAGAGAGCGCTTTATTAATTCAAGCAGCCCGCTAATGAAGTTGGTTGCTAAGGAGGACCAGGGTTTCGCCCCGCTGAACCTAGATAGGGTGAACCATGTTCACGGTGGAGCAATACTCACGGATTGTGTCCGAGAATGGAAATAACAGACACGCCATGGACGGTGTCCAAAATCACTCGAGAATGATACCATTGATGAATCATTGTCTCTGAAATGACTGACCGATGGGCTGTTGTATCCAGTAACAGTAGGTTTTGCGACATCTATTCAAAATAAGGTAGTAAGAACACGGAACTACAAAAGGACTTTACTGCACCGATGCAGGAAGTGCGGTGCAGTGGGGGAAACATTGAACACCTTATCGGTGAGTGTGCAGTTCTTGCCCCTAATGCTTATTTAGCATTACGCATGTTAATTAGTTGCCATCCTTCCAAATGAAAAGCCAGAAGTATTGTCCGATTGAATACTACGCTACAATATCATTATTATATTTGTTAGCACGCCTCGTACATAGCCTCAGATTGGATTCATTCACTACATCGATCCTGTTGCAGGTGAAGATTGAAGGTGGTCAAGGCTCACCAACGGGTTGTAGCACCACAGGAGAAAGAATTGTTGAAGTTTTATCTTTTTTATTATTGCCTTCTTTTTGAGTAAATAATAAGCAATATCGCTAAATAGTTTATAATATTATATTAAGGGCACAAACTATGTAATTCGGAATAGTTTTTTGAGTTGATTTGCTTGCCAGAATCGTATTTTGAAAGAAGTAACTCGTCATCATTAACTCGCAATTTTAGAAAAACTTCTTTAAAACATTTAATTTTATCCTGCTTGTTCATTGCTTGTTTTTCAGTGGACCATGTTCAACGTCGAGAACCTTCATCCCGATAAAAACAGGGTCGGCCCTTTTCTCATCTCAAGCTTTAGATTAGCATAACTCGACACTTTTCCATTTTCGCTTGTCCCAACTCCTAACCAAACAATATAATCCGAATAAGAATTCGATTTTTTGTTTGTTGTGAAACAAACGGAAATCCACTCTGAATTTTATCACTGAATAAAGGGCTAAACGAAGTTTATCTCTAAACATTTTTAATATCAGATTTGAGGGTACATAGTGCTTTTTTACATTTTGCTTTTTAAGAACTTCTGAAGAACTTTAAACTTTTTTAAAAATACTTGAGCGTTTTATATATCGACATAACCATTTCTTACCTAAGTTGATATGCATGTTCTTTACACCTGAGACAAGTTTTATATCACTTCTCTTCTTAAGTTAGAAATTATAAAAAAAATTTTTAAATAAAGTGATATGTGATTAAGATATGCAAAAAAAAATTTAACAAGTGGTATAATGACTTCAGTGAGGGTAGAGCAACAATTGAAGATGAACCTCATTCAGGAAGACTTTTCACCTTAACAATAAAGAAAACATTATCAAAATCAAGGATTTTGTCACCAATTAAATATTACAGTCATTCGACCAAAACCTTTCAGATTTATGAAAAAATAATTATGGTTTTTGCATTACGATAATTCGCCATCGCCCACTGAAATAATTGTTCGTTAATTTTCCTCCAAAAATCCAACAAACACGGTTTCGCATGCACCACACTCACCAGATTTGACACCGTGTGACTTAATGCCGGATGCCGGTTTGAGTCCATAGAAACATTTAAGAGAGTTCACTGGCCGCTTTAAGTAAAAAACCAGTCGTGTTTGAAAGTCGTATGTGAAAACTGTTTCGAAGTCTGAAAAGATGTTGGAATATATGTATTATAGTGAGAGGGGATTACCTTGAATTATCGTATTTTAAAAATTGTGCAAGGAACACTTTTTATATCCATATTAATTTGTTTATTTTGGCATTCCTTGATTAATGAATTATATAACGAGTTAGCAAATCTGACGTTTCTCTGCTCAAACCGCATAATCCCATAGCGCTATATTTTTCCATTGAAAAACAGCATTTTAAATTGAGGCGGACTCATTAAAATACAGAACTTTGATGCTTTCGCTTTGATGAAATGCGTCTCATTCATTCGGCCATGTTTATTAAAAATTCCCATGTGATTATATACCACGAATCAACTTAATAAACAAAATGAAAATTTAAGTGAAGATAAACTGAAATAAATTTACCAAATATGTTTCAGATTATAAAGTAGCAATAATTTAAATTCGAAAGTTTCAATGATAAATTGAAAAATGTTTGATTAAATTATTTATATATCAAATCAATTTTAACCATATATTGTCGAGAACAATATTAATAATAGAGAGAAATATAATAGTGGGTAAGGCTTCTTTCCACACGTAATACGGCCAGGAAGAAACCAAGTGAAACCAAGAACTTAGAACTTTATTAATAAAGTAATGTAGTATAACATACAATGTATTATACGTACATCAAGCACGCATGACAGATTATGATGGTGAGGTGTTAATATCAACGACTCCTAATAGATTCAACTTGTTTTGAAGCATCACTAACTACGAGGATTTATATAATTATACTGTCACTAATATAATAAAAATTTTCGTCACGTTTCCTTATAAAATTCTCTAATATTTCTCGTCAACTACCGGTTAGGTGATCCTTATAATAGTCCCGGTTTTATCAAAAATAAATTTTATAATCAGATCCAACAAGGGTTTTCATCTTTCAGTTTTCTCTTTCTCCAGTGGGATTGGATCTGCATAAATCTAGCATCTCATTTTTTTTATATGTTAGCATCATCAGGAGATTTGGTGTTTAGTGGTAAATGTCTTTGTATTTAGTGCGACTAACAAACGAATCGCAAAAATTCCTCTGGATAGAAATCTAAAAACATGTAAACTAACAGGTCGACTATTCAAATGGTTAAAGGACTTGTCAGTGTTAGCATCACAGTTTTATAAGGAAAAACAGTTATTGAACTTAAAATAAGTTGTAGAAATAATTCGATTATTTATAATAAAAACAATAAATTTTTCTTTCGTTTACGTTTCAGTTTTTATTTTAACCATTTTCAAAACAACTTTTTATTACAGCTTAATACACTATATTATTAATTTCATTACATTATTATAAAGTATTGATTGCACTTAAAAAAATGTGCAGATGAACGGATCGACACCCGGATAATAATATCCGGGTAATAGGATTATAGAATAATTTAGGAATATTATCTACCATCCAATATTCGATGTAAAACACACACACACACACACACACACATATATATATATATATATATATATATATATATATATATATATATATATATATATATATATATATATATATATATAAATATGACAATACAACTTCAAACACGGCCCTCATTCCCCGGAGGCTAAGGGGCAACTACCTACTGCAGCGGGAAGACCTGCCCCAAGGCAGAGAGTGCTAAGAATCACCGAGTTAGATCAGGCTGCCATTGGACTTTTGAAATTGCTACGCTTAATATACGGACTATGAAAACGGAGACCCGACTGCAAGAACTGTCAATCGAACTTGACAACATACATTGGGATATTATTGGACTCTGTAAAACACGAAGAAACGGCGAAGAGTTAATCAAACTAGAAACAACTGGTCACGTACTCTACACCCGATGTACGGAGAATGGGCGATATGGTGGAACTGGATTCTTCATCAATCGAAAGCTAAAAGACAGTATAGTATATCTGAAATATAAAAGTATATCTGACCGATTAGCCCAATGCGTCATTCAGCTGAATACAAAGTTTAAGCTTCAAATCGTCCAAGCTTATGCAACTTTAAGCCATAGAGATGAGGAGATTGAGGAATTTTATGATAATGTGGCCCAACTTTTAGGCAAAGAAGTGTAGATATAAAGTGTTTAGAAGTGTTTTAAAAGTGTTGGTATAAAATTCTGATGGGCGACTTTAATGCCAGAATCGGAAAAGCAAGGACTGGTGAAAATGCAACTGGCACATATGGAAATGGTGAGCGGAACAATAGAGGTGACAGGCTGGTTGACTTTGCTGAAGGACAAGAACTCTATATTATGAATTCGTTTTATAAGAAAATGATCAACAGAAAATGGACATGGAAAAGTCCATCTGCACTCACAAGTGAAATTGATTACATCATGTCAAACGATAAAGCAACATTTACAATTGAACTGTACTGAAGTAGGAAGTGACCACCGTATATGCTTAAAACGGCGGCTTCAATAGCACCAGAAGATAAATGTTTCAAAGAGTCAAAAATTTCCAATGAAACCATTAATTTAATGAATGAGGCCGGACAATGAAGAATGCAGACAATCCTTTTGGCAGGATCGAGTACGTTGAGCTTTTCAAAACTAAGAAACTAAGAAAGCGTATTCGAGCGGAAACGCGCCGATTCAACATGCAGCTAGTGCAAAAAACTCTGGAAGAAAACAGGGGAATTAACAAAGCTAAGCAGAAGCTGAGAAAGAAAACGATATACATGTTTTCCTTAATGCCTGAGAATGGTACAATATGCAGGGAACGGGCGGCAATGTTAGAGGTTGGCCGAAGATTTTATTCAAGTTATATGAGGACCAGAATCAGACAAGAACAACAATGCCCACTGACGAACAAGTGCCGGATATCTTGGTAGAGGAAGTGACAGACTATAGATTCGATGAAAAATGGCAAGGCTCCAGGAAAGGATAGTATAACTGTGGAGATGTTAAAAGCTGGTGGTCAGACTTTACATAAAACATTAGCAAAATTATACTCAAAATGCATTAAACAACAAGAAGTACCCAGCTTATGGAAAGATGCAGAAGTGATTCTTTTACATAAGAAAGGAACGGGAAGATTTAAAGAACTAAGAAACCAAGTCCAATAAGCCCCCTATCAGTGGTGTACAAAGTTTTCACCAAGATAATATCCAAAAGAATACTAACAAAACTTCACGATCACGCATAACCAAGGGAGCAAGCAGGATTCAGTATAATGGATCACATCCAGGTTCTACAGCAGGCCATAGAAAGACACAACGAATACACAATGCCACTGTACTTGGCTTTTATCGATTATGAAAAAGCATTTGATTCAATCTCAAAGCGGGCCATAATGGATGCATTACTTAATCAAGGTGTAAAGAAATCCTATGTAAACCTACTAGGATCGATATATGATGAAGCTACAGCGATAGTCCACCTTGATGATCTTGAGGCTGGAATAAATGTAGCGCGGGGCATACGGCAGGGTGACGCAACATCACCTCTTCTTTTCTCTGCCTCCCTGGAAGAAGTGTTCCGTAATCTGGACTGGGAACAGGACAGAATAAGGATTAATGGTGCGTACTTAAATCATCTTAGGTTCGCAAATGATGTCGTTCTTCTTTCACAAGACCCAGAGGAGCCGCAAAGACAGGTATAAGAGCTGCAAAGGGCTGGGGAACCATTTGTCTTGAAAATAAACCAGAAGAAGAGTCAGGTCATGTTCAATAAATTTGCCGAGGACAAAGGATTTCTATTTTAGGAACAGATTTGGAAATTGTGGATCACTATATATATATATATATATATATATATATATATATATATATATATATATATATATATATATATATATATATATATATATATATATATATATATATATATGCGGCTGGCAGGCATTTGGCAGGCTTAACATAGTATTTAAGAGCAAACTACCACTTTGCCTAAAAAGAAAAGTCTTTGATCCCCCAGTGTCCTGCCCGTTATGACATACAGAAGTGAAACCTGGACACTCACATCACAGTCAATTCGAAAACTTCGAGAAGTACAGAGGGGAACGGAAAGATGTATGCTTGGCATTACAAGACGGGATAGAAAGGCCTGCACATGGTTCAGAGTACAAACAATAAAGCAATTGAAATTAAAGGGGGCAGGCCGTGTAGTGAGGCGATGGGATTAAAGATGGACCAGGGCAGTCCCAGACTGGATACCACTTGGTGGCAAACGTCCATGGAGAAGATCGAAAACATGATGGACTGATGATATTATTAAGTATATTGAACCCGAATGACAGAGGAGAGCTCAGGACCGCGAGAGTTGAAAGCATGCTGAAGAGGCCTGCTGAAGAAGCCTACAGTTCAACATGGGCTCCAAACCACGGTCATCGTCTACCGAAAGCCCAGATCAGCACCTCTCTCCAGCTATCAACCCTTGGTTTTTTGCTTAACCATAAGTATCTCGAGAAGTCTGCCGACTGGCGAGTAACTAACGTAGGATACCTCTCAGAAAGCATCCGGTCTTACCCAACTTCGAACTGCCGTGACTGAGGACTGAGGACAGATTTTACACCCTTACCTAGAAACATTCACAAGAATTTTAGAAAAAGTCCTTACCTAGTACGGGAATCCAATTCGCTCCACCCTAATTGGCGTATCATCATGCTGACCCCTTAGACACCAGGGCTAATGTGGCTCCTATGTTATTTTTATTTAATTTTTAATTGGCATATTTTTGACTTTGACACATTTTATAAATTTTTTACCTTTACATTTTTTTTAGCTATCAGTTTTGGGTTTTTCACTTTTAATGGTATTAGGTGCATATAAATAAGACATTAATTTTTCATTTCATTATGTCATTATATGTACTACTGAAATTATCAGTATCAGTTTTTAAATGAATTACTGTTAGCTGAAAATAAAATCTAGAGGTAAAAAATATATAAAATATGCTAAATTTCATTAGAATTTTTCTTTCAGTTAGAACGTGATACAAACATTTTCACATTTATAATATTAGTAGCATTAGGTGTTATAAAAAGTTATTCTAAAAATCATTAACATAAAAACAATCTAAACCTAAACAAAATGAAAAAACAATTTTTATTATAATTGACCGAAAACCCAAGACAAAAACAAAAAAAACAAACGGTCAGAAAACACACACACACACACACACACACACACATACACACAAATATATACCGGACAACCGTTGTGTTTCCTACCTCAAAGCATTTCAGTTACTATGGAACACTGTATACAGCCACTCAGCATCATTTTCGTACGCATTTAGATATTTATCGTAACTGCGCACTTTCCTCAATTAATTCGATCAAGTTGTGGGTTGAAAACTTTAGGAACATCACAAACTGTGGTAAGAAGCCCTCGGAGATCGGCACGTTGACGAAGCGTTGCCCTCGGAATTTCAGTCAGAACAGTCCGATTTTAAGGTTTGATCTTCAACATCATCCCTATAAAATTCAAGTAGTTCAGGCCGTCAATAAAAACGATGTTGTTATCCAATGGCAAATGTCTGAGGGAAATACGGATATCGTCCACAACCTTTGGATGAGTGATGAGGCCCATTTTTACCTGTCCGGTTATGTAAACAAGTAAAATTTCAGGTACTGGAGTTGCAACAACCCTTACCAACTCCATCAAAGATCTCTTCATTCGGCCAAGGTTACGATTTGATGCGCCATTTTCTCATTAGAAATCATAGGCCTTTTTTTGAAGATGAGCGTGAACGAGCAGAAACTTTTAATTCTGTGCGGTATTCTGAAATGTTGCGCACGTTTTTCATTCCTCAGCTTCAGCATTATGACGTCAACGATGAAACGTTATTCCAAAAAGATACGGTGACAAGTCAACTTATCTAAGCATGGCCATTGTCAACAACGTGTTCCCGAACCAGATGATTTCCTGGAATCGGAACATTCCTTGACCTCCTCGATCACCGGATCTTACAGCTTGTGATTATTTCTTGTGGGGTTACCTCAAGAATAAAGTGTACTAGCACCGACCTCGTATTCTTTAATAACTCAAAACAACAATCTGGCAAGAAATTGAGAGCATTCCTTAACAAACGTTGCGTGACGTGATGGAGACGCGATGGACATCATCTAACTGATGTTCTTGTGTGCTTCTTAAATGCTATTTGATGTAGGATAAGTTGACCTCAATAAAATTATGAAAAAAAACAATACTTTTTTTTAACAGCTATTTCAAAAATGCGGGTTTGACGGCCGCACTCAGTATATATTGTATTACTTAAAAATATTTGTGTATTTCATTTAAACTGCTGAAAATATTAATATATTCTCTCGGCAAGAGTACAATACACCAAGGATGAATTTAAGGGCAAAAAAAAAATATTCAAAATATATCACTTGAAATAACATAAGAAATGGTTGTGAAATTGCTTTTCAATAGGGCTTACGTTTGAGTGGCATCCAGGGACACACATTTGTCCAGCATTATATTTCACACATAATTTCTACATTTCAATGAAACAGTGACATAAAGTTTATTATATTTTATTTTGTTATATTGGGCTTTCCGAAAAATGTATAGGTATTTTCCATTAGTTGTTTTAGCTCTTGCAAACAAAAATATCTGTTGGATTAGTAAGGTTTATTTACATGTTATTAATTCGTATGGCATTTAAAATGTTTACGTTTAAATTCGCTTTTGGATTATTTTTTTTTGTATTTTGATTTTTAGATTTTTTTCAGATTGCCTTCACTTGATTGAAATTGAAAATGTCGCTCGAAAACTTGCAGTTACGTCACATTATGCTTTTTTCACTTCTAAAAGGACAAGAACACTGTACAAACTAAACCAAATTTTGGCCGGTTACAAAGGGAGTTTTACTGTGGAGACCATGGTACAAAGTTTCGAGTTCAAGAGTGGAAATTTTGCAATAATCTCTTGAAGCAATAATCTCGAGGAAATAAGGGCCACAATAGCCGAAGATCCACCTGATATTGAGCCTAAAGATTGAGAAATAGACCCTTTTTGGCTATTTGGAAAAATGGTTATGTCTTCCGATATGATGTGTGAGTCCCTCACGAACTTATTGAGCAAAATCTGCTGGACCGAATCTCTTCGTGCGATAAGTTGCAGGAAAAAAAACTGAGGTTCAATTTCTGAAGCGAATGGTAACTGGTGATAAAAAGTGGATTGAATATAACAAACGGGCAATAAAAAAAATTATGGCGGTTGCCAGCGTCATCGATTTTAAATACAGTGAAAGACAACCTTTATCCGAATCAAGTTATGCTTTGCATTTGGTAGGATTGGAAGGGACAAATATACTTTGAGCTTATTCCATGCAAGAAAATCATCAATATAGTTCTCTACTGTTCACAGTTAGATCGAATGAAAGAAAGCCGGCGAGAATTAGCAAACACGAAAGGTTTCATGTTTCATCACCTTACTCACCAGACATTGTCCTACCATCTATTTCACTCTAATATCTTTTTTTTTAATTAGTAAAATCACATTTTTTACTGCATTATTTTATTTTTAGAGCAGATAAATATAAAACTCTTCATTACGGGATATTCATTTCCATTTTCTGCCGTAATTGCTTTACATGTACGGCCATAAATGAACCTATTAGTAACAATTTCACCGATACAATATTTGTCATAAATACAGTTGAGTATAAAGAAATAATGGAATAGTAAATTTGTCATTGTTTTAATTTATATGAAACAGGAATGTGTATGTATTGTGAACGAACTTGATCTATTTTAGTTGACAATTTACGGGTGATATACAATCTAAAAGAACAAACGAGGGATTATTTGAAATTTTTAACTTTTACCATATCGAGTGGAATACCAATTCTATTTTAACAATTATAAGGTAGGATTCAGCGTTTTGATTACTCTACAACTCTATGATCCTCTATGAAAAAACTCTAAAAGTTTCCCACTTACACCAAAACTCATTGATATTAATCGACGTACGTTTTAATAACCAAGTTAGCATAGCATAGAAGATGATTGAAACTGTTCTAATTATCTCTAATCATCTCCTTATGACGCTAAGTTGGTTAGTGAAACGCTCGAAGAGTAATGTCAGTACGATTTGGTGTTGCTGTGCGCGAAAAACTCATTAGAAAGTTTATATTTAACAGCAAACGTTCCAAAATCAAAGTTATTAAACACCTTCTATAATACATCTATACTCTCTGAATAATTTTATTTATTGAAATAGGTAAAAAACTTTTCATTTTCTTAATGATGGTGATCATGTGATGATTCTTAACATTATATATAATACATTACATTACATTATATATATATATATATATATATATATATATATATATATATATATATATATATATATGTAATATGAAAAAATATGAAACTTTGCACACTTATCAAGGATCGATGACAATACGATAATTTATTAAGTTTGTCCCATTATCCTGAATAGGATCAAGGATTTGCTTCCGGAGAGGGAGCCTGAGACACGGTTACAACACCCCACCACGGGTAGATAGTGACCAAAAATAAATAAGAGTTTAAATAACTCAAAAAATCATGCTTTTATAGCTGATCGAACTAAAAAATAAAAAATTAATTAGAGTTTAAAAAACTAAAAAACATGCTTTAATGGTAAACCGAACTAAAAAGTAAAAAAAAATTTTTAGTATAAGAATAAAGCGATGAACGAGAAAATTAATGTGTCATTGTAAAAATAATAGTTTAAAAAACTAAAAAAAACGCACTTTTATCGCAGATCGCACTAAGACCATTAAAAATAAATTATAGTTTAAAAAAACTAAAAAACACGCTTTCATGTATCATTTTTGATGGTTCTTTGTATCATATTTTCATACTAACTCTACTTATAGAAACGGTGGATGGAATAGTTATAACTGATATCGCGAACCCCACTCATTTTAACAATGACACATTCATTTTCTCGTTCATCACTTTATTTTTATACTAATAATTATTTTTTACTTTTTAGGTCGGTTTACCATTAAAGCATGTTTTTTAGTTTTTATAAACTATAATTTATTCTGAATAGCAATTCTTTTCGTGAACGAGATTTTTAGTGCTTACAGATTTAATTTCAGACTTAGACATAGTGCGAGCAAAAAACCATTCAGTCTACTAGAAATATTAGTTTACGAAAAATATTACAATGGAATTTCACTGAATTGTTTAAATACAATAAATCAAGAAAAATTAACAACTACCATATTCACCAGATTTGGAAGCGCCAAACAATCAGTCCCGGGCAAAACAAAAGAAAATAACGAATTAAATTTTAAGTTGAGTATATTGTAAAACAAAATAAAGCAAATTGATAAATATTACATTTTTATAGTAATTCTGAAAATTTTCTGATTAAATTTATCCTCGTACAGAAAGCTAATGAATGAGACTTCATTAATTCTCCCTGAAAATTGAGAATGATTAGTTTTTGGTATGAAATCGTACTGCAGTTGATTTATGATTCTTTATCATTTATTCCAACGTCATCTGTTATAACAAAATTCAATTCTGGCGCTTTTCGAAGTTGAGCTGAAACGGAGTGTCAGGTTGCCAAAAAGTAATTAGAACTTTACACCGCTGGAATTTTAGGGCAATTTCTCGACGCTGGGATAACTATATAATCAGTTATTTTAACGAAATTTTTTAGGAATTTTCGTATTACCGCTATATATATTTTAAGTTGATAGCCAACATAAATAAGCCCACATTAAAACATATACGTGGAATAAATTGGAAAATATTATAATAGCAAAATATATTGTATTGCAATTTTTGTAAATTTTGTTTTTATTTTGTACACCATGACGGTATTATGCAATGAATACAAAAACTAAGAAATTCAACTTATATTTGATGAAATAACACAGACCTGCGAATTTAAACTTTTCGATCATTGTATAATGATTAAATAGTGATATTTCTGGTCATTCTATTGGGGTCCAGTGATGTAACCTTGCTCGATAGTCCCACTTACACAGAAACAGGGATGCTTTGTGTAACCTGTTTGTAAACCTGACAGAATATCTATCACTTTAAAATCACCACACACTTGCCACTTGTATTCCTGGTACTTCATTTTGCACAACATCTTCTCAATATTTCCCTATGTTTATCGCATAATAACTGAAAGAGCAATGGATGAATGGATGCAAGTTTGTTTGCATTATAAAGAAGGACGCACTTCAAACTACGCTCGAGTTGCTACGAGGCATCGATAAAAAGTCTCCAATATATAGGGTCGTACTGTGTTACTCCTAGTTTCAGTTACTAGTAAACCAATGTTCCCTCTTCAGAAAAGAAGGGTGTAAATTATTGTTCGCGATGTTTTTATCAATAGTACGTCATCCCTGGTGCCAACATATTCCTTTCACGAAGTCTGGATCCGAGTATCTCGGCAGATTACTTTGTAAGGTCAAAATCTCGAACAAAGTCATTTAATGCACTTTGCTTGAAAAGTTTCGGTTCTTTTTCAACACCTTTAGGAGAGAAATTACAGTCAAAGGTACGGCCGGTCATTTTTGCATCAGATTCAGAAGGTGGACAATCCTTTAAATGTTCCGGACTCAGGGCATGAGGAGCAGGTAAAATTGTAGATGGAATATTGCTTGGATACACAATGATACTTTTGTTCCTGCTGTTAAAACCCTTCACATTTATAGAACAGAAGTAGTAGTGAGTATTGTGGTCTCTAGGTTGTCGTCACACCATTAGCATTCTGAATGGCATCGCTGTTCGCTTACCGTTCACCCATTGCCGCAACGGCTTTATACAGTTTCGACAAGCCGTATGTGGTGCCCACGGCTTATCCTTCTCACGAACTCGGTTATATTGCGCCGCTGTCTTATCGGCACGAATCTTCCACACAAACAGCAGATGTATCTGGATTGTTCTTGCAGCCACAATATGGCATGTTGATATAAGTTCAATAAATATATTAAAACACTATGTCATTCACGTATAGAATACTTATGAAGACAAAAATTTCTTTTCACTAGCAGACTGTAGCGGACAAAACACAACAACAACAGAATGGCACCACTCAGCAAAACCTGCTGTGTTGCATAGTGTTGGCTGCAGAACATCGAATTAATACATATATCAGGAATTATTATTTCAAGTAACACTCCTCCTAACAACGTAAGAGTAAAAAAACGTAATATAAGATTTAAAAAAAAATGTGATGTGATGAGGGAAGATGGATCTTGATTCAGGATGCAAAAGTCATCCTAAAAAGCAATACAGGATGGCAACAACAACAACATTACAGGAGAGTGTAATAATAGTAATTAGTCCATCCTGGGTACTATACAAATCCGTAAATCTGCCAGACGTGGGTCGAATTAAGAAATTTGTAAATAAATTATTCAGACTGGTGATGTAGCATTTGATCTGGCAACACTGCTAGCCTTCCCTTTGGAACGCAGGCAAACCAAAATCTGGTGCGTCTTCAGTTTGATTTTGAACTCCCTAGAGTCACTTGGAGGTCCGTTTTAGTGAACCGGATGTTTCTACTGCGTTTTAAAAATGAGTGACTATTTCGAGCACAGTGCGCTAAGTTGTGATGCGGACACTGTGCGACGAAAACTTTTACAAAATTGCAATAGGAATAGAAACAGTGTTTTGTCAAAAATACAGATTTTCTGGTGATTTAAGGCATTCGCAGAAGGTGAAGGCCCATATTTTGTAGTGATTTAAGGCATTTGCAGCACTGTTTACATAGGCCTATTGAAGCTTCCAAGTCCCAATTGGCAAATTATAGATTAACGATATATTTTTATTGCATAAATTATCTTCTATAATGTAGTGTTTTTTTCCAGTTAATTTACATAAAAACAAAGAAAGTATAAAAAATGCAAGGGAAAATGGAAAGAAGTAAAAATTAAAGGAAAATCAGCTAAAGAAGAGTCATAGGAAAAGTTTGGGAAAAATATATCAGACAATTTTAAAGAAAACCAGATATTATTTTATTGAGCGCTTGAGCGCTAAAGTTAAGTAAGAAAGGGAAAAGAATATAATATGATGAATATGAAAGATAAAAATGGAAGGGTAATTAGTGAAGGAGCTACAATAGTGGAAAGGTGAAGTCAGTACTAAGAAGTACTATTAGAATCGGACACAAGTGCAAGGGAGGTGATAAAAGAAAATGCGGAAATTACAAAGGAATAGCCTTATCAAATGTATTAGGGAAAAGAGCTAGAATATTAGAAAAGACGGTAATAAATTAAATAGAAGAAACGGTAAAGCAAATAAGAGGTAGGTCGTTATTTAACGATCTGATAATTTAAAACTGTTATTTAATATTAAAGTTTAACAACTATTATCAATGTGAAGAAATTAATAATATTAATAATATTAATAGCAACGGCGGAATCGCCGTTACCCGTCCCCACTTCTAAACGAAATAACAAAAACAGTTAGACAGAAAAATAACGGGTAGCATATTTAATAACCGATAGAAAATAACAGGTGTGGTTATAGTTTTGTCGTTGTTCGGTGTTGCCGCGTTTAGCAATCTTAGACAGGAGTGCGGTGTCAGCGGTCGACATTGGACAGCGTTATTGATAAAGTTGAGTGAGTCGCTTTTTGGAGAAGATAGTGTAGTTTTATACTGTTAATAAAAACTTTGTTTTAATAAAATGTTTGGACATTTACTTATATTGTTTATATATAATATCTAAGTTATTTACCTACTTGAAATTACCTACAGGCATGTTAAAATTTCAACTTAAAAACAAGCAACTATTATAATAATATTTCGACTCTACCTGCAGAGTTAATAAGAGGAACCACCTCATAGTCCAATGCCAATCTTTAAACTATAAAGCCACTAGACAATAATACAATACGAGCAACTACCCAAATGTTTGCGCATTTCACATTATACATTAATAACATTTTAATGGTCGACTTCAAAATTATCCAATATTTTGTATAATGCATTTGATTTAGCAATTTATAGAAATGACCTAAAGTTGTTATTTTACTAATTATTGTTATATAGTATATAGCGCGTAAATAAAGTTGTAAAATGTCCGTTACAAGAGAAAATGTAAGCGAAATGTGACAATATTTTTAAAATAACAAAAATAACAGTGACCTGTAATTTTTAACAGTTATTTTAAAATAACAGTAACAATTCCAATTATTACTTAAAAATATCAGTTTTGCCCATTTGTAGAGGAAATCCATTGTTGATTTAGAACCGGAAGGAGCACACAGACCGAATATTCATAATCAGGCAAGCGAGCGAAAAACTCATAAATAAAAATAGACGAGGGAGTTGGCTGGATTATATCAGAAGATATTGGGAAAGAACTGGAAACAGAAGAAAAAGATAGGCGATAGAAATAATAAAGTATATGAATAAAGATAACAGAAATGATAGTTGAATAAACAATAAATCAAATCAAAAAAATATATAAAGAAAAAAGGAGGGAAACAATGCTGTGTATTGAAGTAAAAACTATTTTATTGCGATCTAATTGAAGAGATTATCTGCAAAGTATTGTAAAATAAATTGTCATCCCATTTACTGGTTGCTCGATATTGTTCAATGAAAAGAATGTATATAAATTGATTAAAAAAATCCGTAAGCGTAAATGGTAATTATATAAAATTATCTTCATTACTCAATATTTGTCATACTAAAATTTGGATATGTGAATAAACCGTTTTCATAATCTTGAAACCTTAGACACCTACGTTATGATGACACCTTTTAATAATAGCATATATATATGCCTGTATCTAGGACAAATAATTAATTCTGTAATATGTTTTACTAGAGATATTTCGCAGAGGTAGGACGTTTCCCCCAATAGCAATTAAACCAAACCACGGTGAAGTCTAATTTCAAGTTAGTGTTAAAATTTCAGGCCGGGATGTATATTTGGGAGTAGGGCTAATCGATATTATATTTTCTCTTTCAATATTAATCATTTTAATTGTATCGTAATTTTCGTAATCCGCATTCGAAAAGGGAATAAAGGCTTAGCTTTTATGAAGCTTATATATTATCAAATTAGCCAATATCGTCGATCAATCAATAAATGTGTTCTGGTAATTTTTCCACACTGCTTATTAACTTAATTCTCAGTCCTCATGTTTCATAGACTACAGAACCTATTCGAATCATAATTATTTCTCTCGCCATATAGTTATTTTAAAGCGCTATATTTTAGCTTCAAGAAGATGTATAATATATGAATCCACTGTGACCGCTATGTAAAAAGTCAGTTGCAGACTCGATGTCGTTCAAAAGGCACTGTGTTCTTTTCGCCTCTCAACTGAAAAATAAATGCTGTGAAAACTCAGAACATGATTTGTGCAGCTTTAGGAGATAATTCTGTTTCGTACAGTACTTGTAAGTTGTAAAAAGTAGTTCCGACCATTATGAATTATGACCAAAATTCTCGTCATCGCTAGAGGTCTGACGAGAACTCAGAGAAATACCACAAGCCATTTCCAAAGGTTAATACAAGCAAGGGATAATTTAAAAGGAAAACGTGGAAGCTTTGTTGTGTTATTGCTCTTCAGATTAAAAAAAAAGAACATCCTGCTTCAGATTGTGACCTGTGATGATCTTCTACGATAACCCAAAGAGGTAAAAATCTTAGGTTAATTTTGGTGAGCTATCAACCAGTTCCACAAAACCAAATATCCACGTCAAAAAGGGATTGTGATATCATCTCGGCATCCTGCAGTTGAGTTGGACTGGCAGATTTTATCGCACCTGATGTATTCTCCAGACCTGGCCCGTTTCGATGTTCATCTCTTCCGGTACCTGCAACATAACCTGTTTGTTAGCCACATCTCTTGAGGAAGTGGAAAAAAAAGCTTCAATGGCTTTATCACATCAAAATTACAAGTTTTTTTCCGATTTAGGATTCGACATTTGCTTGAAAGGAGGCGATAGGGTGTAGAAAATGATGGAGATTACGTCGAAAAGTAATTTTGTAGTACATTTGTCATAAATAAATATTAAAAGGGCATATAAAAAAATATATAATATATAAGGACAATATGCTTTAAGAAAACACGTACTATAAACATTTTGTCATTCTAAAACTTTCGTTAATGATGTCCTGATTAAGTACGTTTCTGGAAGCATAATAAGAGCAAAGCAACAAAGCAAACAAACAAAGGGCAAATAACATCGAAGACGAAACTCTCTTCGAAGGAGATCATGCTCTCCATCTCGATCTCTTCCGGTACCTGCCACACCTCTCTCCTAGTCACATCTCTCGAGGAAGTGGAAAAAAGCTTCAATGACTATCACATCAAAATTACAAGTTTTTTTTTTATTCGGATTTTTTAGAATTCGACATTTGCTTGAAAGGAGGCGATAGTGTGTAGAAAATGATGAATTAAAAAATGGTTAGTAATTTTGTAGTACATTTGTTATAAATAAATATTAAAAGGGCGTATAAAAAATATATAATATATAAGGACACACGTAAACGGAAAACACGTACTACAAACATTTTGTCATTCTAAAATTTTCGTTAATGATGTCCTGGTTAAGTACGTTTCTGGAAGCATAATAAGAGCAAAGCAACAAAGCAAACAAGCAAAGGGCAAACAACAACGAAGACGAAACTGTATTCGAAGGAGATCATGCTCTTCATCTCGAGGGATTATAAAAGTAACTGTCGACCCAAACAAAATGTCCAAAAATGTGAGACTAATGAACTTTTACTCGGATAACACTTAGCCCCCACAGCATTTTTGAAACTAAGTATAAAATAATACAGATATCTAAAGCTATCGTGTTTTTTTCTACAATATTGTCTTACATGTTGTATGTTTTTTCAAAACATAAAATGTTTTCAAACTTTAGTTATTCACGCATACAGAAGCACTCCCTTCCTCTTTGTAAACCATTTTCATGCACCCTAACCATAAATAGGGTTAGGATGAACTCTGTCGGAAACTATAGTTGGCCACTGGTGAATGTTGTATAGCATTTTCATAATTTCTTCAACTCATAGATTGTTGAGGATTTTAAGTTGATCGGCATATCTATTCGTGGCTTGTCTTCTTATTTGTTTACTGTCCACCTTTCCTTAAATACAAAATATCTCTGTACCTACCTATCGAACGACTTGGCCGAAAAAGAAAAATATATGTCGCCGAATTATCGGGAGAAATTATATATTTACGTTCATATTAAGTTATCTTAAGACTGAAGATTGAAATACGTTATGTTGTCGAATTTAGTATATTATAGAGTTCCTGTTTTTTTTTTCCAGAGTTTCTTGCTTTCTGGTCATTTTTTATTTCTTTCCTGGTCACACCAGTTATCAATAGTTTTATAAGTTTTTCGTGTTTTGAAATTTTGTTAATGATACAGGGGGTCGTTTTCTAAATATTTACTTATATTTCTTCAACCTTCAACTATCGAGGTTCTTGTTGGATAATCTCTAATGCTAATGTGGTTGCCCTCATTTATGAATGTCTCATCCTACTTAAGTGCCATTTATTCAATTCACAACGGGTCATAAATAATTAAAAACTGAATCCAAGATTTATAGTAAAGCTCAATGTGCGCTCACCATATTAATAATATATG